>ML685770.1:17276019-17625555 GCA_007922175.1 Pelusios castaneus
GTGGTGAAGCATTGGAATGGGCTATCTAGGGAGGTGGTAGAATCTTCATCTTTGGAGATTTTTAAGGCTCGGTTAGACAAAACTCTGGCTGGGATAATTTAGGGGGAGTGGTCCTGCTTTTTAGCAGGGGGTTGGACTAGATGACCTCGTGAGGTCCCTTCCAACCCTATTATTCTATGATTCTATGATCATGATATGCCACCAAGTGTGTCAAGACCCACAAAAGGTTGAGAACCACTGCTTTAGAGGTTGCCTGGATGGAGGGGTTGCGTGGTTTGCATAAATGGAAACAATGGCTCATTGTTGACTTGTATTTGCAATGTGTTGACTTTCGGGGTTAGCTATGGGACAGCAGAGAGAAATCACAGCTCTCTTTAAAAAAGAGTTAGCTGACCCACCGAGGCCACCAAGACTGGACTCTGCCATCTGCTGCAGGCCCTCAACTTCCACTGACTGCACTGGAAGGTCAAGGTGCTCAGCACCTCCCCAGAATATTAGGTACCTTGCAGGACCAAACCGTTTCTGGGCAACAATGGAGTTACCCCACTAGGCTGTCAAATATGAGAGGAGGGAAAGAGCTGCTTGTACCCTTGACAAATGAAAGACATCCTTCTGCTTCAAGCTAGCAGCACATTAGGATGTCGATGCCAGGGGAGCCGTGTGTATTGCAGTTCAGTCAGTTCTCTTCTGATTTCCACCAGTACCCTCTGGCTCAGCCTTCTTTATTTTTTTCTTTCTTCCCAGCTCTTGGCTGCTGCCCAGTGTAAATTCCCAAGCAGGCAGCCTCAGGAGTTCATTATCAGATAAAATTCAGCTCTTTTTCTTTTAGCTTTCAAACCAAGTGCCTCCAGTGTCATTTCTTCTGCACAGAAAGTTGCCTTAGATCCTTTCAAAACACTCGCTGGGCAAAGGGCATGTTGAACCTCATACTCTAGACCTCCCCAGATGATGGTGATGGTGGGAAAGCACCAGACTGCATAAAGGAATGCTGACACCAGCTTGTAACTTTAGGTTAAGATCTGTGTAACAGGACGTATGTACCCCAATGCTCCCTCCAGTAAGAGAAAGGCAGAGTTAATCAGTTTCCAAAGCGAGAGAATCTCCAGGACTGTCTGCACCTGTCAATCAAAGGAGGAGCAGGCATCTGGACCTCATTATTGTGGATTATAAAAGAAGGAGGGGTCTTTCGATAGCAACATTTTCATTTACAGCTTGAATCTTGGCTGAAGAGGAGCTGTTTCTCTCGGCTATAAAAAAGGGCAGCTTTGTTTTTGTTCTTTTGCTTATTATAATGAGAGGCTTGATGAGATTTTTTCCTGTTCTTGCAGGAAGCTGTTATTCCAGTTAGATTGAAACCTATTGCAGGGAGCAAATGGTCAGCTCCCCCTTGTGGAAAGCACAGTCAAACTATGAGCCAAATCCTGCTTTCCATTGAATTCAGAGGCTGTCACATATTCTGAGTACTTAACCACCATTCACATACCAAAGAAAAGATCTGTGTGGCTTGAAAGAGTGCCTCTTTCGTCAACAGAAGTTGTCCAATAAAAGATAGTACCTCACCTTCCTTGTTTCTCTTACTATAAATGACTGACTTGTATTTCTGATTCCCTAGGTTAGGTTCTGTAAAAATCTCTTTGCAGGATAATGAGAGGGAATGTGGCCGTTGGGAATAGCACTATGTTCTGTGGGACTAATACCTTAAGTGGGAATAAATAAGGCAGGAAGCAGATAGTTTTGTACATGAAGGGCAAGCAAAAATTGCCCTGTCTGTTCTTGGGAACATCAACTCACATATATTTTTTGTACCTGCTCTCCCTTCCCTTAACTGTACCTCATCACTAATAGTTTGGTTTTTTTTTAATTTGATCAATATGTGCTCTCCTGTGCACAAGAAAACAAGATAAGTCCAAAGGAGTTTGCATTAGAAATGATTCAATAGACAAAGGAACTTATTATCCACTGCCTTGCATTCTGTAAAATCATTTACATGTATGCAAACCAGGGAAAAATGCTACCAACTCAGTTCTTTACTTGCTTATGTTGGTGGTAGCACTTTAAACTCATGTTGTGAAGGTATAAATGACCATGCCAGGGCAAGACAGTAGAGAATCAGACTCCTGGGCTATGTCTACACTAGAAAAAGTTAGGTCAACTTTGTTAAGTCGACTTTAAGTTGACCTTATTAAGTCAACTTTACAAAGTGGACTAAGTCGACTTAATTTTAAGTCGACTTAGTCCACTTTGTTAAGTCAACCTAACCAACCTTAAGTCAACTTTATAAAGTCGACTTAAGGGTTACTCCATGTCCACACTGTCCTTAAGTCGACTTACAGAGTCAACTTAAGGCTTAAGTCAACCTAATGGGTAGTTCTTATTAAGTCAACTTAATAAATTTCTTAAGTCGACTTAATGAAAATCTGGTGTAGACAGGGAGTAATTTAGGTCGACTTAAGCCTCCTTAAGTCGACCTAACTTTTTCTAGTGTAGACATAGCCCTAGAGAGCACCTGTTGATCAGAAGATAGCTCATTTTAGAGTGCTGCAAGAATTTACACTCTGGAAATTCTGTAAAGAAAAACATTTTACATCAATATTACATCCCTTTTGCTGGATTTACACTGATATTATTTAAGTAAAAACATCTTATCTCTATTTGCTATGGCCAACGTTTTCAAATTTTGATGCCTGCCATTAAGTACCTTAAGGTGAAACTCTGGTGCCATTGATTTCAGTGGGGTTAGGACTTGATCTCTAAAATTGAAAATATTCGTTGGTTAGAATAGTAAGCAGGGACTCCTTCTTTTCCAGATCTCCCGTCTCAGCATTCTTACAACAGCTGTTACCTATTTATTTGACAAGTTCCAAGGGGGTAGCTATGTTAGTCTAGTTCAGCAAAACAAGCAAGGAGCACTGTGGCACTTTTAAAGATCAACAAATGTATTTATTGCATGAGCTTTCGTGGGAGAAAATCCCACTTCATCCAAAGGACTCTAATGGGTTAAACAGAGCACAGGGGCCACTGTGAGCTGTCTAGGCTATGGAGGCTTCTCTTATAAGTACTTCTTTATGGAGCAATGTTCTAGAAAATGTTAGACTTGAATTATCTCTTATATTGGGCAAGTTGGCATGTAGCAACTGCCTTCTTCCTCTGACTGGTGCTATTAAGAAAATTTTGACAAACACAGCACTTCCTGTTTGAAGAGCGCTTGTTTTGTTTCATAGGGATTTTTTCATTTTGTCTGTATCTAGATATTCATGTGGGAACCATTTCTTTCATATCTGAGTATGTGTTATTGTGTGAATCAGAATTCATTCAAAATAATTTTGTGTTTGTTTCCAGAGGAGCATTGCCAGGCCCTTCTAACGTCCTTGTGAGAAGATGATCCAAAAACAAATAGGTCACCTTTACTTCAAAGTGGTAGAATCATAGAATCATAATCTAAGGTAATCTAAGGGCACATCTATACAACAGCTGCTATAGCAACATAGCTCTGGAACTTTAGCTGTAACACAGTAAGATCAAAGTATAGATGTTTCCTCCATTAATGGAAGAAGTTTGCCTCTCAAACTAGCGGTGTCCACACTGCGAGCTAGTTTGACTTAACTGAGGTGCTCTGGGTCCAATTCTTTTAACAGCCCATAGCTAGGTCAATCTATTTTTTAAGTGTAGACCAGGTTTTACCCTGAATCCTCTGGTGCAGGGAAGATATTGCTAATAAAGCCTTTAGAGTTTCATTTGCTGTATCCCCATGGATTGTAGCTGGCTTAGTGGGTCATATGACAAGCTGTCTTAGAGTTACTCCTGACCTGTTCCGCTAAAGAGTAGAAATATATAAAGAGTGCAGAGAGGGCTAGCAAAGTGAGAAAACCACAGGAGTATTATGTTGTGAATTCTACCGGAATACATAGATTGCTCTGGGTTCCCTGAAAACACAATGCAGTTTTCCTCAAAGATTTGCAAACCTCAATGGGCCTTATATGAACATGAACTGAGTTTTAGTTGTGAAGAAATCTGAAGTGAGTGGAATTTTGCCTTGTTTCATGTTTTGTTAGAGAAAATGTTCAGGCTCTAGCTGTTAGACCAGCATTTTCAAGAGCCCCAGACTTCATCAGCAATAAATAATTAGATGAAACAAAACAAACCTATATGTGAAATAGATCTTTCTAGGCCAACTTCCTTTAGTATTGTGAAAAAGAGCCTAATTTTGTATATTCTTTCATATATTGCAAATTCTTCAGTGTGTTTCAGCTCTTTTCAGTACATCTTCAAAAGAGTAGGGCTCTAACGAAATCACTTCCTGATTGCTGATCAACTCAGCAACAATATATAGACTTTCCTTGTAACCTCTCTTTAACTCAACTGCTGTCAAAATAATAGAATCTGTCCTTATGCACCTCCCAATTTACTCTAGTTAATGATGCCTTGGTTGCTTCTGAAATCATCCTTCAAACATGATTTTTAGTGACATCAGCATAGGCCTAAAGTCCTGAGTTGCCTTCTAAATTATATCTACTTATACCCAGGGATTTAATTCAGAATTTCCAAATGCAGAACTAGGAAGACAATCTTTAGAAGATTCAACTCAAGGATTGTTTTATTATTTTGTTTTCTTCTTCTTCTTTCTTTTGCTGAATAGCCATGCTACTAGAGAGAACATGAGGCCACTTGTTAATAAATTGTAAATGGGTTAATTAGAATCCACATGATGTGATTTTTGAAGGCAGATGAGGGTGATAGTTAATGGAGTTCAATGGGGATTGTCCCTTACAATTACAAATACCTATTTTAGGATCCATTTAAATCCAAAGTCAAAACATATTTCAGGAATGAAATAGGACGGAAATCCTTAATCCTGAGCTTTTCATTTTTAATTGGAAATATCCAAAATACACATAGCCCACCACATTTTAATATGTTTTAACATAGACACACCTTTGCAGGGTTTACTCCACTTAACCATCCAAACTTCCCCATGGGAATTTCAGATAACACAATGGGATTAGAAAGTAGTAGCTGGATTTATAGGAAAGTAACTCAAAACCAAATTTTGGACATTGTTATCCATGTGAACTAGACCAAACTGTTATCATCCTATAAATTCAGCTAAAACTATTTGCCAAATTCAGATCTCTTTAAGTGGCTTCAATTTTACTAAAGGAGCAGGATTTGATTGTAAATGAGTACAGAACGTTTTCATTTAAAAAAAATCCAAAAAATCATCATAAGAATAAAACAGTACAAACATGGGGCATACACTGTAGGGATAACTGACACTGATAACTGATCATAGGTTATCCAACTGCTTTAATGGTTCCCTCTGTCCACATACACACATACACTCATAGCAGAAATTCAGACTGCACACTGTCTAGAATGGTTAAAAAGTTCCAGAATTAAGGGGAGAAAGTTCTTAAAATTTTTAATGATGTCTTTGTTGCTGGAGAAATGCTATCTTGGTATTTTCCTGTTCAGAATACCTGTCTCTTTGTAACTGAGCAATTGAAGTTGGGGAGCATTCATACTGGTGGCAAAGGTTTTGTTTATTGCCCACAATGCATGCGATCAGATGATTACAGTTACTTGAAGGAATCTTGTTCATCAAGGTGTTATATGTGGAATGGGACTAGTTTGTGTCAGTTGTATTTTAGTGACACTACAAAGTTAGGGTGTCATTGTAGCACTGTTTTCACATGTAACAAGGCTTTGTTTTCATCTTACAACACTATACAGGCCAACCCAAAGGAAATAATGGATGTTGTAGGGCTATTTTCTCTCTATTGTTATGCCAGTTTGGCAATACATTGGGAATGTATTGTTTTGCCATGAGTGCAGAGGACTGGACTCATTGACCTCTCATGGTCCCTTCCAGTTTCTATGGCTATGTCTACGTTGTCAAGTTAGTTCGAATTAAGGAAGCTTAATTCGAACTAACTTAAGCCTTGGCCACACTAGGCTTTCATTAGTTCGAATTAAGGGCTTCTTTAATACGAACGAATAAATTTGATACCTTTCAAACTAACCCTAGTTAGAATTAAGTCAATGTGGCCATGTTAGTTCAAACTAACTGCTTAGTTCGAACTAACCGGCACATTGAGCTTAATGCAACTGACTAATTCGAACAAAGCAAGTGCCATGCTTGCTTAGTTTGAACTAAAATTCCAGTGGGGCCATGGTAGTTCGAATTAAGTTAATTTGAACTAATTAATATTAGTTTGAATTAACTAATTTGAACTAACTTTGGTAAGTATAGACATAGCCAAAGATTTTATGATTCTATGAATTAGCTTTGGGTAACTCTACTGTCCACCTTGAAATCACCTCCGAACCCTTCATGTGCAAGCCTATCACTTATTTTGACCCACCACATCAACCACTCCTGATACGGGAAGTCACACATTTGATTTAGTGACTCTCAGCAGAGCAAATTTAGTTCTATCTAGAATGACAGAAGTAATTTGATTTATTTCATCTTCAGGTTACCGCTCCCTTCTCCCCCTGCAAATCTGACTGCTAGGACCCGCTACATGAGAGTTGTAGCTTTTTTCAGTACGCTAGTAATTAGATCTGGCTCTCTACAACAAAGTAATTGAAGAGATCAGTACATTTTTCAGTTCTAAAGTTCAAAGACATTTCTCTACATGGTATGCCAACATACACTAAAGCAGTGTGAATTCCTAGATACAATAATGCACATCCTGGTGTGCACTAAAAGTCTCATGGTGTCCTTATGTTAATGCAAACTAGGATATTTTTAGTGCACACCAGTAAGGTCTACATGGGCCACTTGGTATGCAACATGTTGGTGCATTTTAGAAGTCACATCCCTCTAGTGCACATTGCTGTACCATGGGATTCATTGGGGGGACTGTCCGTGTAGACAAGCTCAAAGTATTTAATTACGCTGGATAGACAGCTGAATCCTTTGAGTAAGGATAAGTGAAAATATATGGGGAAAAATACAACTAATGCTAATAATGTTGGGTGCTTTTTGGGTGAAGGGGGAGACCAAAACTCAAACAGCTTAAAGGGGCCTGACCTTCAGAAAATGCTGGATATCTAGCCTCAGAAAACCAGGCCCCATTAAGGTGTCTCAAATTAGGCGTCAAGAATCACTAGCCACTCTTGGAAAAATTGGACCCCAAACTTTAGAGCTTTCCAATGGGTCAAAATCAGTTGATTTCAGTGAATGAAAGTAATCCAATCTTTACAAGTCAAATAAATTGCATTTGCTTAGGTCTGAATTTAACTCAGATGTTTTATTTGATTCAAGTAAATTTAATTTTGTCATTGCTAAATTCTCTCCGATCCTCTAGTTTAATTTGGGTCTGATTAATTTTGAATAAACAGCATAAAAATAAACAAACCAAAAAAGATTACTTTGAGTATGCACTTCTAGTTTCTATTCCTTTTTCTCCTGCTTCTGCTCACATAGTCCTTAATTGAAAGTGAAGACAACAATATCCCTTTAAGCATTTTTATGTATGGTATTGAATGATGTATGTGATATTTAGCTGCTGGAGAGATTATAACAAAGAAGAGCAACATACTACAGCTTAAAGAAAAATTGCTTTGGATTTTCAGAACTTCAGCTTTGTAAATTCTTCCCCAACTCAGCTGAACCCTGCTCTGTAACATGAAGTAGGAGTTTCACCCATGAAACTGATAACAGACATAAGTCCTATGGCGTGAATCTAAAGTCATGTAGAAATTTTCAAAATGACTTCAGTGGGTACTGGATAAAGTAAAATACTTACAAGGCAATGCAGTTTTTACTCCTGAAAGCATTCTTTTAACAAAGTACTCCTTTAACAAAAAGTATACAGGATTGGCCCCATAATGTACGTATCTAATGCTGATATTGAGCTATTGACAATAAGGTATATGTTAATATTTTATATACTCTTGATTTGAAAATGTAATACATTGTATTGTCTTAACTATATATTTTGCATAGATGAGATACTTTACTGAAGGGATACTGTCTTTTAAATATTATGGACCAGAATTTTAAATTTAGATCCAAACTTCTACATGCAGTGGCCAGGATTGTGCATTCAAATTGGATAACTGTGCATTCAAATGAAACTATGCAGTCTGGCACCCATGATTATCAAATTTACAACTAGACATGCAAATTAGATACCCAAATGCCAGCCTAACTTGCGTGAAAACAAGCCTAACTTGTGTGAATTCATGCTGTAAACACAGACTATTTATTTACCTATATTCTTCAGTGTGGTCATGTGGATATGATTGTGAGCAAGATCTGACTTGCTGTGTTATGTCTATTGAAAGCCTGCTCAGAGAGGACCAGGCTATATGATTTGTTTAGCAGTAATCTGTGCAGCTGGCCTTTTCCTCAAAACACTTGATTAATCATTAGGACATGTAAAATGTAATATTGATTCTTAGAATTAACTGAATTTAACAAGTCTTTTATCATCTAAGGTGCATTACATAGTTTTTATGTAGAGCTGTAATCCAGCAAAGAAAGCTGAGCTAAGGATTCAAGAAATAATAGATGACCTGGATTACTTGTATCAAATTGGATTGCTTTCCCACTCGACACTTCTGTGTATAATGTTCAGATAAGTCAGCACCTCAGTTACTTCCCACAAAAAGGATTTGGACAGCAGCCACCCAATGTCACATTGCGTTGACAAAGTGTGCATTATTTCTCCAAAAAGGCATTTTGGACTGGGAGCATGTTACTGTCCAGCTAAAAGAATCAGCAGTTTGCTTTGTCAGATTTCCATTATTGCTTTTGGAAAGCCTACAGATGGTACTATGGGCCAACACATTGAGTGGAGAAACAGCAGCCAACCATACTCCAAACACCTAGTAAACCATCTAGGCTATGACTAAGTGATAGTATTGGCCTGGCAGGGGACTTATCTCTTTTGGTCCTCTAGGAGCTGAAAGAACTTAGCAGGTGGTAAAACTTGAAAAATGGGCTGTGGAAAAGTCACATGAGCCAAATAGTATGTGGTATTAAACATCTGAAATGATTCCATACAATAGTAACACTTTTACAAACATTATTAGGTTGGCAAAAATTAAGAAGAAAAAAACCACTGATAAAATGATCAGTGCAAATATTCTGTCCTGAATATTGACAGTGCTCTGGCCTTTTGTAGTAGGTTCATAATGGATGTTGCCTATTTTTTAAGTGGGGGGGGACAGTGGAGGTGGCAGTAGTCTGAGACACTCTCCCTGTCTCCACCCACATTTAAAGGTCACCTTCAGACAGCTACTGGGTCTTGTACTTTCTTTCATCAGAAAGACTGAGTATCAGGAAGTAATAATTCCTCCAAGGTACTTTGTGTGGTTATTATCACGCTCAATGAACTAAGTGCACCGCAGAGGAGTTTCCCTTTCCTTCCATGGGAGCACATCATACAAACTATTACCAGAAGCACGTATTAAAATGTCCAATACACCCTCTTATTTTGCATGTACAATTGAAGCAAAAAGGAAGGTTGGGTTAAGGCTAAGGTTAAAATCAGGCCTTTGTCTGCTTTCATCTGGCATTTGCTATGCATCTAAGACTGAAATCACTCAGATGGAAGATGAATGTTTTTCTCAAAGAGCTAACAATTTAAAAAGCTGTGTCTTACTTCAGAAAACGTTATGCCTGCCTTTAACAGTTTTCTTTCATACTCTTAGCTGTATTTTGAGTCTGACTTTCAAGTAAACCCTGCCAGGAATTTATCAAGTTTTGCTTCACTGTGTTTCTGGGCATTGAAGTCAGCTCAGGGTGCCATCTTCCTAGAAGGATTTTGAAATCTCTAATCTGGATTTAATTAATTTTAAAAAGGTGGGTTTTTTAAACCGTCCCTCTGCCAAGAGGAAAATCCAGAGAATAAAAGATTCAAGTTTAAGGTGATGGATTTTTGTGTGCATAAAATACTGTACAAAAGAGGTTATTAATGTTTGAGGTTTTAAAAGTTTTCTGCTCTCTGTGTGTCTGGCATTTTTTTCTGTCTCTCTAATGTCTACTGTATCATTTCTGTTAAATTTAATACTCTGTGTTGCACTTTCCACATCAAATAGCACATAGCTGCAAAAAATGCTAATGCTCAGACACTTTTCAGCAGAATAAAATTGTGAAACAAGCAACAAAGTAAAGAGGTGCACACAGTGTAAAGAACGTGTGAGTTGTTTTTTCAGTTTTGGTTTTTAGGGCTTGTTTTTGTTTTCGTGGGAAGTCTTAGAAAAAAGAAATAAGCCCTAATGGGAAGGATGGTGAAGATCTGGTGGCCACCATTTAAAATAAATAAACAAATAAAAGTCATACAATTGTATCCTAGAAATTTAGGTCGACTTAAGGACCCTTACGTCAACCTAAATTACTCCATTTCTACACCTGACTTTCATTAAATTGACTTAAGAAATTTCTTAAGTCGACTTAATGAAAGCTTAAGTCGACTTAATAACAACCGTCCATTAGGTGGACTTAAGCCTTCAGTCGACTCCTTTAAGTCAGACAACAGAGTCTTGTGGCACTTTTAAAGACTAACAGATTTATTAATCGCATGAGCTTTCGTGGGAGAAAATCCCACTTCGTCAGACGCTTTGAAGAATTCTACAATAGACTAACACGGCTACCCCTTTGGAATTTGACTCCTTTAAGTCAATTTAAGGATGGTGTGGATGGGGAATAACCCTTAAGTCGACTTTATTAAGACCAGTTATATCGACTTAACAAAGTGGACTAAGTCAACTTAACCTTAAGTTGACTTAGTCCACTTTGTTAAGTCAACTTAATATGGTCAACTTTAAATCGACTTAAAGTCAACCTTATTAAGTCAATTTAACAAAGTCGACTTAACTTTTGCTAGTGTAGACATACCGGGTGCGTCTACACTTGTAAATTAAGTCGACTTAAGCTTGCTTAAATTGACTTAATTTACTCTGCATTTACACTACACTTTCCTTAAAGTGACTTAATGAAAATTAAGTCGACTTTATTAAACCTCCTTTTAATTCGACTTTAGGCTTAAGTCAACTTTTTAAAATCGACTTAAGCCACTGTAGACCTGGAGTAGCCCTAAATTGAATCTAAGTCGACTTAGGGCTCTCCAGGACTCCCCCACTGCCCTCCCTGCCAGGGAGGGGGGCACAGATGGAGCCTGGCATGTCCCCCACAGGGCAGGGCAGAGCCCTGCCCACCCTGCCCCTATGCCCTGCCAGGGTCCCTGTCCCCCTTTGCTCCATTGTACCCAGGTACAATGGGGCAAAGGCTGAGCCCCCAGGCACTGGGCAAAGGGTGCCCCCCTGCCACCGTGGACCTGCCCAAGGTCCCCCTAGCCCCTAGAAGTCGACCTAGGCGTCATACTAAGTCAACTTAAAATTTAGGAGTAGACATGCTAAGTCGACTTAACTAAGTCAGATGAGGTAGAACTGGTATGGTGGTGCTGTCACTTGGTTAGTACCTGTTTTAGGGACGCAGCTAGACCATGGCTACTTTGCAGTATCACCAAAATGCAAAGCAGCTAAAGCATATCTGTGAAATATTCCACCTCCACTCCTCCCAGAGTTCATTTGAATCCAAAACTCAAAATGAAGCTCAGGGTATTTAAACCCAGAGCTCAAAGGAGAAAAAATGTTCACATGAATTCCTACAAAACAGCTGGTGTCTCGACTGAATATTTCATTTTTAGGATGTGTATCTTAAACTGTCTTACTGCTCAAATAAAAAAACATCATAAACATGTCTCATGTTTGCTAATTTAATAACTAAAGCAGTTGTTGGTAAATTCTAAATGTTCTAAATTAACTATCTTCACCTATTAAGAGAAGAATCTCGACTGTCTCTTGCAAATAATCTTAGATAAAGATCTTGTAACCAAACTAATACAGTAGGAAATTCTAATTTAGAGAACTAATTATTGCACACAAAAGGAAAGGTGAGTCACATGGATTATAAAGTTGAATGTGTTAGTATGAGCTCTAAAATGAAAATATCAATTGGGGAACTAGAATTTTTAATTGTGCCTTTTATTACCCTACAGACTCATTAAAGAAAGCTGGCAGCAATCATGCAAATTAAAAACAAAAACAAAAAATCTATTTTGGAGACATTTACTTATAAAACACTGCAAAGCTGCAGCAAAGGATTGAGAATTAGCTAGTATAATCTCTGTTGTTGTGAATATGCATGGGGAAATATTTCACTGGATTTATATCACTTTTATTTCTTAATATATTTTTAATCCTAAATGTATCATAGGGAAAATGAAGGATGCATTTTCTGACTGAGTTTTTGCACCTGTAGTGAATTTGTCCACAAACTGTAGGGATTTTCAAATGGTTTTATTAAAGCTGACACCCAAATTGCCTTGCTTGGAAAAATGTGTCGAGAACAATCCTGGTAATAGAAAGGTATTGTAATAAAACATACATATATTAAAGAAATAGTGGGTGAACCAAAAAGAACAAAGGAGCTCTTGCTTCCCCAGGAATTAAGAATGTGCTTAAATTAGGAAGCCACTAAAAAGCATGGGCTTGTCAGACAGTTGTTCTTGGAGTGCAGAGTTCCCTTGAGAATATTTTTCTCTTAAAGGAAATGAGTTTAGGACATGAGGAACAGATGGTGTGTAAGCTATAACAGGGGAGACCAGGACTTTTTTTGTGCTGGCACACACTGGTACGGCATACTGGCATCTATTTTTCCCTGGCCGGCCCCGCTGCCTGGCTGGAGTCATCAGAGGAAAGGAGACCTGCTCCTTTCCCCTGCTGACCCCAATGCCTAGCTGGGCAGAGGGGCTGGGGCTGGGCAGGGGACCCTGTCTTGTTCAACTTGCAGCCAGGAGCTAGAATCCAGTCCGCGGATGCCTGGGAGCTGGAGCCTCTTCAAATCTCCCGCCATGAGCATGCTCAGATTGGGACACCACCAGAAACTGGGACACCATCAACTTAACATCTAGCCAGTTTTATAAATGCTTGTTGTTCCCATGTAAATTGTTTGAAAAATGGGAGGGATGGAAGAGAGAAATTCATTATTTCCTTTTTTATTTTGTTGTTGTTGAAATCCAAAATTTCAATGCAAAACATAATTGTTGAAAAATCTCTACAAGTTTTACCCTGAGTACTAAAAGGCTTGTGCAGTAACTTTTGAATTTCTAAAATCTGGTGATTCTATCCCCTTCCATTTCTCCTATTGCTGTTTAGAAGGTCAATACAAATGACAGAAAAGGCTTTAATCTTAGATGTGGATTCCTGTTCTTGCACTGGAGCCCCATTCCAATCTCTTTCTCTGTGATTCTATATGGGTGCAGTGGATCTCATAGACTTTAAGGTCAGAAGGGACCAGTACGATCATCTAGTCTGACCTCCTGCAAAATGCAGGCCTCAAGACCTCACCCACCCACTCCAGCAATAGGCTGCCAACCTATGACTGAGTTATTTAACTCCATAAATCATGATCTGGTCTCACAGCTTTATTTGATGAACCAGAGATTAACTTCCTATACGAAGAAATTAGAGGAAATGACTCTACCTTCTGTGTTGTCAAACATACCGTAACATGTGAAAATATAGGGAAAATATTTTCTTCTGATCTTCTTCTGATAGTAATCTTGTTCCTTACAAGAATAATAGAAACCAACCTACAGAGAGAGGACTGACACTTGCATTGTTAATTGTGTCCCTTGGCAACAGTTTAGATATTGTGTGGACTTCAAGGGAGACAAATGGGAAGCTGATCTGAAGGGGAAAGGTGTCCAAGACAGCTGGCTGTATTTTAAAGAAACCCTGTTAAAGGCACAGGAAGATAACATTCCGATGTGCAGAAAGAACAGCAAATGTGGACGGCGACCAGCGTGGCTTAGCAGGGAACTCTGCGGGGAGCTGAAACATAAAAGGGAAGCTTACAAGAAGTGGAAGCTTGGACAGATGACAAGGGAGGCGTATAAAGATATTGCTCGGGACTGCAGGGATCAAATCAGAAAGGCCAAAGGACAATTGGAGTTGCAGCTAGCAAGAGATGTGAAGGATAACAGAAAGGGGTTCTATAAGTATATCAGCAACAAGAAAAGGATCAGAGGTGGTGTAGGTCCCTTACTGAATGGGGCAGGCATCCTCGTGGAGGATGATGCGGAAAAGGCTGAAGTACTCAATGCTTTTTTTACTTCAGTCTTCACAGGGCGGGCCAGCTCCCAGGCTACTACACGGGGTAACGCGGACTGGAGAGAAGAGTGGCCCTCGGTGATGGAAAGTCAGGTTAGGGAACACTTAATGAAATTGGATGTGCACAAGTCCATGGGGCCGGATGAACTGCATCCGAGGGTGCTGAGGGAGTTGGGGGAAGTGATTGCAGAGCCGCTGGCCATTATCTTTGAGAACTCGTGGCGAACGGGGGTGGTCCCGGAGGATTGGAAAAAGGCAAATATAGTACTTATCTTTAAGAAAGGGAAAAAGGAAGATCCGGGGAACTACAGACCGGTCAGCCTCACCTCAATCCCTGGGAAAATCATGGAGCAGGTCCTCAAGGAATCCATCCTGAAACACTTGGAGGAAAATAGAGTGATCAGGAACAGTCAACATGGATTCACCAAGGGCAAATCGTGCCTGACCAACCTGATTTCCTTCTATGATGAGATGACTGGATTTGTGGATGCGAGAAGAGCAATTGACATGATATACCTTGACTTTAGCAAGGCTTTTGATACGGTTTCCCACAACATTCTCGTTGGCAAGTTAAGGAAGTATGGGTTGGACGAGTGGACCGTAAGGTGGATCAAAAACTGGTTAGATCAACGGGCTCAGCGGGTAGGAATCAATGGCTCGATGTCTGGTTGTCAACCGGTAACGAGTGGAGTGCCCCAGGGGTCGGTCCTGGGGCCGGTTCTATTCAACATCTTCATTAATGATCTTGATGATGGAATAGACTGCGTGCTTAGTAAGTTTGCGGATGACACCAAGTTGGGGGGAATGGTAGATACTCTGGAGGGCAGGGACAGGATCCAGAGAGACTTGGACAAATTGGAACACTGGGCCGAAAGAAACCTCATGAGGTTCAACAAAGACAAGTGCAAAGTCCTGCACTTAGGACGGAAAAATCCCATGCACTGCTACAGGCTGGGGACCGATCAGCTAAGTAGCAGCGCTGTAGAAAAGGACCTGGGAGTTATGGTGGACGGGAAGATGAATATGAGCCAACAGTGTGCCCTTGTTGCCAAAAAGGCCAATGGCATATTAGGCTGCATCAGTAGGAGTATTGCCAGCAGATCGAGGGATGTGATAATTCCCCTCTAGTCGACACTGGTCAGGCTGCATCTGGAGTACTGTGTCCAGTTTTGGGCTCCCCACTACAGAAAGGATGTGGACAAATTAGAAAGAGTCCAGCGGAGGGCAACAAAAATGATTAGGGGGCTGGGGAACATGACTTATGAGGAGAGACTGAAGGAACTAGGCTTATTTAGTCTACAGAAGAGAAGACTGAGGGGAGATTTGATAGCAACCTTCAACTACTTGAAGGGTTGCTCCAAAGAGGAGGGAGCTAGGCTGTTCTCGAGGGTAACAGAGGACAGAACAAGGAGCAATGGTTTCAAATTACAGCTGGGGAGGTCAAGGTTGGACATTAGGAAAAACTTTCTCACTAGGAGTGTGGTGAAGCATTGGAATGGGCTATCTAGGGAGGTAGTAGAATCTTCATCTTTGGAGATTTTTAAGGCTCGGTTAGACAAAACCCTGGCTGGGATAATTTAGGGGGAGTGGTCCTGCTTTTTAGCAGGGGGTTGGACTAGATGACCTCGTGAGGTCCCTTCCAACCCTATTATTCTATGATTCTATGATTCTATGAAATAGGAAGACATTTCAGAAGACTTGCATTCTGGAATAGTGTCCATTCCATAATTGCTAAGGTTCATTGTTTTTCATTGGCTGCATGGGATGTTAAGGTTCAGCAACATTTCTCTCTGAGATCTAAAAGAATAAAGTCTTTCGGTTTTTGTCCATATTAGTATTCTAGTACCACCCACCATGTGTGAGGCACTATTCTTAAGCATATACACACAGAGTTTGTGCTTCCAAAATTATCCCAGAAATACAATTGCTCAACTATAGAGGCATACTGATTCTCTGTAGCTAATATTACCCATGCTCTGCTCATTCCAGGACGAAGGTAGGCCTGCTTTGGGATATTGATACTCTTGCTATGCAGTTTCACAGTCCTACCTCCCCCCCATCAATAGAAATATTCCAGATAGCTTGAGAGTGAGTCAGCTGGAAGCTTGTGGTATTAGCATTCTGGTCTGATTATGAAGTGAGGAAGATTGCTTTTCGGTATGACATGACCATTGCCTTTCCCCCTCTCATGAACCAGAATACCTGGCACTTGTAAGAAGCAAAGGCATTAGAGAACAATAGTTTCAAGACAGCAAATAGGAGTATCTGTGAATCTCACTTATCTCAACAAATTGTTTGACTGCTGTGATTTGGTGCAAATGTGCATTGGCTTTCCTATGTGGGAAGTAATCACACCAAATGAGTGGTGAGTTCAGAGGCACTCAAGCCCTCTTGCACTGGTTTCCATTTGTTCTCAGATAATTCTGGAAAGCTGTTGGGAAGGGAAGAGAAAAGTTCTTGGCGAATATGGTATGAAGGAAAAGTCACACGTGTCAATTTCTATCCTCACAACTGTAGAAACAAAGAATACCAATGGGCTTGTATGCATATAAATAAGGGCAGAGCAATGCTCTGAATCACCTAGTCTAGAAAACAGACAAGAATATTCAGTTACAATGAAAGAATTCATTAATTTATGCCATGCTTCTTGGGTTAGTTTATGGCTGTGAATCACAGCACATGGTTAATCAGCATTTAGAACTGAGTTACAATGACAGTGGTAATTTTGTGCTGTAGATAGATGTGGCAAAGTTTGTTTCTGCTTGAGATATGCTGAGCGTGGTATTAGTTATACAACCATTATCAGGCCCTGATCCAGAATAGCAATTAAGTACGTGCTTCACTTTAAATCCATACAGAGTCCCATTGATTTTCAGTGGGCAATTCACATGCAGCTTCTATTTATGGAAATAACTTTGTCCACAAAAGTCCATTTCAGATGGCCAAAGACAGTTGGGCCCAGGCTTCCAGGATACACTTTGCCTCAGAGAATGTACCATGTGTGAAGTATAGAGGAGCTAGTATAAACTTAACTTTAAAAATAATTTTAACAAATGAAAGTTCTGTGCACAAGTAAAATTAGAGAATTCTGTTCTGAACTCAATACTTAGGATAACAACTAGGTATCTTCCTGCCAAAATAAGGAGGTGCACAATGTACCACCAACTGCAACTGATATTTAATCATTTGTACTACTGACTGGAAGGATGAAAAATCTCCTAGTTCTGGTGACCTAGATATAAAAGATGGAGATGTTTCAGATACTCTAAATATTTATACAGGCATTTAGGGCTTATTAAACAAATCCATCTGCCCTCTTCAGAAAGATGATTCCCCCACTCTGTTCAGAAGTATGATATTTCTACACAATAAACCTTCTCTTCTTATGTAAATGAGTAATTATTTTAAATTGAAAAAAGAATTGATCTGACACCTGGAATCCTATCTTTCCAGGAGCAATAGGAACATGCAAAATATGCACCTACAATTCTATTCCAGGGGCCAAAACTGGGATACTTGCACATCTCAGGTTTGTCTGCAAAAGGGAGATCTGCCTGGTTATGTTACATTCTCATAGGCAAATATGAGACTTCATCATTTATTAAAAAAATCACAGGTACATTTAATTGAGCAACAGCAGCTGAATGTTCTTCTTGAGTTTCTTTTCCCATAGTGTTCTATGAGTTCTTTTATGGAATAGAAAGTCATTTTGTTAAGGAAAAAATGCAGAATTTAATGATCAAATATCCAGGTACAGTTGCTATAAAATTGCTCATAGCTGGCCTCTATCTTGACATCAACAGCTATGCCCTATATGTTCCAGTTTTAACAATAGGGTATAATTTTGAAAAAGTGAAAGAACAAACCATCCATCGATTATAGATACCATCTCCCCACTATCACTACAAAAAGAAAAGAAGTCAATTGATATTATATTAAAGCCATACTTCTGTTCCCATTCAGTCTTTTTTTTCTGGGAATTTTTCCACTGGTTTGAAAGGGAGTAGGACAGAGCCCTACATGTAGAATATCCATGCAAAACATTTCAAATTCTGGACAACTAAAGTGTAGGAAAACATTCTGAAGACTTAAGATAGAAATATATAAACTAATGTACTGGAGTTAAATGAATGAAATACAGGAGTGCATACATTGCATAAGCTTAAATAACAATAACAGTCCCTCATTACATTTAATGTGGAGGTGCTTTTTATTTTAGTTCATTTGATACTCTCAGTGATGTCTAGTTTGATTTGCAAGCCGCCTTCCATTCCTGCTGTTATTGAGGCCAGCTGCATTCCAGGCCAGTCCCAGTATAATTTATAGAAGCCTTGTGACTGCTCTAATTTACGCCTGGCTATCCACAGCCTCAGCAGGCCATTCCAGCAGTGAGGATCCAAGAAGATATGGTATAAGCAAACAGCATAAGACCTTTACCTAGAAATTCTCCATAATCAGGAGCTGGCTAAGAATATATGCAGTGACAGTAATTATAAGTGAATCAAACAAGAAGTCCTGTGGCACTTTTAAAGAAAATCCCTTTTACAGAAAATCCCACAAAAAGAGAAAATCACTTTTAAAGAAATCCCACGAAATCTCGTGTGATAAATACATTTGTTAGTCTTTGAAGTGCCACACGACTCCTTGTTTGTTTTGCTGAACCAGACTAACACGGCTACCCCTCTGGAACTTAATTATAAGTGGGCCTTGGAATAATTAGATTTTTATCAGTAACTATTGATAAATGTCAATTTCACTGTACATACACAATCAAATGAAAAAAATATTTCTACTGGTAAGCAAAATTTACAGATGGGCAAAGAAAGATGCTACTTGAGAATTTCTTTGAGTTTGATTTAAGGCTAAAATGATGACTTGATGTTGACAGTTTGTGTTTTAACTGTTATCAAGTTTTAACTTTTTGAATCACAATGTTTACTGTGAATAAATAATTATCAAATAACCTGTTCCCCCATGTTATGAGCTCCCATGATTTTGCACAACTGTGAACACTGAAATGGATAAAGATAAAATAATAAACGCTGATATTATCTGTCAAAATTATTTAAAAAAAACCAAATTCTGCCAACCCTAATTGTACTCCATTTTGGGATTTCCCATAGACTAGGACAATCCTCAGCATGCCAGTTAAATTTCATTTGCTTAGCTCACCCAGGATTAAGACACAGTATAGCTTTTGTAAGGATGTCTAAAAAGAATTTCTCTAGAGAATCATGAATCTAACTCACTGTGAGCTCTCATTTGTCCAGAGAACGAGTTGATGCAACAAGTGAATATACTAAACGTGAACTTCCTCCTTGCTATGCTGCAATTTTTATTTTTTATTTTTTAAATTTTACAAGAGTAGCTTTTGTTTTTTCAAAGTTCGTTCCACACAAGAAAGAATGCATGCTGGAGTAGGTTTATACCCAAACAGTTTCCGGATGACTAGATAGCTGTACCTCTGAAAGTGTGAAGAAAATAACATATATTTGTACGAATGATAGTCACATTGGCCTCCCCAATCCATTTGGAGCTAATTGGAAATCTTATTTTGCCAGGTCTCTGGCCTCATCAATAGCCAGAGTGCAAAGGACAGGTTACCAAAGAATAAATTTTCTCAGTGAAAACATTATGAGCTTTTGATCAGTTCAGGTTGCATATGTGCCCCAACTCTTTCTTTCTACTAATTAAATCAAATGACAATGAATATTTTGGGTTGTGTTTATAGAGTGTATCCTTGTCAAAGTGCTTGTAGTTATTGTGAAGTCAGGGAAAAGGAGAGTGTAATAAAGTAAAATAAACCAATATCTACATTCAAAAGAAAATCCAATTTTTAAGACAGAGCCTGAAAGAAAAATTAATGAGTGCAGGAAGAGCAGTGCCCATTCCAATCACATCTGTAACCTTATGGGTCAAATCTTCAGCTGGTGTAAATCGACATAGTGCTATGATTTACATCATCTTAGATCTGTCCCTATAATAGGTGTAAGATTATAATCTAGCCCTTATCAAATAATCTGATATTGGTTGTGCATTCCCAGATGTAACAGAGGAATAAATTGTGATGCTGAAAGTCACAAGCGTCTTTTTTTGACTCCACCTTCCTATGACCCACACTCAGCCAGAAATAAAGTTTTTTCCTATTAGCACTGGATCAGAGCTAAAGTAGAAGCTCCATCCATATTTTTAAAAACAAGAACACTCTGTGAAGGTAAAGCAAGGCTGTGCTTTTACATGTCTCACTTGTACAGATTACATGAAAAACCTCTTTGTGTGGTGGTATTTGCTCTAATCACAGTTCCTAATGGGATGTAGTGTGAAGTCATTTTGTAATGAGACATCCTCCGGAAGCAAGAGAGGGTTGTTTTGTGGTTTAGAGTTTGGTTGAACTCAGGTGATATAGACTGAGTTCCTGCCGCTGCCATAGACTTCTTGTAGGGCCTTGAATAAGTTACTTAAACTGTAAGGTTAAAATTTTAAAAAATACCCAAGTCCCAAGGACTGTTTATCAAGTATTGGGAGTTAGGCACCTAGGCTATGTCTACACTGGCAAGTTAGTTCCAATTAAGGAAGCTTAATTCGAACTAACTTAAGCCTTGGCTACACTAGGCTTTCATTAGTTCGAATTAAGGGCTTCCTTAATTCGAACTAATAAATTTGCTTATACTTTTCAAAGTAAGGGTTAATTCGAACTAGTTAGTTCGTATTAACCCAATGTGGCCATGTTAGTTCGAACTAACTGCTTAGTTCGAACTAACCAGCACATTGAGCTCAATGCAATTGACTAATTCGAACTAAGCAAGTGCCATGCATGGCATGCTCATCCACCATTGGTTTCAAGGAGAGTTAAGCACCTAAATGCCTTTTGCCCCCCCCCCCCCCCCCCGAACTCCCTCCTTATGCAATGCTATGCTCAGGAGCGATGGCCTGGCAGGCCACTGGGTTACAGGGACACCAATCAGACTTTGCTAACCCGCCGACTGCACTGGAACCTTACAAAGTTGCAGGAATTGACCCTAAACTACCTAAAGCTGCCCTTCTGAGAAGGTTACCCCCCCCCCCCCAAAAAAAAAAAAGAAAAGAAAAAGCCTCATAGCAATTTGCCAGTATTTCTTAATGGGAAAAATCTCTTGCGGAACCAATATGGGTGAGCAGTCTAGCCTCTACTATCACCAGAAGTCCAGCAATTGGGCCTACCCCACCTGAGCAGCCACCTATATCAATCTACCACCCCCACACAGAGAACAATCAGCAGGCAATAGTATCAACAGCCACTGCACAAGAGCAGTCCCAGTGGGTGTGTCAGAGCCGAGGAACAGATGCAGCATGTGACCTTCTTCACCTCATGTCTTACACCCTAAAGCAGGATGTAGAAATTGGAAGTGGTTGGGAGTACAAGAGAGAAATAGTAGCAGAAGGTCAGAGTGGAGGAAGTTAAAGGAAGGAAAGCAAGTGTGTGGAACACTGCCACCATTGTTTCCAGCTGAGATCTTTCCACCCTAGCCACAGAAGATGTTTCCATTGCTTCTGGCCCCGTCAAAGCCCTGACAAGCTAAGTAAGCATTTTCAAAGCTAAAACGTCCAGATATAAAATGTGCTGTGAACAAAGAACAGTAGCAATTACTCTTTGTAGCAGTGTTTTATCAATCCAATAAGGACAAGCAGGGATGTGCAATACCTACAAGAAGCCCTTCATTATCTCAGCTCATCGGGCTGATCAATCAAGTTGGATCAGGTCCTTAATTAGTTGAGTCCTTATGTATCATTTAATGTGGGAGTTAATAGCATATTGGATTCTCAAAGGAGGCACTCAGAATTGGATGCATGCAGATATAGTAAAGCACAGCTATAGGTTGTTGGGGTTTTTTTTTATAGGTCTCACTCCCCCCCCCAAAAAAAATTATAAAACAATAAATGTGCAAACTTGAAAGTTCCTGCTGAAACAATTAAAAATATATGCTGGACTGATTTATAATAATCTAATTTACATAACAGTCTACATTTAAAATCCCACCTATCCTGCAATAAAGGAGTGTATTTTTTATACAGGACTGAGTGCTGTTTAAAAGATTGTACCCTGCAGAGTGTGAAATCCCCTGAAGAACAGGTGATATTTTCTGGCTTCACGCTGTATGTTAGCTTAAATGTCAGGATGGCAGAAGGTAATTATTAAGAGATCATATTTTGCCATTTAAAAGAACTGAAGGGCTTCTGAAATGTAAATAAAATTTGCTTCTCAGTTTGTAAGCTCTCCAGGACAGAGACTCTGTCTTTAAATGTCTTTGGACTACTGCCAGAATACAGGTAAGAATAAAATAATACCAGGGATTATAGAATTACTGTTAGGATGGGCCAGTGTAGTGCAACGCAGCTGCTAGGAAAACAGAAGAAAATATTAATGAACTATCTGGTTCTTCTTGACAGGTAGATCTCCAGTCAGTCAAGAATTCCACTGAGTCAAGAGGTTTGTTAAAATTAAGTTTCTCTTCGTACATGAGGACGTGCAAATGACGATTTTTTATTATGTTCTAATAAAACAGCAATACATTGCACTTAGATACTTTTTTTCCCCTCAGTGCATTGAAGAAACAGTCAGACATAAATAAGTGTGCAATGTGATCACTGTTTTCAAATCACAAATTTAGATGCAGATAATCAGCGATTTGCCCAAAGCCACACAAATCTATCAACATTGAGCGGGAAGGACTGCAGAGTCCGTGGTTCCCTGTCTCATAAAAGTTCATTAAAGTACACTGGCTATCTTTCAGTTACCCCCTTTCCTCTGCTTCTTCCACCCATCCCCAAAATTCAGCCTTTGTGCCAGAATTCTTTGTGGGACTGCATGAGGTGTATGTCGGAGCAGACCCACTATCACTGTGTTCATTAATGTTTTTGGCTATGTCTACACTGGCAAGTTAGTTCAAATTAAGGAGGCTTAATTCAAACTAACTAAAGCCATGGCTACACTAGACTTTAGTTAGTTCGAATTAAGGGCTTCCTTAATTCGAACTAAGGGGTTAATTCGAACTAACTAGTTCGAATTAACCAATGTGGCCATGTTAATTCGAACTGATTTCTTAGTTCGAATTAACTGGCCATTAAAATGAATGGGGATCGATAATTCGAACTAAGCAAGTGCTTGCTTAGTTTGAACTAACATTCCAGTGTGGCCATGCTAGTTTGAATTAAGCTAATTCAAACTAACTAATTTGAACTAATTTTAGCAAGTGTAGACATAGCCTTTGTGATCACAGGAGATGTAGCAGGATTTTACTTGGGTCTTTGGCATTCACTCTTCATCCTTGCCATCCAAAATATTTTAATACAGCCCTGTTCTTCTGCACAACTGCATAATACAGCATTAGAATGCAGTAGAGACTTCATACATATTCCTGCAAATCATCTAAAGGCGTTAAGCATGAATCTTCACAATGCCCAGGTGCATATTACAACAGCTGTGGTAACACTGTGAGATATATTATATTTTTGTTCTGAAGTGGTGTTCCTCAGAGACGAGGAAGAAAGTTATGTGCTGTCAAAGAGTCTCAATGTGTTTCCAGTCATATAAGTTTCATACTTCAAATATAGAACAAAGCTTTTGGAGGGAATACCCTGACCTTGGACTGTACTAGGGATGTGCATGCATACAAATAATGGTTAGCATGGTAGTCAGACCTCTGGTTTGGCTATGTAGTTGCCATGGAGAAAAGAGAAAAATATTCCTAGAGATGTTTCACTAATTAATTATATGCTGTACTACATCAAGTACTCAGCATTTTTAGTCATGCTGAGCAAAGCTTACTATCAACTGCCTATTTGCTGCTTAAAATTTTTCTGCCTGGCAAATAGTTCCTCTACAGTTATTCTTTTAATAAAAATGCATAATCAATACACCTGGGCCAGAATATCTTAGTGATCCATCAGCCAGGTGTGGCATTGATCTCTAGTGTTGCTAAAGACTATATGTGGCTGTTGTGATAATTAGTAAAGTCGCTAGTATGTATGTAAACAACTATCTTTTTACTAAGTTGAATCAGAATTGCTCAACTCCTTATTATGATCCCTTAACTGTTAAAAACTAATAGTCTCTTCTGTAGTTTGGGTGGCAGAAATCATTGGTCTTGAGTTGCTCCTAAAAAAAGTGTTTTATACATGAAAGTTAACGTCTTGCATAGCTCTGAATTGCAGATGCATGCACAATTCATATAGGATAGGTATAATGTGACATAGGTTAAAACACTTATCTATTAAACCTAAATGTCAGGACATCTACATATCCCTCATAGTGGAAAAATATATATATTAGTTAAGCCCCCTGATTTCTGGCACCTCCAAATAAATCTTCATGTCATTTTTTCCTGTGTATATAGTTGTTGAATGTGCCAGGAACTTTGCACCACACTGGTAGTAACTGTTGTTCATGAGGGGATGAAAATAAAACCTGAATATATGCTGTTATATATTACCATGTTCATGGTCTACAGAAACTCTTCTGAAGCACAGTGCAGCAATATGCATTGGCTGGTCAAGTTATTTATCTCTTTATGTATAGAAAAATGCTTAAATAGAACTGGCCCATCTGCTGGAAAACAGTTCACACAGGAACCTTGGCACTAATGTCCATTCAGTATAAGGCTCAGCCTCACGTCCCTTCACCATCTGAGTTTTCCCAGCAAATTCAACATGACTGCTTGAATTAATAAAGTTTCTAAGACAAAACCTTTATTTCTGAAGGTGAACCAAAGGACAAATTCATCCTTGGAATAGCTTTCATTTGATTTATACCAAGGATGAATTTGGCCCACATATTCTTTTAATTTGTTACCATCTGTCTCTACTCAACATGACTGGAAAAGATAAGGTTGATATGTAACAGCAAATAGATAACCTGCAGGCAACATGGAAACTACAGATAATTATTGTGTGATTTGCACCTTGCATCTAATTATGGGAGTGTGTATGCATCCTTTCCCTTCTTGGCTCACTTTTTAAAATCTCTGAAAGTTCAAATGTGTGTTTATGCATTGACTAATGGGTGAATGCATTCCCCGAAGAGATATATTGTGTTCTCTTCAATGTCTGTCTCTATTCTATTTGACTTTACTGACTTTATCAGTGTTCTCAGGTGGTATGTCCATGATTAATGAGGGATTTGTTCTCAGCAAAGAAGGCTGTTAGGAAGCACATTTTCTTTTAATGATATGCATAAATGAATTAAGTAATGCCAATCTAGCTTATCTCAGGGTGGGCTTGGAGTCTTTTTGCTGCAGTTTTACTGGCATTTTGTCTTCTTTATTCAGGCTATAATTTAATCATATCTTACAAGCTAAGAAGAGTCAAGGCCTGGTTAGTACTTGAATCTGAAGTTTCCAAGTACATCTAGTGCTTCTGGAAATGACATTATTCTGCAGGTATTGCTCTTTCCTCTGAATCAGTTACAGAAGAAATGCCACAGGTCATGAGGGGGAGTTTGATCAAAAGGTAGCATCCTTCCATGTACAAAGCTGAGGTCTTGGCCACTGGCATGTCATACACATGTAAGGGTGTTATCTCTGATATGCTGATCAAATTCCAAACTGCATAATTAATTGCATCCAGCTTACTTTGCAGAAATCCCCTCAGCAGTTTCAGAGGATCTGGTGTTCACATATTCTCTTTTATATCTGGAAATGGATCCTGAGCCACAGCACTCAGATTCAGATCTGGAGATCAACTTTTGCAGAGTTAAAAGACAATTAGGTCTGGTTTGGTGGTCTGGAATGCTTGCAGATAGCCTTTCTTATCCAGTATGAAATGTTCAGGCAAATAAATAAATGACCACAAAAGGCTTATAAACATCACAATTACAATTGCTATCTACATTACTAATGACAGAAGATTCTTAAGCCAGCATGAGCATTCATCAAAAAATAAGGGATACAGATAGTAAATGTGCAATGCTATTTTGTCCACTGATAATGCAGTGACCGTGTACTGGTGTTTCACTTTTTTGCAGTCACCTCCTTTGTATCTAAGTTGAATTTATCTTTCATTTGAATGGTAATTGTTTGAAGATCTTTAAAAAAAAATCCTTGATTTCTGGCAAGTCTGACACTTTAATATTCAATTTCCATTCTGTATTTGGTATGTTTTGTTATTGTTAATACATTTGCTACCATGTTATAATTTCACATGTTTACTTACACTGTTTCTTAAATCCATGCTCTACTTTTATTAACATTCATGGGGTTATTTAAGCAATAATTTGTCATTACATAAAGCCTGAAGCAACCACTGCTGAGCTGCATAGGAAGTTATGCAGTGATTTGAAGGGGTTTCAAGTCAGGTATATGTGACTAACGTCTCAAGTGTTTAGCTCCCATAATTGGGGTCACATTTTTAAGCACTCATTTTTCACTTAGCACTTTTAGCTCTTATTTAGATGTGTAGGCAGTCAGCCACACACATTGTAATTCTCATGAATATTTCAAAGTTTAAATGAGTTCTGCATTCTTGGACCAATGAACTATTTTTTTCCCCACTGGATGGATCAATATTTAAAATAATGACATTTTCTGAATTATACCTTGGCCATCCTTTACAACAGCATCGTGAATATAACTTTCCTCAACATTTGACCTGTAAATAGGAAAAGATCAAGAGCTAAATACAGGCAACTGGGAGTGTTGCATTCTGAATACATGTAGCAATGGTTAAGATATGCACTTTAGAAAGCAATCAGTATAGATAACATTACCAATGTAGGAGAGCAAACACTAACACAGGGTCAGGAAGTACCCAGGAGAGAAAGACATTTAAAAGAAATCAATGACTGGTATGGAGCCAGTAGCCAGCTATGAGAGACACATCACAGAGAGTGATCAGGCTCTGATGATATATGCACAGTCTGCTTGGTCTCAGAGGGAAATTTCAGTAGTGTAAATAAATCTTTTTATTTCATCTGATAAATGAGTGGCTAATCTATAGTGTGGAGACAGCGTTACAGAGAAAAATTCTAGATACATTTCCTGATAATTGAAATAATAGAGTAATAGAAATATAGTGCTGGGAGAGACTGTAAGAGGTAATCTAGTCCAGCCCCCTGCTCTGAAGCAAGATCTAACATACCTAGACCATCTATGACAGATATTTGTTCAACCTGCTAATGATGAGCATTCCACAATATCTCCTGGAAGGTATTCTAGTATTTAACTAGTCTTGTAGTTAGAAACCTTTTCCTAATATCTAATGTAAATTTCTCTTGGTACAGATTACACCAGTTACTTCTTTCAGTGGACATGGAGAACAACTGATCACCAACTGCTTTATAACAGTCATTAATTTATTTGAAAATTATTATCATGACTCCCCTTCGGCCTTCTTTTCTTTAGACAATTTTTTTTTTAACCTTTTCTCAAACGTCAGGGTTTCTAAGCCAAATCATTTTTGCGGTGGCTCCCTTTTGATCTCTTTGCAATTGCCCACATCTTTTGTATCGTGTGACACCCAGAACTTGATGCAGTGCTCTGGCTGAAGCCTCACTAATGACAAGGAAAGCAGAACAATTACCTCCCATGTTTTACATATGATCCTCTAGTTATCTCCCAGAGTATTAGCCTTTTTCACATTATATCTGTGACATTCTCCTCCTGCAATCTGGACTGGTGAGCAGCTGTGTTACCCCAATTCTTCACTCCTGGGCCCCAATTTATCCCATTTTGCTGTGATCTTTTAGTGGCCAACTTCAATTCTACATTTGAGGGCATGGTTTACTATTGTTTATACAGTTTCTCCCACCGTGTAATTTTTTCATTTCTACTTACACTGTTTCTAAACCCAACCCTCCCCTTTTTTATGTTCACTGTAGCCCAGTGTATCAAATCAAATGAACATATATGTAGTCGTGTGAGCATGCAAGTCACATAGGCCCTTCCTCGGTTGCAGCGTGCTGGGAAGGCAGCCGTTAATGAGAATTGTCAAAGTGAGAAAAGAGACTGTTGTTGTGAACAAATTCCTGGGGCATACAGTGTGATTATAAAGGAGCAAAACATGTACTTATGGACTGGTAAATGGTGAATACAAGTTTGTAAACCTACTTTACAGACTATTGTTTTACAATCATCCTTTCTGCTGTAGATAAATTGTACATCTTTTCACCGTAAGTGCCTGTTTAAACTGTTCTCCTTCCACATAGTTGAGCATGTGATATTTGCCTTTTGGCATGTTCAAAGTAGAGATGATCTTTAGTCAGAAGAGAAGATCCAAATCTCCTATACTTTGGGAATCTTTGGATCTGAACTTGAGCACTGGAACCTATCTACTTGCCTTACCCCTCACACAGCCCATAACTATACAAAACAAGAGAGCATGTGTTTGTAACGTCCCACAGCACCATCTTTATATTTCACTGTTCATGTATTTTGACATACTGCTATATCTACTTACCTTGTGTAGTATACGTCGCATAAAACATTTTTACTCAGCTACCGATTCAGCCAACCCATGAGACATTGGGAGTCTTTGAGTTTGGGCATCCTTTTTAATGCTCACAACACGGTGTACACGTATTTTAATCTAGTTTGCGCATGAAAAGGGGACACATAGCACCTGTACATGCATTCAATTATTTATCCCTTGTTAATTTGCATCTGCAAAATATATTGGAGACAAATGGTTTTATGGATGCAAGTATTACATGTTTATAGCACACTTATTGTTTTTTGTCCCAGGAACGTATGTACAGAATTATGTGCACAACAGACATGAAGACTTGAGAATACTCACATTAAGACTAATAAAGGCCCATTCAACACTTTTTCTTAATGTTACCTATATTAAGGAAATAGAGTTTGTATTTGTTAAGCCGTATGAATCAGAAAAATAATTAAGCACATACTTAACTGTAAGACATTTTTTCTGACAAAAATGTTTTTGAAGGCAAAAATCTGGTGTTTGGTTTGGTTTGTTTCTTTCCTTTAACCGAAAAGCTGTTTTTCTCATGAGTCCATTTTTAAAAATGAAAAATCTTGTTTTAAAACATTTTTCAAAAACATTTTCCCCCAAAACTACTAACCATATTCACATTTGTTCCATAAAAAGAAGCAAATGTTTTTGCAGGACAATTTAAAGAAAATACATTTCCCATTAATCTAATCTAATCCACTAATCACAATTTGTCTCCACCCCAACCACTTTTATATCAGAATTATTCAGATACCATGGTGACAGACATCATATAAGAGAAAAACTTTTTATGAGTGATAAATACACA
This sequence comes from Pelusios castaneus, assembly GCA_007922175.1. Lineage (NCBI taxonomy): Eukaryota > Metazoa > Chordata > Testudines > Pelomedusidae > Pelusios > Pelusios castaneus. Next base: position 17,305,403 of record ML685770.1, read on the forward strand.
AAGACTATAACACAGATTTTTAAAAGAAATGAATGGATTTAGATAAGGAAATCTAAAATCACAGATCCCTATTTTATTTAGAAATGCTTTAAAGAGACTAGGTTATGCCTCATGGGAAAGTTTGAAAACAATTTTATTTAGAGAGAATTCTGCTCATATACAATAGTGCTTGTCTTTGGGGGAGAGAAAGGGAAATATTTCTCTTTCATTTTTATTACTAGGATGATTTGCATGAAAACAGGATCTGTGTTCCATAAGGATTCATTGGTTTCACATGTTTATTCTCTATGTGAAGTCATAATCTTCTGTATGTGACATTGGAGTTGGTTGCTGTTAAGATGATGGGGGAGACAGAGGATGATGACACCAAGAATTGATGAATTCCTACAAAACAAATATCTTGTTTTCATGCAAATTTTATTAGTAATAAAATATTAATGCACTATTTATTGTAAGAAGAAAAAAGTGTGATATCTGTATTTGTTGCTTGAAGAGGCGCAGTAGATTTTGAAAGTTGATGATAAGTAAGTGCTTAGCAGCAGCAGAATTATTCCAGTCCAAGACATTATGGCTCAGGACAGACCAGAAAGGGAAGCCCTTTGAATCCCTTCACTGCTTATCTTCATTTTCTATTGAGCAGTAGTTGTGAATTATACCTTGGTCGTTCAGGGTACTGTGAATGATTAGAGGAGTAGATGTTCCCCAGAGCCTCACTTCAGGGCACGTGCAGGATACGCTGATCAGTTGTGGTGACACAAATGGAGTGCTTTATTCAAAATGAGACTGTATAAGATTTATATCATGTCATTCATCCTGTAGTAGGCTCTGCCCCACACCACCACTTTTTTTTTTTTTTTTACACAGCCTCACAGCTTTTCTGGATTTCTTGCTCCCTGTTCTATAAAGCAAACATTTCATCTTGGCTGACCACCATGAATCTATATTCTTCTTCAGAGGCTAGAACTAGTTCAGAATCCAGTGTTTGTAAGTATTTAAACGAGTTCTTGTAGCGCACATTCTTGGCACTTTTCTCTACTGAATTTCACTGTCTTTGTATGAGTCTTTATTTGGTTTTGTTAGGTCTTTTGAGTTGTTCACACTACACCTTACTCTTGAATAAGTCAAAACTTTGTGTAACCAGGTGGCGCTTTCTGCTCATCCACTCCCAGCCTCCAGATAATTACTAACATGTATCCAAGAAGTGATTTGAGGCATCCTAATATTAATCCTTGTCTCTGTTGTGAACTGACAATCTAGCATATTCCAATGTTTAAATTGATCATAAATATAAGCCTATTTTCTTGACATTTTTTAGACCCTTTTATAGTTGCACTTATGGAACTGCTAGTGTAGGCATGAACCATTGTAAATTACGGCTTTCACAAGTGTGCTGCAGTGGTGCCAGGAATTTGCATTGGTGAAGCTGTATTAGTGTAGTGACGTAGATAAAACTGTAGCCTGGATTGTAATGCAAGATCATCAATGTTCTTTAATTTAGCTTCTCCATATGTTTTGTTTAAATAAAAATTAGGTCAAATATGAAATCTAGTTAGCATTACTTATCAGTAACCTATCAACACTTTTTCATTTTTAAATATCTGCTCCTGGCTTTGCCCTGCAGATTAATTTGTTTATAAATTTCACTGTTAAGTGTTACAAAAAAGGCTTTGGGATACAAAGTATGAGAGCATATGCTAGAACAGGTTTGAAGGGGTGTGAGAACCATGCATATGAGTCACTTAAAGGATAATTAAATGTGGTTAATATTTTTTTTCATAGTAGCATCACATCACACTTTCTTTTTGTTAGACTACATCTAAAGGATTGTTTTAAATTTTTTAAGAAATAACACAAACTAGAAAGTGCATTATTATTAAACATATTTATGATGGTTTCACTTAACGACCAACTAAGATCAGGGCCCACTTGAATAGGTACTAGAAAACACAGGGTAGTAGAAAGTCCCTTCCCTAAAGCATTTATAATGTAATAGACAAGATGAACACAGGGAATGGAAAAGAATAACAGACAAGCAGAGTAAACAAGACAATGGTGGTAAATGTTATGATCTGCATTTTTTTTAACCTGCAACAGATGGAGGGGAGGGAGTTATCTTTGGTTGTTAATGTCTTAAATTGTCACAAAAATCAGAGTAGTTTTGATGATAAAGGCAATATTAATGTAAATGGAATTTTATGTTTGGTGAATATATGGGGGGCCCAATCCTGAAAATGCTGAATGATGTGAGTAGTTCCAGTGAAGCCAGTAGGGATTCAGGAGTGCTACTTTGTATGTGTAAATGTAACACAAACAGATTTTCAGGGGACCTCCTCTCTGTTTTTATTTGCCTCCTACTTTGCACTTAGTACTGTTTTCTCCATCTCTAAAGAACAATCATAAACTTTACGTTAGGATGACCTTAATATTAAGAGCACAACCACCAAAAAACAACCCAAAGTAAAGTCTTCACAAAATATCACGTACCTCATCGGTACAGGATGCAACAACTCTAAAGTCCTTTGCCTCAGAGAGCACGGTAAGCAGAACATAAATTATGACAGCTACACCCAAAGTAGAGGCTAAATATTGAACAATGACTGCTGGCCATCAATTGTAGAATCAGGACTATTCTTGAGTGTTGACAAGGCTTGAAGAATAACCTTTTCCCTAGAAATGCATTCTAGACTGTGAAGAGTAATTTATTCTGTTCCAATATAGCCAGCTCTATTTTATTGCCATTCTAGCAATTTTGGGGTGATTCTTTGTTTGTTTGTTTGTTTGTTTGTTTTACATAGCTCATAAAAACATGATGAAACTTGTGAACTCAGGATTTTTCCTTATTCAAAATGCTTACCATCTCCTATTATTGCCAATGGGATTGAACTGAGCAAATGGCTGCCATTTTCCTATAGCCTATCTTCATATTGAAGTGAGCCTGCCCTTAATAAAGTTGACTGCCACCTCTCATTGTTTTCAGTGAGATTGAAGCCACGCCTACAGATAAAATGGCTGCCACTTTATGGTTCAAGGGTCTAGGTAGGACTCAGGGATTATGAGGAGCAGCAGAGACATCATGGAAAGAGAATGGAAAGAATATACAGAAGCAAAGGCCTGGGGAATAGGAGACAGATTTAGGAATCACAGGGAAAGATGTGAGAAGCTCCTCCAATCCTATGATTCCTCCCCCCCTTTCCCCAGGGCACATGGGCAGCACTGTGTACAAGAACCTTGAGTCTAGGAACACAAATCTGAATTGTCACTGAGCCTTGCCTTTATGTATAGCACTATGTAGAGAGAGGGTCTCAAACAAGAGGAGGTGAAGAAATGGAGTTACAGAAGTGTTTCTGCTGGGTCTCCTTTGAAAACATTTCCTACCTTGTATTGGGACAAAAGTCAATCTTGAAAATCTTTCCGTACAACTATTTGATGTTGTTGATTTGGTTCAAGTATCTCCTAACCTGGGCAGTCATGGGCAAAGAGGAACAGTTGCCCGGTGGAACCTATTTTCACCCACTGAGCTCACTGGCACTAAAGCAAGATTGCATCCAGTTTAGTGAGGGTGCCTCCTCTGTTTCTTCCTGCCTCCCCCAAGCCGGACCTTAGTCCTCTACCTCACCAAACAAGGCAGATCTGTCTTGACCTTAGTTTTCTGCCCTGATCTACTTGTCCTCTTTACAAACTCCTATTTCTTGCTTCCTTGAAATCTGTCTTACAGGGCATACAGGTGTACTGAGGTTATCTCTTTCATCATGTACAATCCAGTCACCTTTCTGCTTGAAGGATCAGTTTAGATCCCAGACCCTTTTACTTTAGGGGGCTGGGTTGGTTGTCAATGTCCAAGCACATCCCTCCCATTTGACATTAACTCCTCTTTATTCTGCAAAAGGAGACAAGTGCCTTTCATATTGCAAAGGGGTAGCCGTGGTAGTCTATTGCAGAAAAACAAACAGAGTCCTGTGGCACTTAAATAAAATAATCAATAAATAAATAAATCTGTTAGTCTTTGAAAGTGCCACAGGACTCTGTTTGTTTTTCATATTGCAAAAAAAGTCACATTTAGCTACAGCATCAACTAGGGGGTTGTCTCTCAGAAGGGAACATGCTTCAAAAAGCACATGCCCAGGTGCTGCTTATATCAGAGCTATTTTGAAGTTAAGCATGAATTAATTAAGCAGCATTGAAAATATGTAGCTGTTCAGAGTCCAATAGTAAGTAAATGCATTGAGCCTTCGGCACTCAGAAATCAGCCATTGCTTATTTCACGCCAGAAAAATAATTAGTGTGTTTCCAGTATGCTAACAAATGTTTTATGATATTATTCACAACTGGGACACCAAAACTTTTCATTCGAGCTGGCCTACACTCCCTGCAGTCTCATAGCCAAGCTTTCAAAGTGGTGGAATTGCAGTTACAGCCAGTGTTTCTCTAACATCTTCCCTCTGATTATTTCAAAACGCTTGAAAAATATTGAGCTGTGTCAGTCGGATGAGTATCTGAACTCCTGGGAAAACTCAAGCGGTGAAATCCGACTCCAAAATTCTGGTTGCACAGATGATTGTATGGTACCTTCAGATGGCACAGCCTGTAGCCCTGTCTCTTCTCCTCAGTGTTGGGATGGAATGTCTCCTGGATGGAACGATTAGATCACAGGGATGGTGGTTGCCCCTTGCCTCTGTGCAGGGCAAAGTGAAAAGCTTGTTCCATCCTCTCCCTTCCTTCTATTCCCAATACTGAGACTAGGGACAAGTTGTCATAAAGCGTAATAGCCCAGAGGGGAAGTATCCTGGTGCTAATGGATAGAGTCAAGCAACAGAGAGAAGAATGAGGTGCCCATAGGGAGGTAACAAAACCATAATCAGTGATGTGGGAGATGAGGTTAATTATACTTTTGTAATGACTCCCAGGTAAGTGCTTTTAATTAAATAAAGGTCGCAATTCAAAATCACAGTAAGTCTATTCTGCTAAAATCTGCAGCCCTGCTTTGTGTCGGGGCAGGGGAGGACAGGTACTGCCGTTCAAATGCTGAAGGTGCCTATTTGCTTCAAACAGTGCAACCCAAGAACTAAAACTAGGGCTGGCATTTGCTTGTTTCTCGTTCTTCCATTATGCTAGCAGGGCAGCATGAGCCTAATATACAGATGGGAAGGACACGATATCACCAAACTGAAAGGAAACAAGAGGACTAGTATATATGGAGCTCTTATTCTATTTTTGTAATTTAAATGAACTCACCCATACTGGATTAGTGAAACCACCATGTCAGCACTGGTTCCTTGTAATGTGGTGTGTGTTTTCATGGGGTAAAACATTAAGGTGCCACAAGACTCTTGTTTTTAATTTATATGGTAAAGACGAACAAAGTTCTTTGGGCATAAGCGTTAGTGGGCTCCAACCCACTTTGCCATGCATCTGACAAAGTGGGCGGGAGCTCACGAAAGCTTATGACCAAAGAAATGTGTTAGTTTTTAACGTGCCACAGGATTTACATTGGTTTTTGCTGTACACAGACAAACACGGCTACCCCTCTGGAAATTGTTACCGTATAAATTAAGAGGCTGATGCCTTTTTCCACTTATCATAGAATCATAGAATAATAGGGTTGGAAGGGACCTCACGAGGTCATCTAGTTCAACCCCCTGCTAAAAAGCAGGACCACTCCCACTAAATCACCCCAGCCAGGGTTTTGTCTAACCGGGCCTTAAAAATCTCCAAAGATGGAGATTCTACCACCTCCCTAGATAGCCCATTCTAATGCTTCACCACCCTCCTAGTGAGAAAGTTTTTCCTAATATCCAACCTTGACCTCCCCAGCTGTAATTTGAAACCATTGCTCCTTGTTCTGTCCTCTGTTACCCTCGAGAACAGCCTAGCTCCCTCCTCTTTGGAGCACCCCTTCAAGTAGTTGAAGGTTGCTATCAAATCTCCCCTCAGTCTTCTCTTCTGTAGACTAAATAAGCCTAGTTCCTTCAGTCTCTCCTCATAAGTCATGTGCCCCAATCTCCTAATCATTTTTGTTGCCCTCCACAGGACTCTTTCTAATTTGTCCACATCCTTTCTGTAGTGGGGTGCCCAAAACTGGACACAATATTCCAGATACAGCCTGACAAGTGTCAAATAGAGGGGAATTATCACATCCCTCGATCTGCTGGCAATACTCCTACTGATGTTTATTAGGATTTATTTAAAAAACATATGCCTAAGTTTTTGTCTTCATTTTTAACAGCTGTGCTATGATAGTAGATCATTGTAAAAAGCCTTGGGAAATCATGTGATATACAGGACATACTGTGCTTTCTCAGTGCAAATCATTGTTGGCCCCCTTGTCTTTCATGTTGGATCGTCTGGCACTATAATTGCTTGATTCCAATATTATCTGTCCCAGGGCTATCAATTCATTTTCAATTTCTCTACCTGGTGGGTTAGCTCAGGTATCCCACAGAGTTTTGTCCTAGGCATCCACTATTTAATTTAATTTATTATGCTCCAAGCTGTGGACCACAGACACCCTAAAGCACTTCTACAAGCAGGGTCTTATTTGAGGGTTGCCTTTGTTTTCAGCTATTTTGTTGAGAGGCTACTTCTCATTGCACTGCATAAATCTAAATTCTTTGAACAATTAGCTGGTCAGTAATAACATCTACTGTATTGTCCTTTTGCCATGATGCATGCTAAGTGAACGAGCAAAAAATGGCAAAGAGCACCTGAAGGAATAACCTAATACATGATTGTTTCTGAATAAATTCACCAATAGTTCCTGTTGCTAAGCTTGAAAATGACATATTGGTATGATAGAACTAAACAAGTTAAAGAGGCCAAATTATGCCTTGTGTCACATTTGCACAGCTCCCACTAATTTCAAATGGCAGGATTTATTTCCAAACAGAAAGGAGAAAACAAAGTTGAATGCCAAGGAAACAAAAGTGGAAAAATACTCTATATTCCCCTCAAAAGACCAAGGCTTCTCTCCTGAGATACATCTGACCTGCGCTCTGTGAAGCATGAAATGGGAAGAGAGCAAACATAGTACTGAACCACATCTGTGGGCAAAGATTCTGAGGAAAATGAGTAACTTGTTTGTGTTCCAGCATAAGACTGCTCTGTGGTATGCCTGCCAATGGCCCAAAAGGCCTTCCAATAGTGAAGAAAAGGTAAACTTAAGAAGTTTCCCAGGTGCACTCCTTTCCCTAATGCCATGACCCCTATGCTGCTTGTGGTATACAGCTAGTATGTGACTTTATACAAGGTGAATCCCTATTAAAAGGTAAATTAAGAAACCTAACCTTTGGAGCAGTGCAAAACAGTCATAGCAAGGCCCAAAATCTGTCTTCTCTTTTCTGCTAGATAAGCATAGATAGTGCCAATCAGTCATGTACCACGTGAGTGTGTTGTAATTACCTTAGAACTTAATTTATGAGTAAATCTAATCATCATATACAACACAGACATTTAAATACAACTAAAGGTGAGCAAAAGTTCCAACTTCACAAATTAGAATCATAGAATAATAGGGATGGAAGGGACCTCACGAGGTCATCTAGTCCAACCCCCTGCTAAAAAGCAGGACCACTCCCACTAAATCCTCCCAGCCAGGGTTTTGTCTAACCGGGCCTTAAAAATCTCCAAAGATGGAGATTCTACCACCTCCCTAGGTAACCCATTCCAATGCTTCACCACCCTCCTAGTGAGAAAGTTTTTCCTAATATCCAACCTTGACCTCCCCAGCTGTAATTTGAAACCATTGCTCCTTGTTCTGTCCTCTGTTACCATCAAGAACAGCCTAGCTCCCTCTTCTTTTGAGCACCCCTTCAAGTAGTTGAAGGTTGCTATCAAATCTCCCCTCATTCTTCTCTTCTGCATAATAAGTAAGCCAAGTTCCTTCTGTCTCTCCTCATAAGTCATGTACCCCAGCCCCCTAATCATTTTTGTTGCCCTCCACTGGACTCTTTCTAATTTGTCCATATCCTTTCGGTAGTGGGGAGCCCAAAACTGGACACAGTATTCCAGATGCGGCCTGACCAGTGTCGAATAGAGGGGAATTATCACATCCCTCGATCTGCTGGCAATACTCCTACTGATGCAGCCTAATATGCCATTGACCTTTTTGGCAACAAGGGCACACTGTTAGCTCATATTCATCTTCCCATCCACCATAACCTCCAGGTCCTTTTGTACAGCGCTGCTACTTAGCCGATTGGTCCCCAGCCTGTAGCAGTGCATGGGATTTTTTCGTCCTAAGTGCAGGACTTTGCATTTGTCTTTGTTGAACCTCATGAGGTTTCTTTCGGCCTGGTTTTCCAATTTGTCCAAGTCTCCCTGGATCCTGTCCCTGCCCTCCAGAGTATTTACCATTCCCCTCAACTTGGTGTCATCCGCAAACTTACTAAGCATGCAATCTATTCCATCATCAAGATCATTAATGAAGATGTTGAATAGAACCAGCCCCAGGACCGACCCCAGGGGCACTCCACTCGTTACCAGTTGCCAACCAATTGCGTGGGCACATTTTGAATTTTGACAAGAAAGCAAACACTGAAATTTGACTCACTCCAGCCTAAGTTGCACCAGTCTGCCATAAGCTGACCAAATACTTTGATATTTCCTTTAATATAAACTATTTTAGCAACAGCAGATATAAATATGTCAAAAATAGGATTTTTGCTCTATTTTTGGCCAGGGTAAGGAGAAGAACAGATGCAGGTAAAATGATCTTGGGATCTGTGGGATTCCACTTCAGGTTGAGGGAAGTAGAATCATACCCTACAAAAAACCCAACCAAGCAAATAAACAAAGAAAAATATCAGTGTCTTCCATAGTACCCAAGGAAAGGGAAACCAAATGTGAGATACTATCCAGGCCACCCAAAATTTTGAACCACTTCATTACCCCAAGTGTCTGCTAACTTAATGTTATTTTTTATAGGAGTCCAATGGAATGACAAAATCATGTCTCGTCCTACTGAATCAAGGATTTAAAATGTAGGAACTCTATATTCTTGATGTAGTCTTTCTACCTCAGGGTGATGACATAATGCCATTTTCTTTTGGGTGATTACTGGCTCAGAAATCCATAATAAACTTAGGCTTGGTGGAACATATGTAACATGGAAGATGGAAAGCCAGTAACGTGACTACATATGCACTCCTAAAAACTGTGAGTCATCATTGTGTGTTCAAGACAAAATTAATTTATTAAGGTTCATTATTCAGGGTGAAAGGAGTTGGTGTCCTTGTGGAACTGTTGTCTCCTTCAAAAAATCAGTATCACTGTTGCCATCTCTTTTGGCCCTTTACGTAGTGAAGCGAAAGACTGAATGAGCCATGGAATTTGAATCTCTCAACACCCTTACAGATGGAGACCAAGAGCTGGGGCTTTCACACATACCTATGGAGCAAAATCACATTTAAAAAAATCAGTGGATTAATATTAGCACCTAACTCTCACATCATTTTTTCATCAGTAATCTGAAACACATTACAAAGGACATCAATATCATTACCCTAATTTTTCAGATGGAGAAACTGAGGCACAGGCAGATGGAATGTTCTGCCGAAGATCAGCCAGTGGACCAGCGGAAGAGCCAGCAAAAGAAACAGTTCTTCTGAGTCCTGTTTCGGCACTCTATCCTCTAGGCCCGTGGTTCCCAACCGTTTAGACTGGAGGGCCACAAATATAATTTTTACAACTGTGAAGTGCCACCAGTCTATTTAATAAAAATCAAATTAAAATTGAATTAATTAAACTCAAATAAAATGTTAATTAAAATCAATTAAAATTTAATTAATTGGATTTAATTTTAATTTTAATTAAATAGCCTGTGCCCCTTAAGAGTTGTAAAAAATTATATTTGTGGCCCTTGAACCAAAAAGAGTTTTTTAAAACTTTTTTTTTAAAATTAAAAAGGGGTTTTTTTGTTTTGTTTTTAAGAGGGCTGGATGCCGTGAATAGGGGGAGGCAAGAAAGCTGCGTGTGAGATCAAGTGGGGTGCGGGTACTGAACAGGTGGCCATGGCCCAGCTCATTGCTGCGCACTAGAACAGGGCAGGGTGTGGGCAGCCGTAGCCTGCCTCCCAAAGAGCGACAAGGGAGCACGGACCACTTGAAAAAACTCCATGGGTCATTTTTGGCCCATGGACCAGGGATTGGGAACCCCTGCTCTAGGTTGTTTGTGATCCTAAGATTTGATCTCCTAAATGTGTGTGTGAAAATTTCACTATTTACCCTTTCAGGTAGATGAAGGAAAAAAATCAGGGAATAATAAATTAGATACAGCATGGCAGTTCAGGCTTATTTGTAAATTAATGGAAGGCTATACTTCAGTCTCCAGGGTCCTCAATCCAGCAATTTGCCTGAAATGAATGTAAAAATAGACTGGACAAACCACCAGTAAAGGTCCAGGACTTAAACAGAGCATGGTGTAGATGATCCAACATATTATAATCCCAGGATGTGATCTTTGATTAAATATGCTTAAATAAGGAGAGACAAAAATCGGAATGGCCAAAGAATATCTTTATTTCCTTCATCCTAGGGCTCAGCGTAAACACAGGAACTGCTGGTTTCATGTGGAAATAGGAAAAGCATCTTCAGAATTTATTCCAGAGCCCCTGGATACATTTCTTCAATAAATAACTTCCATAGAATACAGGTCCCCAATCACCTTGGTAACAGAGTGTCCTTTACCAAATTGCCCCTAATCTTTCATTCTTCTTTCTGTTTTTTTATGTTCACAATAAAATATTGAATATGTTATGTCTAATACATCTTCCATTTCTTGCCAGTGGACAAAGAAAGTAAAATTAGCTTTAGCAGCAGGTCTCCTGTTTTTGAAGTGCTTCAGTCAATTTAGTTTTTGATTTGTGCGAACTAAGATTGTTTGGGGCAGGAGGTCTAAGCGAGAGGGAGTGAAAGCAGAGTTTAAATCTTTTAGTAAAATGCTTGTTCTGCTTTTTCTTCTGGTGGGGAAAACAAAAAACAAAACAGAAAGATAAACAGCACAATCATTACAGCTTGGCCTGAATCCAATCCCTGAGTTACATCTAGGCCTTTAACTCTGCCTGAGCAAGTCATTTTAAAGAAATACAGTTATTACATACATTAGTTCTCCTGTCCTTGGAGGTACATCCGTACTCTTCAATCTTACTGGATTACTTCAAATGTTTCCTGAAGGTTTTTAAATCCAGTGAAGACTGATTTGAGGGAATTCTTTAGGCAATCCTTCTCTTTTGCTGACTTCATAATCGGAAAAGATTTTAAAATAGCCTACAAATTAAAAACAAAATTTCCACACATAATTAGGAACTGGCCTTCAAAGCCATCATGTAGAAGGACACTTATATAATCAGAACATGACACTAGAATAAAATAAATGTAACCGTTCAGATTCATTTCTCAAATAACAAGCTTATGGGACCAATTTTTGTTAGATCGAAATAGATCCAGCTCCATGAATTTCAGTGAACTTATGGCAATTTACACCAGACAAGGAATTTACCCTATGTCTTGGTCTCAGCTGATGGTCTACCCATCAGGATAGGTGTGGAGTTTTTTAGTATGGTATTCCATATTGTAAGAGAGACACTGAAAACACACATACTAGTTTTTCACAGTTAACTCTAATAATTTCAAATTAAGGTTCGCAGCATACTTTCAGATTACACCAATGTACCTCAGAAGTCATTCTTCTAAATTAAGATAATTTGGACTTTGTCCATGAGAACAGATCTGAAAAATAGTCAAAGATATTGCCCACTATTTGATAGGTTGCCAAATCAGAACTCTTTATGCAATATTCTGCAGCACAGTAAATATCCCCAACAGATATTCGTTCACTAAAGCTACTATTTCCTAGTTGATGACATTTGTAATCCCAATAAAACTGTTGCATTTCTCATCCTCTGCTGTTGGAGCTGTCATGCATTTGACATCTGTATGGCTTTTGTGCTTTGACTTCTATCTTTGATGTCCTTGCCAAAAAGGGGAAGATTACCGCATGGGCCCGTGCCCAAGAACCCCCACATTTGTGGGGGCCCTCCACCTTGCCAGGGCTGGGGGACCGGGAACACCCTGGGCCAAAGGCTGGGCTCTGTGCTCCCACCCCACCCCTGGGCCAGCTGCTCGGGGGGGGGGGGCCATGGGCCGGAGTGACTAGTTGCTCCACTTCCAGGGGTGGGCCTGGAGGGCCGCACCAGATGTCATACTGCATGCCAGTGGGCCCTGCAACTCCCCGGGGGCAGACTGGCTAGAGCAGGGGCTTGCCAGGGTACAGAGCTCCAAGTCCCCTTAATCCACCTCTGTTGACAAGGGAGAAAGACAGTTAACTTGCCCAACATTATTCTATTAAACCTATTAGCCTTGTCCAACCTATGGCCTGCAGGGAGTCCCGACGGGGACCACAGTGAGGTGGTGGGGGCTCCAGAAGGGTTGCGGAGCCCAGGCCGGGCTGGGCAGGCGAGCCCATTGAGGGCTGTAGCAGGCCTGGCTGGAGCCCTGGCAGAGGAGGAGGAGCCTGGCGGGATCACGGGCCCGGGCGTGAGGCAGAAGTGGCCATGGGGAGATCGGAGCGGCTCGGGGTTCTGGGGGGTGGCACGGGGTTGGTTTCCAGCCCAGGGAAGGAAGTGTGGGTTCAGAATAGGTTTGGGGGTGGCACAAGGCTGGGAAAGGGGTCTGGGAGGCGGGGGGAGGGGTACAGCATGAGCCCAGGAGCCAGGATCAGGCTCAAGGGGACAGTAAGGAGACAGTATTGTGCTAGGGGGTGGTGCAGAGTGTGGGGGGGATGCTGCAGGAATGGGATGGGGGTGGCATGAGGATGGCACAGGGCTGGGAAAGGTCCAGGGGGATGGTGCAAGGCCAGGATCAGGGCCAATGAATGGGAGTGGCATGGGGATGGAATGGGAGGTGGCATGTGGCTGGGAAAGGGTCTGGGGGGCTGGTGGGGGGCTGGGATCAGAGCTGAGGAGGGAGGACAGCACGGGGATGGGATGGAGGTGGCATGAGTGTCTGGGAAAGAGTCTGGGGGGGATGATACAGGGCCAGGATTGGGCGAAGGGGGGTGTAGCGTGAGGCCAGGATCAGGGCAGGCTGTGGCCCAGGGCTGGGGCGCCAGTGTAAGGGGACGGGTTCGGGGAGCTGATCCAGTGAAGAGTGTGGGGGGATTGGGAACTGATGGGGTTGAGGGGAGAGGAAGCAGTCGGGCCCACCACCCAGCTACACTGCGCCGCTGCCCTCTTGGCCCACCCTTGACACCCCACCCCTTCCCGTTATCCTTCTCCTGCCTTGCCAGGGTCTCCTACCACTCCACCTCTGTCCTACTGTGCTCTGTGCCTGTTTCCCACACTCTGGCTTGCCACCCCGGCCCTGCTTAAGTTCCCCATACTCCCCCTCCCCCATTTATCCAAAATTTGCTCACTGCCCCCCCCCAAGTGAGAAAATAATTGAAATGTGCCCCCCCACCCACAAAGGTTGGACACCCCTGCAAGAGTATATGGTTAAAACAAGTGGTTCAACACCAGTTCATTCAGTTGATGTGAGTAGTAGAGAACGAGTCCAATCTTTATCTGGTACATAGAGCTGGTTGTATACTTTAAACCGTGGAGTACCTTGAGTGTGAACCAGAGCCGTGTTCTGTTTATAATGAGCTGATCTCACTCAAAAGGTCTGTTTTAAATATTAAATTTGAATGAGGTATAGCATTTTCTTTGCAAGTCTCCTACTGCAGACTTAATGAAAATGTGCTCTCACCTGAAACATCTTCCCTTTTGCAGGAGGTATCACCTTAGGCTGGATGTTGTAACTTGCTATTGTGAAGTATTTTTGTTCAGGTGTTTGTCATAAACGCACCATAGGACAAATCTTGAAGCTGCATCTCTACTTGCAGGGGATAGATTCTGGGGAAGGTGGCCTTTTTACAGGTTGTAATCCTTCAATAAAATAAATGAAGGGACTCTGCATGGAGGCCAGCAATATGTGGTTAAAATAATTGGGATAGATTATTGGGTTATTTTCTTCATTCCATAACCTCAATTCTCTATGTTATTTTCTACATATACCACACTGGCAAGTTAATTTCTTTTCTAGATCCATTATCAGGGTTTTACATTGGGTTTTACATTGACATTGGGTTTTACAGATAGTTTTTAAGTTTGTGTGAAGTTTTTTCCCTAGTGGTTTAATTCACGTACAGCACAAAACAAACTGTTTTTTTTTTCCTGATAAATTGCACAATTCAAAGGTCAATAATGGTATCATGTATCACAAGTCACTTTCAGTGCCACCCAGCGCTTAAGGGCACATGTTTTAATGCAATCTGTCAGCCCCTATTTTACAGATTTAGTACTTGCTTGTAATCCATTAATAGTTCCATTTTTAGATTTAGCTTGCTACCCAAATAACTGTGGAAAATTGATTGCCAGCACAGTGGCTTGAGACTTGAACCAGATTGCTGAGCATGAATTACAGCCACAAAAACGGCAGTGAGATCCTGGAACTCAAGGTGATAAAAAAAGAGATGCTTTTTCAGATACGCTGGGGAGGAGAAGGAGGTGTCATGCTCTACAGACCTGAAAAAGCCCTAGCTGACATAGTGGGAGTACCGCTACTTCAGTAGCCTCAGAAAGCATTATTTCAAGATAAGAGGATAAGAAACAGAAGGCAGCACTAGAGAAGATGGCCAGCTTTATTTAGGTGTGGTTATTAAGAAAACCAAACCAAATCCTTGAAGGGCCTGTTCCTGCAGCACAATCACTCAGGCCCAACTCTCAATGAATACATGCAACTTAAAACTAAGTAAGGCATGTGCAGTGCTACGCTCATCCCCATGCTTTTGCCATATTCTGTAGAAAACAACTGAGCCTGGTTAGGTGATGGCTTGACTGCTCAGACTCTGAAGATGAAATTCTGGCCCTATTGATGTCAAAAATCGGTCCCAATGTCACTGGCAAAACTCTCATTGACTTCAAAGGGAACAAATTCCACCCTTGTCCTGCTTGTTTCTTAAATATTAATGATGAGCAAGGAAAAGTGAGGGTGTTCTTGAGTCTGACCCATCTCTGATATCTCTATACAAGGTCATTTTGATACCTATATGGTAAGTATTCACTGTCATAGAACCTAAAACAAAGGGAGTATGGTCAATTTAGTAATCCGCTGGACTTTTTAACTTAATTTTGGATTGTGAAACAACTTCCTAGATGCCAAAAATACCATTGGCAGTTAAATAGTAAAAAAATCAATTAATGATAGATAATATACATCATTTCGTAACTGTCAGGGTAATTAATCATTGGACTAAGTTACCTAGGGAGGTTATGGAATCTCCAACATTAGAAGTTTTTAAGAGCAGGTTAGACAAGCACCTGTCAGGGAAGGATTAAGATGGTAGTTAGTTGGTCCTGCCATGACTGCAGGGGACTGAACTCGACGAACCCTCATAGACCCTTCCAGCTCTATGATTCTATGATATCCACCACCTCAAATTAGTAATTCATGGTGAGTTTTGCTTCCCTAAAAAATAATAAATTATAATTCTAAATAATTTAAATTAACCAATCAGAACGCTATAGCTGACTTATTAAGCAGAATTAGGAATCTTCAGATTGCTCAATAGTTTATTCATTAAAAACACTGTCATATATTTCAACTATGCTTAGGAATAACTTGTTTCAGGTGTGACAAATCCAATCTGGGCTCTAAATCTATCAAAATTCACATGTTCAGTAGAAACTATGTCCTAGAATTCAGCACACAAAGTACATCAGTAATTATCCGACATAACCAAAATAAAGTCATTGTGAAAGAAAGTTATCATAGCACAAAGATCTTGCTCCTAATGAATGTTTCAATATTGTACACATTTTTATGGTTGATGAATAGTTTACAATTCTTTAAATTCTCTTGTGATGAGCGTTAGGCTATAATGTCAAATTATTAAAGAACGCTTATTTCATGTTCATCTTCCACTTTTGATAGTTCACTATTCATATGCAGTTGTTCCACATCATTATTTATTGTATTTTGCTACATTAAAGAACTCCAATGCTTAGAAAAAAGTCCTAAACTAACTTCAGCAAGTAGACCTATAAACATCACGAGAGATAAAGATGGGGACCACTGTCTATTATGTATAAACGTACCATTCTGTTGTTGGAGCCTATGTTAACATGTCCCTTGCCCAATTAAATCTGAGAAACGATGAGGATCCTCTTTGATTACTTAGACACTCTGAAGTCTATCAGTTTGATTACTTAGCTTTAGAGAAATATTCTTGCTGGTACGTTTCATTTTATTTAGTTTTTAGTCCTGGCCTGTTTACAGATTGTCAATGGTGATTATACTCTGAAATACACTTCCCCTCAGGGGACAGTACTGCTGCAGTAGATCTAAGAAAATTCTACCAGCAATTCACTTGTACTAAATCTGTTATGGCTGAATATTAATTGTTTTTTACTTAAATATTGGGCCAGATCATTGCTGGTATAAATTAGCATACTTCCACTGACAGTTACTGCTAGGATTTTCTTAGATCTGCTACCATACAGCTAGACAAAGTTTTATAGGGCAGGGGAACAAAAGATAGGATGTTTAATGAAACCTGGATGCAGACTGACAGTTTTTAGAACTTTTTCTAACTACTTATGGTTATCCCTTTTATAATAGAGAGTAATTGTTGTTCTCTTTTTTAGGCACCTAAGTGTTCTATTTTTAAGCAATTTAGTGAAAGCAGCTGTTTTCTAATAATCGTGACATTTTATTTATGAAATCCCTTCGATTTGGGGCTCTTCTCCCCTCCTTTTGTGTTTTGGATCACAGGAGCTCTTTCAGATTCTTTTATTTGTGAATCAATAAAAAAGAAAATAGAGCACTATTTAGAATAAAAATTACTGAAATGAATGTTATTTGCTCCTTAGTCTATGCACTTATGGGTTTTGTTCATTCACCTAGTTTTCAGCAATTTCACAGAGTCAGGTTTAAAATGTCTCATGAAGTGTTGGAGGCAGCTGAAAATGAAACCCTGATACTGATTACCATGGCTTTATGGCTTTGTCTATACTTATAAAGTTAAGTCGACTTAACAGAGTGACTACACTTTAAGTCAACCCTGTTAAGTCGATTTAACAGTAGACATAGCCGTCCACACTGGCTTTAAGTCGACTTAATAAGGTTGACTTAGTGTTATTCCCCGTCCACACTGGCTTTAAGTCGACTTAAGCAGTCAACTTAAGGCTTAAGTCGACCTTCAGAGGTGGTGTTATTAAATCGACTTAAGCTGTTAATAAGTCGACTTAAGGAAGCGCTTTAGTCAACATAATAAAAGCCCAATGTGGATGCAGTTTTGTGTAGGTCAACTTAAGCATCCTTAAGTTGACCTAAATTGCCAGTGTAGATTCACCCTATGCGCCTAAGGCCAACATTTAGGTGGCACGGGCATTCAAAAACCCCTGCTAAGCTTTCATCTAACCTTGCTGGTGCCTAAAATTCCTAGGCACCTGTTTCTGTTGTTAGTTCCCAAGGTGCCCTCATTTCGGTAGCTGGGTATGCCTAATCTTGCCTCAGTCCTCATATTCTACATCAACTTGAACCCTAACAGCTGCCTAAGTCACAATTGGATTGAGAAACTCGGTGTTCCTCTGGCTACCTTGCTTTTGGGCCTAATCCAGAAGCATGCCTAAAACAACAATAGACAGCCACGATGGGTTTGCCTCCTGCTTGTAACTTTTAACCCAGTAATTAGGCCAGGGGTTCTCAACCCCTGGCCCGTGGGCCACTTTTTAAAATGGCCCGCACTGCCCAGCTGCTGGCTGGAAGCTCTACTGTGGCCGCTCGCCTCCCCTCTGATCCTGGCAAGGGCCCCAGCGGCTGCAGGAGGGGCCGCAGGCCAGCGCAGCACAAGTGGAGATTGTGCTGGGGCGGAGGGGGCGGCACGGCTGTGGGAAATGATGGCTGCTGCAGGTAGCTGTGGGCTGTGCGGCATGACTGGGGAGGGGGCTGTGAGGGGGGCCAGGGCCACGGGGGAGGGGAGCCTGGAGCATGAGCCATGCTATTGCTGGGGCCACACACCTGCCCACAAACTGGACCTGTTCTTGAGCATCCAGTCCCCTGCACCCCTTTAAAAAAAAACTTTATTTTTTTCTCAAATTTTAAAAAATTTGACCACAAATATAATTTTTACAACCCTGAAAAGCCACTGGTCTATTTAATTAAAAGGATTTAAATTTAATTAATTGATTGTAATTAATTTTAATTAAAATTTAATTAATTTAATTTTAGTATACATTTAATTAAATAGACCGGTGGACCCTCAGGGTTCTAAAAATGATATGTGTGGCCCTCAAGCCAAAAAGGTTGTGAAGCACTGGATTAGGCACTCACAACCCAGAAGTTGCAGGGTTGGGTTCAGTCTTCCCCAACACACACGGGGCTGATGTGGAGAAGGGATTTGAACTTGAGGAGCTGCCACCACTTCCTCCTTAGTTTTTATTGAAAAAAGACTGACAGGGATTAGACGCCTAACTCCAGGAGAGGTTTGATGGCTGTGAATCACACATAGCAATAGCATCTCCTTCCAGCCCAAAGTCAGGTTCCAAACTCCTGGGGAGGGGTGGGGTTTAAGCTAAAACTGTGTCCTCTGCAATTCCGTCTCGCTATTTTTGGTAGGTCCTCACTCCTTTTACTGGGGTTTTGCCTCCCATTCTTAGAAACCGAACTCTGTCCCTGCACTGTATAGAAAGCCAAGGCAATAAAGCATGTCTTCCACTCTAGCAGACCCGGGGAACCCTGGAACCAGTTGAACTTGTGGCATCTTTAGACTTGGAGCATAGCTACTCAGGGAGATGCATGCACACAACCAGTTTTGAATTATATTTATTAACACAGTGCACAAGAATATGCTGTGTGACTTGTCCTAACTACAGAAGAGCTGTTGGGAGGAGAGATCTCTGTAACTCGTTCCAACGTATTCCACCACTCAGGCGATGGCTACACTGATGGCGGTAGATTCGCTGCAGTCAGTGCGCTCTTCCATGTTCTATTGTGCGGGCTGTTAAGACTGGAGTAGAACTACACCAAGTGGACACCATTTCAGGTCGGCTTAGTGAAATGTGTAAGGGGTATTTAGGAAGTTGGCGGGAGATACGCAAGGTATTTTACCGAAAGCGTGGCAAGTATAAACTAGGGCCAAGTCAGAGATCCAGAAGCGTTGATGGTGTGTGCAGGGCTATCTGTTGGGAGGGGACAAGTGGGGGGATCACCCCAGGCCCCGCGGGGCCCGCATCACTACCTCCACTTCCCCCCCCCCCCCCCCACTGTGGACTGTGCAGCCCGCTCACTTCCCCAGCCCTGCTGCCTTCGGCTTCCTGCCAAATGCAAGGGAGAGTGGGAGGGCAGAGCCCAACCTCTGGGCTGGCCCGCCTCACCCACACGCCTGCTGCTGGCTGGTCTGCGGCCAAGGCAGGGTAGGGTAGGCAGCCTCAGGTTCCTGCCTGGGGCTGGCTCCCATTGGCGGGCAGCCTCGGGTTTCCGGCCGCGGCCAGGGTTAGCTCCCGCCGGCTGTGGAGGCTCCGAGTCCCTGGGCGGTGACCAGGGTCCCTGGGGGCGGCTACAGGTCCCCAAGGGGGCTACTGGGGTCCCTGGGGGGTGAAGCGGGCCGGCCCACCATTGTGGAGGTGCGGGGTCCCTGTCTAGGCCGATTGGTCCTGGGCCCTGCTCCCCTCAAGGGACAGCCCTAAGTATGCGGGGGAAACATGTGTACAACTTGGGAAACATCAGTGCTAAGGGGCAGTCATTTTACACCATGTGTTCCACCCAAAAACTTGGCGGAAATTCTATCAGCAACTGATAGAATAAGTTCTCAAACACATGCTGCCAGGAAGGAAAGGAACCCCAGAGAGATATAGGAAGGGGATCTACAACATGGGTTCTTTCATTCATCATAGATTGGCAACATAGGTCAGTATAAGTAGCACCCTGCGAGGAATGTGGAGGGAGGACCACAGGTTCCAAGAGGGAAGAGTGTGGAGGGGTCAACAGGACAACAATCTCTGTGCATTTGTTGACTTGAATATGAGCTGCACTGCCATCAACTCTGTAAAATAGAGACCTCGTTTAGTTTGAGAAACTTGTTATAACCCACCATGTGGTAAATGAAACAGCATGTTTCAGTTCCCTGACTGGATGAGATTAAACTCCTCAGTTCAGGTTATTTGTGTGAATAGGAAGTAGAAATTCACTCTCCATGAATACGCTATAATAGTGCCTAAATGTGGCTGCTTTGCTGAACATTACTTCCAGCAAATGTACTTGTTAGAATACTTGCAAGCAGTGAATGCAAGTGAGCTGGAACATACCAGCAATAAGTTTATTTAGAAATGCAAACAAATAATGAAAGAAAGCTTTAAACCCTTCACCCAGCATTACGTGTGATGGGACAATCCATCTCATCCATGCTGGCCGAGCTAACTAAAGGTTCCTGAGCCAATTTCAGGATGGCTCATAGGAACAGAGGCCAAAGTGCTTAATGTCTTTACCAAAGTTGAAAAAGAAAAAGAAAAGAAAACAGCATCTCTGCTCAGTAGTCCCTGTGGCCAAAGGAACAGGAGTAGGTGGAGCAGAGATCTATTCATACAGGGTGGCCTAGGGCTCTTTAACCACCATGCGATGTTGCCTAGGGGTTGTTCTCTAAGTCAGACTGGAAGCCTGCCTATCTGTTATGTCTGTGCACCAAGAAGAGACACCTGAATACATAGGGGAATTAGGCATTATAATGCAGAGCAGAGAGACTGACCATGACACTGTAGCTGGTTATTCAAGTACTCTCCCAGGAGCTGGGAGACCCAGTCCCCTTGCTCCAATGACTTTTTTATCGTTCAGGAGGAGCTACTGAGGGAGCATCCGCATCACACAGTCCCATTTCCGAATAGTCAGAGCACTCAACGGAGAGGTGGCTCTATTCAACTCTCCTCCCCCCCCCCCCCAGTAGTGGGGGCACTTGAACCAGGAAACTGACCACATCCCAGGTGAGTAAGCTAATCACTGGGCTAAAAAGTTATGTAGGAACTACCCTAAGGAACCCAATGTGATCGGCATGACCACCCATAACTGCTATTTTCCCTGGTTTATGAATCGCTCTGGGGCTTAGGTGGGAGAGATGCATTTAGACCACCTAGGAGGGACTGCAGTGCACATGCTCAGAGGCAGAAATATAGGTTTCTAGGGGAACTTTTACTGTAAACACTTGGGCATGGACAGGAGTGTGCAGCTATTTTGTTTGCATTGCATTGTTCCTGAAACTGAGACGTAGGCATCTAACTCCCTTTTGAGCTAGGTCAGAGCTGTTTGCCTTCCTCTTCCCAGCACACTCATGTGATTGCCCTAAGAATGTAAGTCTCTGAGCTAAATGATTGAAATTGTCCTTAAAATACTATGTCCTTACCAGGGCCGGATTAAGGGGCCTTGGGGCCCCACATCATTGTGGGCACCCCCTACCTGGAGCCCCCCTCCCCCTCAACGGCATCCTGCAGGTGGCCTGGCGCTGGGGTGGGGCTATGGGGCCAGACGGTGCTCCTGTTCTGGCCTTACTCTGGCTGGCTTATCCCCGGGGCTGGGGCCAGCTGCAATGCGGTGTAGGCTCCGGTGTGGCCGTCCAGTACCATGGGTCCTGGAAGGCTATGCTGGAGGTCGCATTGCATGCCAGCCAGCCCTGCCCCCAGAGCGAAACAAACACGTGCCGGCCCACCCCGCACCTGGGAGCGGACCAGCTAGCTCGTGGGTGGACCAGCTGGCCCCCTACAGAGTCGGCAGGACAGGGGCCCTCCTAGCACCTGCCCCCCCTCCAAGCTCTGCCAGTGCTCAGCAGGGCAGCAGGGCTGGATAACGCCGGGGCTTAGGGCTGGATCCCTGGGCCCCCCCTTTAGGGCCTGTTCCAAAGTCCTTAGAAATCAATGGGAGTCTTCCCACTGTCTTCAATGAGCTTTGTATTGGCATTGGACCTTAACGTTTCTTATGTTTCTTAAGATCTCATCTTCCTTTCAAACTGAGGATTTTTTTTACTATTTTGTAAGGCAGGAAATACAGTGCATTTGTGCTGTTTTGAAAACCAAATTATTCTTACGGACACTTTCAACCGTGCAACTATGGCTTTCTTCTTTGGGAAAAAAATAAACTCTGTTACAGAAAGGAGAATACAGCTAGAAGATTTAGTTCCATTTTGTCAAAATAAAAAGGCTCCTGACTACATTTACAAAGCAGAACTTTCCTTCATAAGAGAGGCACATGTGCCAAACAATACTTTGCAGTTTAGCTTCAATATCTGTTTCATCATCTACATTTAGTTCGCTTCTGTTGGTCTCCCTTTGTACTGTCATTTCCTTCTCTTTCATGAAATGACAGTAAGGCTTAGGGTTCTTGATAGGAACATAAAATCCTGCAACAATTGTCAGCAATAAAATGTTATTCGCTGATTTAACTGTAAGAACTCCTACAACATGAGCTAATGCAACAGCAACACACTCTGGCAGTTTTTCAAGAGCACTCCCTCTATTTTTTTAATCATTGGATCTCTCTCTCTCTCTCTTTTTAAATGCATCTGGTGGGGTGATAAGTAGTAAAGAAATGAGAAAGCTTCATTCTCTGAATGCCAAAGCTCTTGGTTCTGCAGTACTAAACAACGTAGCACTGAAAAATTAAACGTCTTTCAGTTAGCCCAGATCCACAAAGCTATTTAGGATCCTAACTTCCAATGACAATCAACTTCTGTTGAAGTTAATGAAAGTTAAAAGCCTAAAAACTTTGTAGGCTCTGAGCCTGAGTTGTTATGAGCCCTTCATAACTGAGGTAGAAAAGAGCCAAATTCTGCCTTCACATGCCTGTGTGGTTCCAATTGATTTCACTGAGAACCAAGAAGTAATGGAGCTTAATTGTGTGAATTTGCTGCTCTGATGTCTTTGTGCAGCATTATATTAGCAGAGAAATCTCATTCAGCCTAGTCTGTATATATGGAACATAACTTCAAGCATATGAAACAACCAAAGGAAGAGGAAATGAGTTATGAATGACTAATGCATGGTATTCCTCCCAAAAACCTTTGTGGCCCCTTGCACAATAGCTAACACCGAATGACAATTTTCATGCATCAAATTTTATTAATACATGATAAGAGCTGGTTGCTCAAAATATAGCAAAGCTATTTCAAAGCACCCCTTTTCCTTTAATTGAAGTGCAGGGTTGGTGCTAAATTAGTATTTTATAGCTATCTTATAGTGTGCATTGAAAGTACTTTTGATTGAGCCAATTCTTTTAGCTCCTACTCTCCAGATAAAGAATCTTGCAAATTATTCTGCACATATACAAGACTGGATTGACTTTAAATGTAATAGCTGTGATATGTCTCACCATTGACTGCTGAACCATTTTTTAAAAATGTATTTAGAAAGGAAACTCAAAAGTAAAATTGCTTCAGAAAAGATTAACTGTACCTCCAAGAGTAATAGGAAGCTTAAGAAAGATTCTTAACTAGAGAATAAGAAGAAATTGCACCTCTGCCATTAGACACCTCACTTGTGGAAACCCACACAGATCAATTTCTCTCTTGTTCTATATGCAGCTACTAAGTGAACTGGTCAGATGACATGGATTCAAGTGCCAGCAATATGCAGAGAACACACCATTTCCCTATCCTTCACCACATATGATCACCCCTCAACCACCAAAATGATTCAGTAGTTGGATGAGCCATTAAGGACACAATGGTTGTATTCCTTATGTCCTTAATGACTCATCAGGCAACTCCCTGGGACCATGTCCTAGCACATTCCTAAACGCTAAGGACACAATGGTTTTGCACAGACGCCTCTCTCAGGCATTTCAATAAAATTAAGTAAGTTAAAGTATAGATATAACATGAATTCCTAACTTCTAATCGAAATAGAATTCCTAGACATAGACTATATAATCAATCCCAGCAAATGATTACCTTTCTATTGATACCAAACATGACATAGTTCCTATGGATTATAACATTTATGAGATATCCATTGAAAATAATATCATAAATGCTTCCCTAAATCCAGACAGTATCACACCCTGCCCACATGCCCTGCCCTTTGGGGGGCATGCCAGGCTCCCCCTGTGCCCCCCCCCGGCAGGGAGGGCATTGGTGTAGTCCTGGGGTAGCCCTAAGTTGACTTAGGGCTACCCCAGGGCTACACTGGCTTAATTCGACTTTAAAAAGTCGAATTAAGGCTTAGGTCGAGCAGAAAGGTGGTTTAATAAAGTCAACTTAATTTTCATTAATTCGACTTTATTTTGCTTAAGTCGACTTAAGCAAAGTGTAGTGTAGACGCAGGGCAAATTAAGTCGACTTAAGCCAAGCTTAAGTCGACTTAATTTACCAGTGTAGACGCAGCCTTACATAGCAACTTTCTAAAATCCCCAGTTGGCTAAAATTGGTCCTATCCTGACATCAGTTATATGCACACCTTTGTTACCTCATCTGGTTGACAGCAATTGAATGCAATATATGTGAACACAAAATCATCAACTCTTTGAAAATTTCAACTAGTAGAAAATACTGCAGAACATCATCTTTGTAACACAGGCTACTGGAAGCACATCAGATCTCTCCTTCACTTTCTATACTGGCTTCACAGGTACTGAGTCAAGTTCAAGTCCTTATCTTCAAGGTACTAAATGACTTGGGCTCATGTTATCTAAAAAAATCACCTAAAGCTCTGTGAAAAAGACTGACATCTCCACTCCTCAGGCATAATGGAACTTTCTGCCATAGGGATAAAGTTCATCTTTGAAGAAGACAGTTTTCTCAGAGATGTGAATCAAATTGGCACAGGACTGACTTTCAAGCATAAACCTCACCATCTTCCACTCCAAGTACAAGGCACACTTCTTTGACTGCCTTCTTAAACAAAAATGCAGAACAGCAAGCACATTTTTAAAATGTGTTTAGAATGTGGAGGAATTAAGGTCAATAAGAAGGAGTTTTTAAAAATATATTAGGAATAAAATGAATCCTGACAGAGGTAATGGACCATTACAAAATGTAAATGGTAGAATAATAATAATAATAATTAATAATGGAAAAAGGTAGAATTTTATAATAACATTTTCTATTCTGAATATAGGGGGGAAAAACAGGTGATATAGTCACCTCACATGGTGATAACACCAGTTTGCCCCTTCTACTAGACTCAAACTTCCCTCTGCCTTCTTTTAATGGTTTCCTCCTTTGATTCATTATTCTTTGTAAGTGCGGTGCTTTATTTCAGTGAGAATTTTGCCTACATGTAAACTGTAGGATCAGGGTGGGGGCGGGGGCCGGAGGAGGTGTTTTTAAACAAGAAATGTTCCTTTCATTTAAATAAGCAGGACATAAGAAGCAATATAAGATGATGCCGATATTCTTAACATGGTCCACTTCAGAAACCTTTCCAAAGATCACTTGGGTTTGCATTTAGAACTCCTTCCTAAAATCTTCAAGATCAAGAAATCAAACTCAAATTTCTAAAGATTACTGCATGAAAAGAGGAAAGCACAAAAAGCTTCAATGGGAGTACTGCTCAAGTAGGGAATGCAGGCTCAGAATTTGACAGGTGCTTTCATTACACTAAATACACGTAAGAATCATAGGCTATGTCAACACTTGTTAAGTCAAGTCGACTCTGTTAAGTCGACTTCACAAGGTTGACTTTAAGTCGACTTAAAGTCGACCTTGTTAAGTCGACTTAACAGAGCCTGTAGTGTAGACATACCCATCCACACTGGCTTTAAGTCGACTTAATAAGGTCAACTTAAGCCTTAAGTTGACCTTCAGAGTTGGTGTTATTAAGTCAATTTAAGGAAGCATTTAAGTTGATTTAACATGCGCGCAGTGTGGACGCAAAGTTCTGTAGGTCAACTTAAGCGTCCTTAGGTCGACCTAAGGTACCAGTGTAGATGCACCCATAGACTTTACAATCCATCTATTCTAAACACTCTACTGTGAAAAGCAGCTTAAAAACAATGTGAATAATAATTTATATATAAGATACTGTCACCATATTTATGAACAAAAGCTACTAGCATTCCAGTTTCTACTCCAGCTGCTATTGGCAACTATGGACCAGATCCTCAGCTGGTGTAAATTAGCATTGTTCTGTTGAATGCTACTCTAAGGCTACTCTAGTTTATATCAGAAGAGGATCTGGTCCATAATACTGAAGCACTGTGTTTAAGTAAAGTCTTAATGGCTGGGGGTTACGGGTAGGGCAACAGCTCCTAAATTATGATTCTTTAAAGATCAATGGCTGTAAGTAGTACAGTTAGTCTGAGGTGTAGATATAGATAGAACTTTGATTCTTTTTTCCTAATAAAACACCCATTTACTAGCTAGTGCCAATAAAATAATGTAGCATATAAAATGTTTATTTCTTCCACCAGGAAACCCAGAAGAAAGCTTAAGACAGAGGCCCAATAAATATAAAAAATAAAATCAAAAGCTTTAGGCTTTATGGAGTTGACTGCTTTAAATAGCTTATGCACATCTTCCCCACAGCAACTGTAATGACATAAATGAAGAAAATGAGATCCCATATTAGTATAACAAAATACAGTTGTGACGGTTTCCTTCTCTGTCCTTAGATATAGTGTAAACAATTAGTCCTGTTCATCTGCACTATGGATTATGCATCTGAAACAGATCAGCACTAACTCTGTTAAAGCAGATTAATCCCTACCTTGCTGGAAGGACTTGGAAGAAAGACCTATTCTGCAACATAGTAAGCACTTCTGTAAAATCAATGGGTTCTCTCTATGCTCAGCACATGGCAGGATTTCATCCTAATAAGTAATTTTCCTCCTTTCAAGTGAAGACAGTTCTAATCAGTTGTCACTGAATTAAGAGACTTTTACAGATGATTTGTGTCTGGTTAATTCCTTAAGTGTCAGATACAAGCACATCTAATTCATTGTAGAAGTATAAAGGCCATTAAATGTTACCAATAAAAAAGTGCTCAAGGGTTGTTCTGCCTAACATGACATCATTTTAATATTTCTCTGTTCCCTATGAGCTTTGTTATGTAATATTATATAGGGTAATGAATATGGTGCTACCAGAAAAGACGTATAAATTATGACAAACCAGAGACCGCAGGGTTTTTAATTGTGCATGAAATTCACTCATCCATCAAAAAGAAGTAAATTCTAACAAACTTGATTATTCATTTTAAGTTTGAAAGTCACAGAAATGAATGATAGCAATGAAATGCCTTTGTCAAGAGTCCTAAAAGTGCTAGCTACCACATTTTAGTAACAGGGTTGTACTCACCACTCATGCCTCCTGCTGGTTAGTCTGGGGGATCACTCTGCACATCCGATTGACTTCAGTGAGCCAGGATTTCTCCCAGGTAGTCAAAACATTGACAAAGAAGCTAGAGAAGCTAAAGGTCTTAGTCAAATTTTCCCTTGATCTGTTCCCCCAGTTCTGAGATGCAGTATTACATGCGTTTAGCAGAGCAAGATGTGAAGGCTGACATGACTGCAGTGAAAGAACAATGGCTGTATGTTGTACCCAAAACAGAGGACGAACCTATGGAACTGAATTTCTGTAGCAATGTTGATTCCATAGTTTCTGGGTGTATTTCAGGTTATGCTGGTTATGAAGCTATGCCTCCAGTATCTGCATCACTGGACACATCTCAGGTAACTAGGCTTCAAACCCCTTAGAGTGGGACTTTTCAAAGGAAGTTAGAAGTTAAGTGACTAGGTGCTTTTGAAAACCCACTATCAGTCCTTTGTAGATCAAAACGAGCACCCCAAACTCCACCTAGATTTATGGATGTCAGCTTAACAAAGTTGACCTAACATTATAGTGTAGACATAGCCTAAGAGTTTTAGCATGGTTATCATCTCCTTCTTTCCATTGGTATGTGGAATTTTAAACTATTTTAGCAAAATCATACATGTTACCTTTTAGCTCTGCGTTCTTGGAAAACCAGGGCATAGTATCCATCTTCTGTGACTCACCTCCACACCCAGCCTCTACTTGAACCAGAAACCAAAACAATGAAAAGGCAGTGGGAGACACACCTAAACCCCTCTGAAGAAGGGTGACGGAATTAGGGCAACTTCCCTAGTCTCATCTGGTTTCAAGATGTGAGCCATTAGCATACAGAATGGACAGCAGAAATTTCATTTTCATCAAGGGTGGAATCAGAATTAGCATGCTGAAATGGAGAACCAAGCTCCAAGGCAGGAACCACACTGAACTCTGGGATTGGCAAAGCAGGGATACACTGCATGATGGGGGATCTCTACTCTTGAGGCTAACAAACATGAGAAGTATGGCGAATAAGCAGAAAGAACTTGAAATGCTAGTAGCTAAACATAACTATGCCGTAGTTGGCATCACAGAGCCTTGGTGGGATAATACACATGACTGGAATATTAATATAATAAAGTACAGCTTGCTTAGTAAGGATAGGCAAGGAAAAAAGGGAGGGGGTATTACCTTGTATATTAAAAATATATATACTAGGACTGAGGTGGAGATGGAAATATGAGATAGACACATTGAAAGTCTCCGGGTAAAAATAAAAGGAGTAAAAAACAAGGGTGATATCATGGAAGGGGTCTACTACAGACACCTAACCAGGAGAAAGAGATGTATGAGGCTTTTTTTCAACAATTAACAAAATCATCCAAAGCACAGGACTTGGTGATGAGCGGGGACTTCAACTACCCAGACATCTGTTGGGAAAATAACACTACAAGGCACAGATTATCCAACAAGCTCTTGGAATGTATTGGAGACAAATTTTGATTTCAAAAGGCGGAAAAAGCTACTAGGAGAGAAGCTGTTCTTGATTTGATTTTGACAAACAGAAAGGAACTGGATGTGAATTTGAAAGTAGAAGGTAACTTAAGTGAAAGTAATCATAAAATGATAGAGTTCATGATTCTAAGGAACAGTAGGAGAAAGAACACCAAAATTAAGATGATGGACTCCAAGAAGGCAGACTTGAGCACACCCAGGGAGTTGGTCGGAGGTATCCCATGGGAAGTATGTGTAAGAGGAAAAACAACTGAAGACAAGTTGGCAGTTTTTCAAAGAGACATTATTAAGGGCAAAAGAGCAAACTATTCCACTGCGTAGGAAAGATAGGAATTATGGCAAGAAAGCACCCTGGCTTAACCAGGAGATTTTCCATAATCTAAAAATAAGGAAAGAGTCCTACAAAAAGTGGAAATTAGGTCAAATCACAAAGGATGACTATCGAAATATAACAGTTGTGTAGGGGAAAAATCAGAAAAGCCAAGGAAGAAACTGAGATCAAACTAGCTGAAAGCATAAAGGGTAACAAAAAACATTTTAAAAATACTTTAGAAACAAGAGGAAGACCAAGGACAGCATAGGGCCGTTACTCAAGAAAGAGGGGGAAAAAATAACAGAAAATGTGGCTATAGCAGAGGAACTAAATGATTTTTGTTTCAGTGTTCACTAAGAAGATTGGTGGTGATTGGATGCTGGCTGGAAGTTTTTAAGAGCAGATTAGACAAGCACCTGTCAGGGATGGTTTAAGAGGGCATTTGGTCCTGCCACGAGTGCAGGGGACTGGGCTCGATGACCTCTCGTGGTCCCTTCCAATTTCTATGATTCTGTGATTCTATATGATTCTGTGATTAACAACTGAGATTCTTTATTAATACTAGAGATGGGGCTATTGTTCAATAATCTGAACAAGAAAGTTGAAGGAAACAGAGAAACAAATATTAAAGCAAACACAAAAGTCTGGGCAAGTGAGATGGACATTTTTATTTGTCACGTATCCATTGAATATAATGAGTAAATCTTACCCCATAAACTTATAGAGTTATAGAGCTTTGGGGATAAAGCCTAATTTGTAACATGTGGCAGGCCTTGTCAAAGCTTTAAAAATATTTTCACCCTTTTTCAAGATAAAGTTTTAAGTATGTCTCAGAGGATCTGGGCACTATATTTTACCATCTGTGTACATTAAATGACTACTGTGAATCTAGATCCTTCAACAAATGACCTAAATATGGGGCTGAATAGATAACGGTCCATTTATTATTTTTCTCCTAGGGAAAATCAGCAACAATCCTTCAAAGAAGGTAGTTAACCACAGTAAGTTTACCTAAAATCTATATACCTGCAGAAGTTTAATTGATGAAGTTATCAGTGGACTTTTCTAGGCATGGTCCCAAACTCTGTGTGTTGTGTGCGCACCTGTGTGTGTGAATATATATCTATATCTAATCTATATATCTATATCTGTATCTATAGATATAGATACAGATATAGATAGATATATGAATTTGCTATAGTTTTGAATGCATTTCTAGATGATGCTAAATTGTAGGATATTCATAGAAAAGCAGGATTCCCAGTCAAATGATCATTATGAATCTTGATGATGCGCAAAAAACTGCTTTACAAAAGTGTAAGACCCTAATAGTACATAAAATTGGAAAATGGATTTCAAGTCTAGGTTATCTGGTAATGGTCAGCCTCATTTTTTGGAAGTTAAATTTGAGTGAATGCAATTTTTTTTGTCCAGTCCCAACAACTAAATATCATGTTTGCCCTCTCTTTGCGATAAAACAAATTCATCAGAGTTAACCCCAACCCTGCAAAACAGTTCCATGAAGACAGACCCATGCAGAGTCCCACTGAATTTACGGAGACTTTGGGGGTAAGGCGAGGTCTGTCCTACGTAAAATAATTTTCAGGGTCACTTAACTGTGACACCTAACTGTGATTATTGTATGAGAATATTCCAACTTGCTATATTCCATGCTCTTACCTGATAGAGCAAGGTGCTGTCAAAAGCCTGTTACTGTCCCAAGAGATATTCTAACTTCTCTACAACATTGTGTTTCAATGTCAGGCATGTCACGTGCTAGGATAAAGGTAATTAATTATAGAGGTATTTAATATGACTAAAAGTGTTTCATAGGAGAGCTCCTTATTATGAAGTGTAAATAAAAATCCAATAGCCCTGACTACATTTCTGCAATGATAGCTGTCTTCCTTTTTTTAGGAAGATTCAAAGACAGCCAAAATAGATACTTGTGGAAATGATTTTTTTCCACCTGATTATGTTGGCCGGCTCCACATAGCAGAGATAAGAACCATATCATCTTCATTTTTCAGATTACTGATCTCTGTTATCCTTGTATGCGCAGATTCATTTCCAGCAGCAGTGTTTCAGGCTAAACAGCTTAAATTAAAAAATCTGGTCAGCATGGGGGAATTTAGCTGCCTATCTCCAAAGAGCACACAAAATGAATGGCACTGCTTTTTACTTTTATTATTAATAAACCCTCTCTCCCAGCCTTAGCTGGAAGAAAATAAAATCCAGTACATAAAAAGAGGAATGGGTTCTATTTACCCGTTTTCCTGCTAGAAATGTAGAGATTGCCTAGAAACTCTGCTGTTAACCTTTACAATGACATGAGCTTTGAAAATAGGCAAGAGTAATTATGGGTGAAAAAGGTAGCTGTGCACTGGTTTTATTTCCTTTTATGCACTGGCCTGGCTGCAGTGTGAGGATATGAGAGGGGCCTTCTGCCAAATGTAAATATGGTTTGCATACTGTGAGAAAGGACTTGCCCAGACTGGCTAAATCTTCAGCTAAAACCTGTTTCTTTTGTACAAGTAAACCCAGTGATGTTCTGTGTAGTCCATTTTGATCAATAGGAATTATTTATAGGAGCAAAGTAAGCAGGATATGGCTCCAGGGTGGGATAGTTACTTCAGTTACTGCCAGAGGTTGTGGTAGCCAGTGGGGTGTTGTTGGGTGGATATGTAATTATTAGCTGATGAATCCGAGCCATAGGAGAGCTAGTACCATCCTGAAGCTACTGTCCCTGCCAAATCACTTGTTTCCTTACGTTATAGCACTTGAAATACTAAAAGGGTGAGACAGGGTTGTAATTCACTGAAGTCCTGCAGCAATAATGTCACAGTACAGCTACTGAAAAGAGAATGCAATTGATCTTCATTAGATCTTTCATGGATGTTATTTTAACTACCTTAACACGTCTTCCTCGCTATTGTTGCCATATTCCAGATTCAATTGTGAATGCACTTCAATAGCTACTGCCAATTGTTAATTACCCTGTTTGTTGGAAAGAGGTTCCTCAGTGAAGGCAGAGTTGGCTTACTCTATTGAGTCAGCTTCGTAATGAATTTTTACGCATTGCTGATTGGAGATTTTGGTTCTGAGAGTACATTTGTGTCAGTTTTGCCTAAATTGTTTCAGCTTCCTCTATTATAGATTCTTAAATTCTTATTTGTTGATTTCTGCCTAATTGAATTTGGATTAAAAACCAAAACCTCAGAAATATCCACACCAATCAGCTGAGTAAATAAAAGTAATAAAATATTACTAGCATGATATCGCTGGATTTTAATTACCATTTCTTCTCATCATATATTATGAAAAAATTCAAAACAGCTATATGGCTGTGTCTACACTGGTAAATTAAGTCGACTTAAGCTTGGCTTAAGTCGACTTTATGTGCCCTGCATCCACACTACACTTTGCTTAAGTCGACTTAAGCAGCTTGCTTAAGTCGACTTAATGAAAATTAAGTCGACTTTATTAAACCACCTTTCTAATCTACCTAAGGCTTAATTCGACTTTCTAAAGTCGAATTAAGCCAGTGTAGCCCTGGGGTAGCCCTAAATCGACTTAGGGCTACCACAGGACTACACCAATGCCCTCCCTGCTGGGGGGGCTACAGGGGGAGCCTGGCATGCCCCCCAAAGGGCAGGGCATGTGGGCAGGGTGTGACACTGTCCAGATTTAGGGAAGCATTTATGATATTATTTTCTATGGATATCTCATAAATGCTATAATCCATAGGAACTATGTCATGTTTGGTATCAATAGAAAGGTAGTAATTTGCTGGGAATGATTATATAGTTTATGTCTAGGAATTCTATTTCGATTAGAAGTTAAGAATTTCATGTTATATCCATACTTTAACTTGTGTCAATCTGGACAAATGTCTTAGAGGGAAGGGTGTGAACAACCATTGTCTCCTTAATGTTTAGGAATTTGCCAGGTGATATGATCCCAGGGAGTAAACTGATGAGCCATTAAGGATATAATGGTTGTATTCTTTATGTACTCAATGGCTCATCAGGATACTCCCTGGGACCATTCTACCTGGCAAATTCCTAAACATTAAGGAGACAATGGTTGTTCACACCCTCCCCTCTAAGACATTTGTCCAGATTGACACAAGTTAAAGTATGGATATAACATCAAATTCTTAACTTCTAATCGAAATAGAATTCCTAGACACAAACTATATAATCATTCCCAGCAAATTACTACCTTTCTATTAATACCAAACATGACATAGTTCCTATGGATTATAGCATTTATGAGAAATCCATAGAAAATAATATAATAAATTCTTCCCTAAATCCAGACAGCATCACACACAGGGCTCTGCCCTGCCAGGGTCCCTGTCCCCCTTTGTCCCATTGTACACAGGGGGTGCTCCCCCCCCCGCCACCGTGGACCTGCCCAAGGTCCCCCTAGCCCCACAAAGTCAACCTAGAGCATCCAGTGTGGACGCTCTAGGTCGACTTTGTAAGTTCCCCTTTAAGTCGACTTTACTTTTAAGTGTAGACACACTAAGTCGACTTAACTAAGTCGACTTAGTTAGTTGACTTAAAAGTGCAAGTGTAGACATAGCCTATCAGCCCTATACTTCAGTCAGTCAATGTAATTTGAATTTGGTTTGTGCTTTATATCGAAAGCTTAATTAATAAATAAAAGTAAATGACTTACGTTGGATTATGTGTTCAGATCTATAGGGGTTTTTTTTTGTTTTTGATTTGTGGGTTTCCTTTTTTTTGTTTTGTTTGTTTGTTTTTAAATGTGGGAACACTGTAGCTCCATAGGATTTTTCACTTACACATTCCAGGACAGACTTCTGCATTCCAAAATTAGTTGTTCTAATAAAAAATCATGTATCGTGGCAATAATAATGCCCCAATGCACCATTCAACCAGTTTATAATTGATTAATTAACGTCTACTATATTTTCATTACTTCCTTCTAGAAAGCTTTACTGCCTTATAAGTACTCTCAGTTTTCTGGCTTTTGCATATCTTCACTGATGTCAATAGAGCTATTCTATGTCAATTTATATCACCTGAAGATATGGCAAATTGTTCTGTTCTGCAAGCAGATATCATACATTTGTATGTATACAAATGAGATAGACTTAACTCATCAACCTGTCAGAATGGTAAAAGGCCATTCAGCACAAGGTTTGTCATTGTGTCAAGCCTCAGGTCCTTCCAAGAACATATCTGTCCACAATGGCCAAGATCTTCTTGTTAGACTATCTATCGCTTTGAATGGCACAAAAATAGTTTCATCACTGTCTTTTGCTTCACAAAATAGTTACCTAATTCCATGAAAGGATTATGTAAAAGAGATACCTATTTTCAAACCAGGGAATGAATTAACCTGTACAAGACAATGATAGAATTAAAGTATGTATACATATGTATGTAAATTTAAAGTCGACTTTGGGGGGAACTTACAAAGTCGACCTAGAGCGTCCACACTGGATGCCTAGGTTGACTTCTAGGGGCTAGGGGGAACTAGGGCAGGTCCATGGGGACAGGGGGCACCCCTTGCCCAGTGCCAGGGGGCTCAGTCTTTGCCCCATTGTACATGGGTACAATGGGGCAAAGGGGGATGGGACCCTGGCAGGGCATAGGGCCAGGGTGGGCAGGGCTCTGCCCTGCCCTTTGGGGGGGCATGCCAGGCTCCCTCTGTGCCCCCCCTCTGGCAGGGAGGGCAGTGGTGGAGTCTTGGAGTAGCCCTAAGTCGACTTAGGGCTACTCCAGGTCTACACTGGCCTAAGTCGACTTTAAAAAGTCAACTTTAGGCTTAAGTCAAACTAAAATGAGGTTTAATAAAGTCAACTTAATTTTTATTAAGCCAACTTTATGTTGCTTAAGTCGAATTAAGGAAACTGTAGTGTAGACGCAAGGTAAATTAAGTCGACTTAAGCAAGCTTAAGTCGAGTTAATTTACAAGTGTAGACGCACCCTAAGATTCCAATTCTTCTTGGTTTTTTTTTTTTTCTTGCTAGCACCACTCATTCATCTCATCTCAACATTTGCATTTCTGCGGACCAGATCTTTTGTTCATATTTCATCTTTGTCTTTCATTATTTTGTTTTTATTATTTAATTAATTTGGCAACAAAGTTAGTAGAAACAGTTATTGGCTGTGAATGATTTGCTCAGCTGAAATAAAACAGAATAGTCACAGTGAATACCCAGAGGGAACGGCAACATTAGAGACAATACAGTAAATTGTACAAATAGCCACTACTATGTGTCTATTACGAATTCATAGATGGACTGAACAGTAAGTAAGGAGGTTATTTAAGTGCCACTTGGCAGATGTCTTATGAACTCTTCTTCTGTCACACCTTTTCTGAAATCCTATAAATTACACTCAAATGTACAACCGACCTCAACAAGGTTGACATATATGTTATAGAGGCATGTGCATTAGAATAACATAGATGGTGGCTTTTTTATATATATTAGAAAGTGTGATCTTTCAGTTAAGATTGCTGAGTATACTGTGGAGGAATTGTGTATGAATTGTGGTCCATGTCGGAAGAGCAAGGGAACCTCCTTAGGTGAGGTATAGCTTGTTTTGGTTATTATGAGGTAGGTTAATTAAAGCATATGAACTAAGGTTACCTTAATTGGTGATTTCCTTGAGGTTCAGTTACTGTTGGTGGATTTGGAGCCCACCTACAATAACTCCAATTCTTTGTGTAGGATTCAATGAGACTACTTGTACTTTTCAAATTAGGGCTATGCAGAGCTGCTTTTATGTATGCGTGTGTGTGTGTGGCACCTTACATACAGGATCTCCGATCTCTTTTTGGAGTTCTTATGTGCCACTGCAATACAAATAATTAATGTATTTAAACAATGTTTGAATGTTTTACTGAATCAGACCTATAGCTTGTAAATAATCTTGCAAACTTTGCAAAATGCTTTTGGATCCTAACATGAAAGGCACAGTATACATGTCAGTCATTATTAACTATATTGTTAATGGCATAAACCTTTGTTTTCTAAAGCTTGTGGTCCTTATAAACAACTCATCTACTATGAGCTAGAGGCACAGAGACTGACACTGCCTCAGGAAAAAAAAAAAGATCAATAATGTACCACCTAATGTACCACTTGAATAAGCAAAAGCAATCACTTTCATTGACTTTAGTGGGCAATTTGTGTTCGTCTTACAATGCAGGTGCTATGAACAAGTAGAACAGGAAAAAGTGGCAGCACATCAGTTGATAGTAGTGCTTGTGACCTATTTCTGGAATTAGAATAACCTTGTTGATAATATAGCAGGATTAGCTGTTGACCCTATTGTCCTAATACAGTTGCTATTATGCTTATTTTCATGAGGCCTTCTGCCCTAACACAACTGATTATGCTATAACTGAAAACACCCATTGATTGTGTGTATTGATGCTGCTCCTGCAGTCAGAACTCAAAGGCTTTTAGATATTCAGTTAATTGGTGTAGGGACATATTTAAGTGTTGGTAGAGGGAGCGAGAGCAACTGAAAGAAAAATAATTCAGAAGCTACTGTTTGAGTGAAGAAAGCCACTAATAATTGCCCTTCTCAACTAGCTGGCAGGAAGTTATAAAAAAAATAGTCTTGGTTAATTTTGTCATATCTTTATGTAGTTTTCTTAGAAAGAAAGAAAGAAAGAAAGAAAGAAAGAAAGAAAGAAAGAAAGAAAGAAAGAAAGAAAAAATTTTTTTGTTCTGCTCCCTTTTTGCAAAGATGTATTGTATTGACTCATTGATCTTATCATGGTTAGTGAAGAATGTGATAAACTGGGAAACCTAAAGAAATGGGTGATATTCCTTTTTATTACCATTTTAAGGCTTGACTATATACTTGCTGTATCAACAAGCCTTTCCTCAAACTCAGAGATGGGAATGCTTGTGTGTTTGAGTGCAGGTTCAACAGCAAAATGAAGACTTGATCTTATTCTACTTTATTGGACACTGTATTGATCCCTAAGGCCCAGATTTTCAAATGGTAGTTCCATTCCTAATTACTTGTGATGATATGCACCAAAGTCCATAACGAATGTAAAGATATAAGTTTAAAAATATAATACATACCTTTATTTTAAACAGCATCTAATTTGTCTCATTTGATTGTTGTTATTTACACATAGCATAATTTCAGATAGGCCTATTACACATTTCAGCACACCTTGATTGACCATAATTGCAGCCATATCCAAAACTAAACTCTGTTTCCATCACATGTGAATACCTCAACAAAGTTAAAACATCCTGTTTTAGACACTGCCAGTCTGCTATGTGCTGAGACTAACTACAAAAAGGGCATGAACAGAAACTGATAGCCAAGTATTCTAAGTCAGATGTCCATTAACTGTTAAATGAAACATATTCAATTTTCCATTGATAGAGAACGTCACATAGAATCAGATCTGATCCCAACAACATGCACACTGAGAGAAAAAAGACAAATGTTATCCTCTATGAAGTCCCATCTCTGTTCAAGCATAAAGAGGTCCTTTCCTCCGAAAGCGTCAGGCTGTCATGTATAACAAGAACCATCTAGCCAACTGGCAGGTTGTCTTGCTTGAAGATTTTATATCAGTTCTTCCACTAGTCCATTGTGCAGATAGAGAGAAACAAGAAGTACAGGACATATACATTATAATGAAGTTAGCTGCACAGCTTTACCTACTTTTTTTGATCTATCTTACATATAGCTCACAAAGACTCCTAATAGGGCTAGAATGTGGGCATGTTGAGGGGGAGCCAGTCTCTGTGGCTATGTCTACACTTGTTAATTTAACTTGACTTAAAGCCAACTTTGTTAAGCCGACTTAGCATGTCTCCACTGAAAAATTAAGTCAACTTAAAGGGGACTCTGCCAAATTGACTTAGAGCGTCCACACTGGATGCCTAAGTCAACTTTTAGGGGCTAGGTGGGCCTGGAACAGGTCCACAGTGGCGGGGGGGTACCCCTTGCCAAGTGCCAAGGGGTTCAGCATTTGCCCCATTGTACCTGGACAGGGACATTGTACCGGACAGGGACACTGGCAGGGCATAGGAGCAGGGTGGGGAGGGCTCTGTCCTGCCCTGTGGGGGGCATGCCAGGCTCTGCCTGTGCCAGCCACCCTGGCAGGGAGGGCAGTGGGGGAGCCCTGAAGCCCTTTAACTCAACTTAAAGTCGACTTAGGGCTACTCTGCGTCCACACTGGCTAAGTCGACATAATAAAGTCGACTTAGGCAGCAAAGTCGACTTAAAATGAGGTTTAATAAAGTCGACTTTAATTTTCCTTAAATTGACTTACGCTACTGCTTAAGTCGACTTAAGGAAAATGTGGTATGGACGCAGATTAAATTAAGTCGATTTAAGCAAGCTTAAATTGACATAATTTGTAAGTGTAGACGCACCCTGTGTGGGGGATCCAGATCTCCCAGAGGATGACTGCAGTCATGAAGGGATGATGTCAAGTGTGAGGAGAAGTAGATACCTTGAGCTACCACTTCAAATTGCAGGTGTGTTGGATCAGTGAAGAGGGAGTGAATCGAGGAAACTTGTGAATAAAATAGCCAACATGCGAGCATGAATGAAGTCTGTGATCTTCTGACCCAGACCATGAGTATGTTGAGGCAGCAGATTACATGACAACATGGGAATTAAGTCTCCTTTCAGACTATCCTACTTTATGAATACCAGTTGTTGTGCATCTGTGTACCAGGTGAACTGTCTTTGATAGTGTTTGATGACAGTAAGATTAGGACAAGCAGAATGGCCCATCAGGAAATATGACAGGTGGATTTTGTTTGCAAGAATACATTGCTAGAGAGAGGGATATTCACAGGTGACATTCAAAAGTTTCGCTGAAAAAGTCACTATTTTTTCTCACTTTAACTGTCGCTGTTAGATGCCACTTGTTGAAAAAAAACAAAAAAAATCACATTTATGGGACTGATTATAATTGTTTTCAAAAAACAAAGGCCATTGTAACTTATGCAACATCATCATAAATATGTATAAAATCTAAGCCCAAATGTCTTATTTCAGTTGCTGAACCAGTTCACGGGTGGAGAGTGTATTTAGCTATAGGGGTCTGTGTAATGTGTACTCATTCTTTGAGGTATGAAGAGGCATCATTGACTAAAATGTTAATGCTTACTCAGACTATTTGGCTGATCAGTTGTTGAAAGCAAATAAAGAAAA
Organism: Pelusios castaneus; assembly: GCA_007922175.1. Lineage (NCBI taxonomy): Eukaryota > Metazoa > Chordata > Testudines > Pelomedusidae > Pelusios > Pelusios castaneus. The sequence goes on from ML685770.1 coordinate 17,344,715, forward strand.
TAAACTATTCAGGTTGAGTAGAGAAGGGGAGAAATACAAGGTCACAGTTTACAAAATAAACTGAAGTCTGTGATACTAAGATATTAAAAGAAAAGACCATGATGCAGAAAAGTGATCTGAAGGAACTGAATATTTAAGGCCCGAATTTGTGATAAGCAGAAATCCAGTGAACTCCAATTACTACTTCCTTTTCTACAGATGTAAAGGTAGTTTACTCACTCATTTATCATTCCTTCCCAAATTGCAATCTATCATAGACTCATCTTTTACACACTCCCTTGTGGACACAGAAAGGCAGGCAAATCTATAAATAAACAAACAAATAAAAGTAAAAAGACAACTATAAAAAGTTGCTCATCCATCAGAAGCACAGTCAATATGAAACATCTTTTACTTTGCCAGTAATTGATTACTCCTTGTCTCCTTGTCATGACAAAAAGGAGGTGTTTTTAGAACAGGCCAATATCTGGACCTCAAAAGAAAAGAGAGACCCTTTCCCAAAATTTGGAAACTGCTTCTGCCTCACATCTCTTTCTTTAATCTCAGTGAGTAGATGTCCCTGTCTCTCTCAGGGAATTAAGTCCAGTTCTGGGCCAAATACTGCCGCATCTTTGTACCACAAAAGCACCCAAAGTCATGCAGTCCCACTATGTAGTACAGAATAAGCTGCAGACCAGTCCCCCAAAGAGAAGAGTAGCATTGTACACCACCGAACACTGCTCGCTGTGAACTCAAATTACGTCACCATGCTGAGATGCTTCAGGGTAGATGTGACAGATCAGAAAGAAGGGATGCAAGAAACTCACCACGACACCCTCATGCTGCTTCTATGTATGAGTGACGACTGCAGGTATTTTTCTTGACCATTGACTTCTCCCACCCACTGAAGTGGAGGTGTTTCATGAGTATTTGTGGCCTTGCTGGATATGTTCTCCTCTCCCATTCCCATGTTATTTCCCAGTGCAAATGCCATTCATTTGGTTTTGGTAGCAATTAAAGTATTTGGCTTCCTTTTTTGATGTCTAAAGTCCAAGAAATCTTGTTCTTTTATGAAACTTTGCTTTAAACCTCCATATTCCTGTTTAATACTTTGTCATTCTTTGTGCTGTGTGACTGACAGAGATAGAATTGATAATACACTAAATACGGTTCACTCTTGTTTTCCCACACATATGTTTTAAGCTGCACTAATATTATATAAGCTGTCTTTTTCAGATCCTTGATGGGTGTAACTCATTGTAGTACCGTTGAGTGTAAAGGAGCTACAGCAGCTGAAGATTTGGCCCTATGTGTTTAATATACAGTACACATCTTTCTCTTAACACCTCACAGATTTTGTGTTTGTTTATTTCTTTGTAGCTATCGTCAGAATATTCTTCAAGGAAAATAAATAATTGTTCTGTAGACAGCAATATATTGAAGAAGATATTCAAAAAAAGCTAAGACTCCTAAGGCTTCAACACAACATGTGCACAATTGAACCTTGGAGAACTATTTTTATAGTAAATGTTTTTGGGAATTCAAATGGAACCTTATCCAATACAACATATTTAATAGATTTTTTTTAAAAGTTTTATTATGCTTCATTATTGTAACAAAAGTACATCTATCCTCTTATCAGATACTATATTTCTTAGCTGGCTAATTCTGTGAGTCACTTAGTTTTTAAGAATACCATGTTTCGTTTGACTGACTGATGTACTGCTGCTAGATGGAGTAGTTATTGACCCATAAGTTTCATTTCTTGTATTACTAGTTAGCTATAAAAATTCAAGAGAAGCTACCTGTTATGAGGCACACCACTTACTCCTCTTGGATGCGCTGGGCGATTAGGTCAGGGATGACACCCTCCTATCCTTGATTTGCCCACCATCACTCTGTCTTCCCTACTGCTGGTAGTCTCTCCAGGAATTGCAATTCCTCTTCAGCCATGTCATCATCTGTGTTTCCCCCTTCCAGTGGTCAGTATTTTGCCATCCTTCCATCCAGCCACTTTCCTTCATGGCAAATGGGGAAGACCTGGACCAACCCACTATGCCGGGCTCCATCCCTATGAACTTCATAGATATCAGCCACATGCTGTGTCCCCTCCAACTGTCCAGTACATTTCACTGGACCAGCGTGCCAGGACTTTCTTCACCCTTACCCCAGGGCCTTGGCTACTTAGCTCCAGAAGTCCGCGAGGATCTCCCTTCTTGCTCCTCTGGTCTATGCCAGCAACTGCTCTGTCCATAGTGCTAGTGCCTCTTTGACCTCACAGGGACCCATTTTTCCTGGAGTCCAGGCCACAACTGCCTGATTCCAACCCATAGCTCCTTCGATATGAGCCCTGTTGTGTCCGGATTTGTTGCTCCCTGCAATCCCTCTTATTGGCTCCCCATGCAGCTGCTCTAAGGCTGTTGGAGGACTCACTTCCACTGTTCCCTTCCGGAGTTAACCCCATCCATGCTGGTGTGCAGGTAAACACCACTGTATGTAGATTCAATGATTATATGGCCAAAAGAGAGCACTGTGATCATCTCAGCTGACTTTCCATATGACACAGGCCAAATAACTTCCCAGAATTCATTTCTATTTGGACTAGACAGAGCATATATTTTAGAACAAAATAACCAATCTTTATTTTAAAATTGTCAGTGATGGAGAATCCATCACAGCCTTTGGTAAATTGGTGTAGTGGTTAATTACCACCATTTAAAAAGAAATATCACACCTTATTTCCAGTCTGAATTTGTCTAGCTTCAACTTCCAGTCATTGGACCTTGTGGGTATGTCTACACTAGCGATTTAAGTCAACTAATCACCAACAAACATTGTTCAGGCCATTAAAAAAATGCAAATAGTACATATGCATGCCAATACATTCTTTTTTCCCGAGTTACAGTTGAGGCATCATTTTGATAGTTTTCTGCCCTTGGCAATATTTGAAATTCTACTGCTAATGGCATCATTCTAGCTTTCTTTTCTTTTCTTTTCTTTTCTTTTCTTTTCAGTAGCATTTCACTTACTTCTCTCACACCTATATCTGAAATTTTCTCAACCTTCTTCACACTCTCCAAGTATTGTATTGATGGTCCTTTCTAATATTGCCTCACACAGAACTCTACTTATGTTGAAATCCTCCATGTTTACTACCTGGTGATCCATATTGATATTGATATTTTCCTTATTTGGGGTGGAATGTAGGGTATAATGGAAAACCTGCATGTTAACACTATACTTTTCTTTTTGATTCATTAAACGCATAGTATCGAGCCAAGCTACCACTGCAACTCAACAATGGATGCAAGACAAAGTGTACGATAAAAGTGATTCACTACTGCGCAATAAACTAAAAAAACAGCATAAAAAACATGTCTCCCATGCCATAAATCTACACCCCTAATATCATTGGTATGGCTGTAGTTTTCAGATCCCAAAAGCATAATAAGAGCATGTTGGAAGTTTATGCATATTGAGTCAAGTTATGATATTCTTGCAGTATAAGGACTTCTTGGAAGTTTTAGTTAAATTTTAGTTTGACCAATAAAGTGTACAATACAAATGAATTCTGTTGCCATCAGATGTCTTTCTAACTCAGAATGATGTTCACCTATAAAGCAGCCTCTCCATGTCTCCCTGGTACTTTGGGGTATTTTCCAGCTTCTAGCCCTTAACTTTTCTGGAAAGAGGAGAAATCCAAACTGCAGGTAAATGCTTAAGGGAATATCTATTTCTTCTTTCCATTCAATGAATTAAAACAGTCAAAATAAATTTGAGTAGCTAAGGCTATGTCTACGCTGCATTGTAAACTTGGGCTCAGACTCAGGTTGAAATCCAAGTCCACCTATTGCCCACATACAAATCTGCCTGACTCAGGTGAATAATCACTCAGGTCCCTAGTCCTAGCACCCACGTGGATGAAAGGGTCTGAATCAGAGTCCTACTGTTCTGCGGGTTTGAGCCCCGTCATTTTACAGAGTGGACTCAGTTCAAGCTCCAGATCTGAGTTAGAAGGTCTACATAGTGCAATGTGGAAGTATTGACATGGTTCTGAAACCTGGGTCAAGCAATTGTATAGTTCATTTCCAAAAATACTGATTTAACCAACAGACTCCCACTTTTTCAAATGGACTACTTAAGTGCATGGACCACAGTTTGTATAGGTTAATGCAGGTTTGCAAATGAGCATGAGATGCTCAGATTACCCCGTTTCTGTTAGTAAATGCCACTTTGAAGCATATATGCAGGTGATGGGGCATGCAATGAATGTATGTGAATTTTTCTGAGATCTGCTGCATTCTCCAATGACAATTAGTATCTCAAAGCCATTTCATGATAAGTAGCCAATGGCACCATTATAGGGCTTGAAAAATAATTTACATTCTGTGTTACACATACTCTACTGTTTGTACTACAAGCAAAGAGAAGATGAGCTAGAAATGAACAAGGATAAAAATATAATCCATCATTTTTGGAGCGAGTTTAGTTTATTTTATTATCTTATCTGATGAACCAAAAGGGCATTTTAAAAAAAAGGCGAGGTGGAAGTAATGGTGGTTCATTTCATGGTACTGAACTAATTCCTGAAGAAATATACTCACTGAAAAATGCCTTTGAGGATATGCATGGACTGAAACTACACTGATTTATATTAGCTAAGGATCAGTACCCATTATTTTAAAACTAACATTTGGTTAATAATGCAATATTTCCTCTCTACACAGTTTCATACAACATTTGACTACTCGGAAACCTATGAAATTCAAAATACCTGAGTATGTGTAATTATGATTAATTAATTTGCTTATTTCTTCACACAAATCCAAGCTTTTTCAGACATGTGTAAACCCATGTCATACGTCTGGATTAATTCAAATTGTAATTATGAATATAACTACTTGAACCACTTACATTGAAAGCTCCAAGTTGAAAATATTATATTTCAGTATTTCATGAAGTTGCAGCAGATGGAAAACTTTCTTCTTGTTGTTTAAAAGACATCCTTATAAAATGCACTCCCCCATTTTCTTTCCTTCTTCTTCACTCTCCCCTTTCTGTTTTCTTTAACAGATAAACAGCAAAAATGTGCTTACAGGAAATGAAAGCCATCATCATTTCAGTTTATAAACATAGCAGTAAGTCTTAAAAATGAAATTCAATCAGACTTTTCACAGATGTTCTTCCTGAAGGGAAATAATAATAGTAGATTTTGAGCAACTTTCATACCTGGGAGCTTAAAATGTCCTTGCAGAAAATCTCCTCATAAGTGCCACATATTGCACTGCCCCTCTACCAAATTGGAAGCATACAAGAAAAGCTATGAGCACAAAGAAGTGTATCTTTCAGTACTTTCTAAAATATGGAATAATATTATACTGTATATTCAGTTCAGGCCAAATTCAGTATGCCTAGCTTTTTCTACACACTGATGAACCTCCCACTGAAGTAAAGGGGTCAAGATTTCAGAAAAGGGTTGTCAGATTAGTATGCAGACTGTGTGATGCCAACCAGACAGGCAGATGTGCTATCTGCTTCTGTAACTAGAGAGTAAGCTTTGTTGTAAACTTCTCTAATGTTGCTGGGCTTGCCACCCTCTGGTTAATTTAATTAAAATCAGTGGAGTTTTTTTAAGTGAGTGGGATAAATAGGAGACGTTTCATATCTTCTCTGCAGACTTTCTCTCTAAAGGATTCACTTCTCCAAAGCAAGAAGAAAAGCAAACCGCACGTGGAGTGTTTTGCACAGTCACATATTCAATCCTATGCATTTGGCACATGTAGTAATTGTCTTATTTCCCATTTGCTATAAAATAGCAAGCCAACAGTATCCAGGTTTTTTCTGGAGGGTTGATTACCCACTGTTGTTTCAGTTTCCCAAGCAATGCAATTACTAATAAATATTCCCAACCAAAAAGCTCAGCATCCTTTGCTCTCACCTTCCCCCAGGCTGCATCACTGTCCTCTCCAAATTTCTGAAAGTGAGGTCATTGGCAAGGATGTTGTTTCTACTTGGAATTAGACAAATGCAGGTGGAAACAAAAGTTAACGATAGAACACTATGAGTGCTGGATAGCCTAGAGACTGTTGTGGATTTTCCACTGATCATATCCCATCTGATAATAAATGATACCTGTGAAGACGTATTTCCTATGACTTAATAATTTAAAATAAAATCAATACAGGTCCTCTCTTCAAAGTTCCTGATGGGACCAAGTTGGAGCAAAGAAAGGCAAAAGCAAATGACTGCTACAAAAGATTCAGCCTGGAAAAAATTAATTAATATGTCTGGAACAAAATAATCCAGCACAATAATCCAGAAGGAAGGAAGTGGTATATAGAAGGACCGAGGGATGTACATCTAAATTGTACATGAGTATGGAATGAAATATGGCTTATAAAAAAAAAAGACACAATTTTAGTTGCATTAACAAAGGTATCTCATCATGGCTTAGGGAGGCTGCTGCTGGTAAGGATTCAGGCAAAGCGTATTGCTGCAGAGCTACGAGACCAGTGTTCCTTGCTACAGCCAAGAGAATGAGAAATCAGTTCTCCCCTCCCCCTGGCTGTTGCAGGGAACACAGCAAGGTGCTTCTTCCTGGCTCGATAGGCAATGGGGTCCCTGCTGGAGCCAGAGGGTGGGGAGATCAACACTCTCCTCTCTCAGCTCCAGCAGAGAGCAAAGTGCTCTGCCTGGGTCCCTAGTGCTGGGGTCCCAGCTGGAGCCAGAGGGAGGGGAGCACTGATTTCCTAACAACCTGGCTGCAGAAGGGGGGACACTGCCTAGGGACCCAGGTGGCGTGCAGAGCTACAGGACACGTGCAGTTTCCCTGTTGCAACCAGGGGGACAGATGATCAGCAAGGAGGCAGCCTTCTCACTGAATTCCTTCTGTCCGGCCGGGAGGAGGAGGGGTAGTCATTGTTGGTGCACCAGCCAGGGCCTACCATGCTTGTGGAGAGGCAGGACTCTAAAAAAATAAATAAATCAGTGACTTAGAGTCCTTCAGGGTATAACTTAGCTGCCAGCCCCCGTGCTTCCGTGTATAGTGACAGTCACTCATCTACACTAGTGCTTTTTCTGTGAGTGTGTGACATGCTGAGAGTCATTTGTAGGTGTAAAATAGTGAATGTTAAAAATGACCTCAGCAACATGGCTATGTCTACACTTGCAAGTTAGTTCAAATTAAGGAAGCTTAATTCAAACCAACTTAAGCCTTGGCCACACTAGGCTTTCATTAGTTCGAATTAAGGGCTTCCTTAATTCGAACTAATACATTTGATTGCTTAGTTTGAACTAACCCTTAATTCAAAATAGTTAGTTTGAATTAAGTTCATGTGACCATATTAGTTCGAACTAACTACTTAGTTCAAACTAATCGGCAGATTGACCTTCATGCAACTGACATTCGAAATAAGCAAGTGCCCTGCATGGACATGGCCAGTTCGAACTAGCATTCTAGTGGGGCCATACTAGTTTGAATTAAGTTAATTCGAACTAACTAAAATTAGTTTGAATTAGTTAGTTCGAATTAACTAATTCGAACTAACTAATTCGAACTAATTTTAGTTTAACTAATTTGAACTAGCTTTTTTGTAAGTGTAGACATAGCCAGAATGTTTACTTTAAATATGTAGTGATTGTATCCTTAAAGGTATATATGCCAATACATTTCTTAGGAGTTGGTTGACTGGTGGCCCTTCAGGGTTCTAAAAGCGATATTTGTGGCCCTTCAGCCAAAAAGGTTGAGAACCACTGGCCTAGACCATGTACCTTGGTCTAGTAGGTTGCAACCCACTAACTTCATATGATCTCAGAGCTGTGTGTGATTGAACGTGGTACGTACTCTTGTGAAAGGAACCAAGGACAAAAAAAAGGCATTTTTTTTTCTAAGCCTAATAATTTGGCCTACGTACTGGTTGTTAGAGATCGGCCACAAGATATTGTAGACACCTGCCCTCTGCAGGCAAAATGACACATTGAAATGGCTGAATATCTTAAGCATCTGATCAAAGGAATTTGGTGGGAACCCAGATAAGTGAACAAGCATGAACTCACAAGACAGGCTCTGTTCATATTTCTGTGACTGTAGATTGGCTTGGAAGGATTCAGTTTTTATCATGTTTAAATGTTTAAACCAAAGAAAAAACATTCCATTCTATAATAATCAAAATTTACAGGCAGGTAAAATAAGAGAAGGCTGTTTGAGAACTTATTGGAGTTTGATGTAAGGCAATTCATTTATATATTTTGACATTTAATGTTGACAATCTGTGTTTTAATCATTATGAAGCTTTAATTTTTTTGAATCTCAGTATCAACTATTATTAAATAAATATTGTCTGACTCCCCCCCCATAATTTCCCACAACTATGAAAACTTAAATTAATATAAATAGAAAAAATGTTTTAAAACAATTTTTGCAATTCTGACTATTTAAAGGTAAGAACATTTTTAAAAATGTTTAAAAATAAACTTTGATATTATCCATAAAAGTTATAAAAAATTGAAAAAAATAATTCTGCCAAGCCTATCTATAGCTGACACTGTGCACATCTGGTAACTATTTGTTCCTATCAAATGTCAAACAATACTGTGTTGCCTTCTAAAATATATTTTTCATAGGATAATTGGCTGGTTCCTGCACTGCCAATACTTAATAATGAAGAAAAAATAAAATATATTTTTCATGCTTTATACGTTGAAAAAATAAAAGTATAGTTTAAATTCCTGTGGTCTTTAAATGAATAATGAGGCATATTAATTAACTGTTGATTTGAAGAAGAAAAAAAGGAACATTTCTAGGGGGAAAAAGAAGTCCCCAAGGAGATGATTATAACCTTTTTTATACAAAAGCATTTTTAAATGTTACATTCTATTTAATGACAATATAATTAAAGGGTGCAATAATAGTGCTGACATCTATGTGGTGATTCAAACTAACTGTTAAGATAGATGGCATTATAGCTTCAAACAACCGGTAGGGGCAGATAGAAAATGTTATAACAGCTACATCACATACTTCAAAATGTCTGTGGTTCAAGAATGTTTTGTTGAGTCTAAGGCCAGGAGGGACCGCTCTGATTGTCTAGTCTATCTCCCTGCATAACATAGACAAAAACCTGCCCCTAAATAATTCCTACAGTATATCTTTCAGAATGAAAAACCCCATCATTTTCAGTGATGGTAGAATCCAAGATCCACTGTAAACTATTCTAGTGATTTAATACTGTCACTGTTAAAAATGTAGGCCTTATTTGCAGTCTGAATTTGTCTAGCTTCAACTTCCAGTCATTGCACTGTGTTACGTTGAAAAAAATGAGAGTGCTGTGGCACCTTAAAGACTAACAAATCTCTTCGGGCATAAGCTTTCTAGGGCTCCAACCCACTTTGTCAGCTGCATGAAATGGAAACAACAGGAGAGAGGTGTATATACACATGCCAGGAGGAGTAACATAATAATGGCAAGTGCTGACAAAGTCATTTCAGTGGGGCAGGAGAGGCTCATTCACACCAGCTGAATAGAAGGTTAGAATGTGTGAAGACCGACAATTACTTTTTGTAGTGTGAGAACCATTCCACGTCCCTGTTCAGACCCCGTCTGATTGTGTCAGGTTTGAAAATGAGCTCCAGCTCTGCAGTTTCACGCTGGGGTCTGCTTTGGAAGTTTTTTTTTGCAGGAGTATGGCAACTTTCAAGTCTGCTACTGAGTGTCCAGGGAGATTGAATTCTTCTCCTACCGGTTTATGGATGTTCCCATTTTTTTATGTCCGATTTGTGTCCATTTATTCTCTTGCGTAAGGAGAGTCCGGTTTGGCCGATGTACATGGCAGAGGGGCATCGCTGGCACATAATGGCATATACAACATTAGTGGATGTGCAGGGGAATGAGTTCCTGATTGTGTAGCTGATGTGGTTGGGACCTGTGATGGTATCACTAGAGTCGATGTGCAGGCAGAGTTGGCAATGGGGTTTGTTGCAGGGATAGGTACCTAGGTTAGTGTTCTTGTAGTATGGTGTCCAGTTGCTGCTATGTATTTACTTCAGTCTGTAAGCAAGAAGAGGCCTGCCTCCAAAGGCTTCGGAGAGTGTTGGATCATCTTCCAGAATATGTTGTAGATCTTTGATGATGTGTTGGAGGGATTTCAGCTGAGGGTTGTAGGTGGTGGCCAGTGGTGTTCTGTTGTTTTCTTTGCCAGGTCTGTCCTATAGAAGGTGACTTCTGGGTACCTGTCTAGCTCGGTCGATCTGTTTTCTCACTTCCCCAGATGGGTACTGTAGCTTTAGGAATGTTTGGTAAAGGGCCTGAAGGTGTTTGTCTCTGTCTGAGGGATTGGAGCAAATCTGGTTGTATCGCAAGGCTTGGCTGTAGACAATGGATCGTGCAATATGTCCAGGGTGGAAGCTGGAGGCATGTAGGTATGTATTGCAGTCAGTTGGTTTTTGGTACAGAGGGGTGTTAATATGTCCATCTCTTATTCGTACTGTGGTGTCCAAGAAGTGGATTTCTTGTGTGGACTGGTCCAGGCTGAGGTTGATGGTGGGGTGGAAGTTGTTGAAGTCCCAGTGGAATTCTTCAAGGGACTCTTTCCCGTGGGTCCAGATGATGAAAATGTCATCAATGTAGCGTAGGTAAAGGAGAAGTACTTGTGGATGAGATTTGAGGAAGCCATGTTCTAGGTTAGCCATAAAATGTTGGCATACTGTGGGGCCATGCGGGTACCCAAAGCTGTACCACTAACTTGAAGGTATAGATTGTTTCCAAATCTGAAGTAGTTGTAGGTCAGGACAAAGGCACAGAGTTCATCTACCAGGTATGTTGTGTCATCATCGGGGAAACTGTTGCTGATGGCTTGTAGTCCATCTTTGTGTGGAATGTTGGTGTAGAGAGCCTCTATGTCCATAGTGGCTAGGATGGTGTTTTCTGGGAGAACACCAATGGACTGTAGTTTCCTCAGGAAGCCAGTGGTATCATGAAGATAGCTAGGGACACTGATGGCAAAGGGTCTGAGGCGAGAGGCCACATAGACTGAGAATCCTGCTGTGAGTGTGCCAATGCCCGAGATGATGCAGCATCCAGGATTCCCAGGTTTGTGGATTTTGGGAATTAGATAGAATACCCCAGATCAGGGCTCTTGAGGTGTGTCCATGTAGATTTGTTCCTGTGCATCTTTAGGGAGTTTCTTAAGTAGATGTTGAAGTTTCTTTTGGTATTCCTCAGTGGGATCATAGGGTAGTGGCTGGGAATCCTGGACGCACCATCATCTTGGGCATTGGCACACTCACAGCAGGATTGTCAGGCTATGTGGACTCTCTCCTCAGACCCTTCAACACCAGTGTGCCTAGCTATCTTCGTGATACCACTGACTTCCTTGCTGAAGGAGCAAGCAGGCATTGGGGGTGACAAAGATCAGGAAAGGGGATCCAGATAAGTCTTGGTATCTTTAAAACAAAGAAAGAGAGAGATAGTTAGAACAAATGTATCAACAACACAATATATCATGGAAAAGATATTAACATAATGCTATTTTCACGTATCCTTTGACAAGGAACTCTTTTTCTCACTTGAAAGATTCAATGCACATTTCCTCCAATGTAGAACATAAAGGTTTAGGTATTCTAAAGGGTCTGCTCCCATTTAGAGTCCTAATAAAGTTGTCATAGGAGAGTTTACAGTGTCCTCTAAATGCCTGATCCAAACCATTAAAGTTAATGAGAATCTTTCTATTGCCATCCTTGGTCTCTGGATCAGGCCCATAATAATGCTTACATTTGCTTGGTCTTTGGCATTATAATCTCACAATGGCACTTGAGATACTGCAGCAGAAAAATAATTCAAGGGTGGTTAATTTCTACAACGCTACTACCCTTTCCAGATTGTCAGTTTCAGGGGTGTGATAGGCAAGAAGGGAGGTAGCCGATATGATCATTTACTACCCAATCTGTCAAATGCTATCAGTTTCAATCTCATTATACTTCATGATTCTTAATGTGACCTGACCAACACCAGTGGATATAGCACATTCCCCAGAAATGGGCAGAAAATGGGATTTCTAAGTCTCTCTTCTTACTTTTTAAAAAATGTATAAATGTAAACATATATATTGGAGATGAAATAGTTAAATCAGTGCACATAGATGGCCATGCAGATAAGGGGCCTTAAACCAGAAGGCTAAAGCACTCAAAAGTCTATATAATAGAGAAAAAAATGAACATGCATAACTCAATATATTCAACTTTTCTTTGCTGAGTTACAATTTAGTTTTCCCCCAAAAGATTAAATTCACTCTTTTGTGGAAGAGCAACAAAAAGCTTGGTATACACCAATGTCTATACACACTACCCATGTCAAGTGAAGGGTTCTGTGAAAGAGGATTCAACAGTGACTCTGAGTAGATGGATCCAATGGGGTGCACTCAACTTGTACAGCTCCAATGACTAGGAACTCCCACATTGCATGCGTGGAGGAACAGCTGTACAAAGAGTGTGCAGGATCCCAGCAGTCTGCCCAGAGGCTGTGTTCCCAAACATGTTTACCTTTTACATTTGGTGAGGGAGCCTTACTTTTCAGCCTCCTGCTTTCACTATGATAGTCAGCTCCAACTGTGGTGCTGCATGACCAGGGTGACCTTCAGTACATCCTGATTACTATCCCAAGGCAACCTGTGAATAATACCCTGCCTACCGCCCAGAGAACCCCCCAGCCTGAACCCTGTGCCAGTGAGGAAATAACCAGCTAGAGACAGATAGCATCCTACATTCTTAGAAGATTAGTTAAGATCTTAAGAATTCAAGAAAGTCAAAGGATTGGTAGACAAATGTCTTAAAGGAGCAGAATAACTCCCGAAGGTTCAGACATTCACCCCATTCCTGATGTGTCTGTCATCTCTACACAGACATCTAATTCAATTCATTCAGACAATGAAACCAAGCCTTTCCTTTTTCATTACTGAGGGATTCACTTTGTATCAGTGTGAGAAGTTTCACAGCTTTCAAGGATGCAATATTGTGCACATCCTTAGTTCTTTCAGTTGGATTGAAAGCCCTTCACGATACTATAGTTTAAAATGAATTTTGTTTGCTATTGAAAAATGAATACTATATAGAAGGAAAAGTAGCTCTCATGTAGAGTTGTTAGAATGTGAGGTCAGCATGATTGAATCCTGTTATAAAATTAGGGGAGAATAAAACCTTTCTTACAGATGCATAATTCTGAAAGAGTTCAAAATAAATGTAAAGTAATGTGTATCACACAATAGCATTTCATGAATTAAATAAAGTGAGGTGAATTAGCATCCCATGGAGATACTTTATGTATATGTTTCCTTTCTTTCAAAGATTTCATAAACACTAAAATGTAATAGCTACAGAGACACTTACAGATCCTTTCAGAGTATCATTGAGATCCAGCCCTCCAAAGAAAGTGGAAGGAGTGGCTCTTCCAGCACATCTTGGAAGACCAGGTGAAAAGGGGCCAGGAGTGTGATGGAAATGAATAGAGTATTCAGAAACAGTGCTTTTTTGTAAAAAATAAGGTGCCAGTACTCATATCTCGATAGTAAATTTGAAAAATGTCTCTCCCACTTCTCTTCTTCCAGCAGCACGCTCCTTTGCCCTGCTGACCCTGCCCCCCAGCTGGGCAGTGGGGCCGGAAAGGGACAGGAGCCCCACACTCCTTTTTTCTGCTGAACGCCACTGCCCCTCCCCCCCAGCTGGGCTGGCAAAAAAGATGCTGGTACTCTATACCTCTGCGTACCATCATAGAAAAACCACTGCTCAGAAGGCAATGTACAAGGGTGTTTGAGGAGGAAACGTCTCTTCGGGACGTGTTCGGAGATATAAAAGGGAAGGCTGGTTGAAGTGTGATTCTATTTAACAGTAATCTTCAGCAAAACTGCAAATTTCAGTATCTCACTGTAGAGAAAGAGTGAGAGAGAGAGAAAGACAGATGCACACATACACTCTGCTTGGTATTCCTAAAGCTTACAGTTTAGAAAATGCTTGTATTCTGTGGGTTAATATGACATGCCAGAAATTATTAGAGAGTTGTGTTTGTTATGAACAAAGTTTCTACTCTGCTTACCCAGCCATTTTTCTTCCTATCCCTTAGCCTAGCATCTTCTATCATTTCTCACTCCCTTTGACATTTCTTTTATTGCTCTCTGGAGAACTGGCTCATACTTACACATGTTTGAAAAGTAACCTCTTTCTATAATACTTTTTTAATTAGTTTGTACATTCCCTCTGAGACCTCTGTTTTAAAGCTTTCTGCAGGTGCCTATTTCACATCATATATGCCAGTATATTTCCTGAGCACTGTATAACCTCTGCCAGTATTTGTCGCAATCATTTCACTTTTAGGTTATCATCCACTCTTGCTCCCCCATGCCTGACTCTCCACGGGCAATTAAAATTACTGGAAACATGGAAAGAATCTCTGTAAGAGAAAAGATTGAAAAGATTAGGACAGAGGTTTTCAAAACCATTTCTGAGATGTGGACATTCAAAATATATTAGTTTAAATGGGAATTTGGATCACAATTCCGAAGCTGGATTTCCAAAATTTCTGCCTGATGTGTTTAGAAGGGAAATGAGTACAAAGGATGTGAGAGAGTTATACAATATAATTAGGCTGAGCAGACAGGAAGTGTGAAAAATTGGGACAAAGGTTGGAGGGAAATAGATGCCTATATAAGACAAAGCCTCAAATATCAGGATTGTCCCTATAAAATCCAGGCCTTCTGGTCACCCTAGATGTAATGAGTGATAAAGAATAATGATTTTTATTTCCAGTGGTATTTTGTATCAATTGAAAAAAAACAGTGGACTCAACAGGAACTCCATCTACTATTAATGTGACTAAGGTTTGCAGGATTGGTCCTTAACCAGCATAAGTCTTAAATACTTCTACAGTAACTATCACTTAAGTCCTCTCTATTCAGTAGCTTGTTTCCCATTCTTTTGTTCTTCTGTCTTCCTTTAATAGTTATTTTTACACTGTATGTCTTGTCCCTATATTATCTTTGCTCTTTTGAACCCAATGCACCATGTTAATCTCAGCTTGTTTTATAAAACACAGGTTGTTTTTATATATCACGTCATCAGGAATTCTGCTTCTCTTATTTGTGAATCATCTGAAATAGCTGTCGGTCAAACCTAGCAATTCTTTCCCTAATATTTTGCCTTACCTTCTAACACCCAGTGCCCTGAACTTTGCTTATGTCAGTCTATTTAATTATAGTAGTTCTTTTTGTGTGCTGTAGCCGACAACTTAGCTATATTCAGAGGAGTTATCGTAATGTTATCCATGTTTCATAGCACTACAAATGATCTATGTGCTATTGCTAGAGATTTCACCACTAAAATAATTACTTCAAAAAACACAATCACTGATAAGATATAACAAACGGGACAAATTCCTGCAGCCATTACTTGGGCAGAAATTTCATTAATACTTCAGTCCCTCTGGGCTGTCACTGGGAGTTTTCCCTAAGTAAGGACTAGGCACAGGCTGCAAGAAGTCTTCTCTGGACTTAAAAAATCTCATCTTGTCCTGGTCACATCCATTCAGAAAGTTACTGCAAATAATCATTCTTCTAGCTCATCGCTTTGACCCCATCATCCCTCTCTTTGCATCCTTTCCACTAGTTCCTCTTTCTTCCTTGCATCAAACATAAGTTACTTGTCTCCACTTTCAAGATTATCCACTGTTATCTGTCCTACGCTGTTGAAATGTCAACTCCTGCTCTAATCTAGTCCTGATACCAGCCTCCATTGACTACTTGTTACATCTGCAGGCAAGCTCCTTCAGGCTTTTTCTCAGAGGCTATGTCTACACTAGAAAAGTGAAGTCAACTTTATTAAGTCAACTTAATAAGATCGACTTAATGTTGACCTTATTAAGTCGACTTACCAAAAGTCGACAACTATTGTAGTATAGACATAGCCCCTTTTCAACCTTATTAAGTCAACTTAACACTTTAAGTCAACTTAATAAGGTCAATTTAGGCGCCAATCCCTGTCCACACTGGCTTAAGTCGACCTAATAATGTCAATTTAAGTGTTAAGTCGACCTAAAACAAGGTGTTATTAAGTTGAATTAACTTTTCCTTAAGTCGACTTAAGGAAATGCTTAATTCGACTTAAGGAAAGCCCAGTGTGGACACGGAGTAGTTTAGGTCAATTTAAGCCTCCTTAAGTTGACCTAACTTGTAAGAGTAGACACACCCATACCACCTCCCATGCATGTGAGGAGCTACCTATAAGTATCTGGGAAATCTCTTCATTATCCTCCTTCAGTCACATCTTTAAAACTCTCAGGCCATGTCTACAGTTACAGCACTGCAGCTTAGGTGGTCAAGATGCTCTCAGCTGTTAAGCAGAGGCAGCTTTTGGGGTAGGTGAAGCAAATGCCTGCCTAGGGCCCCGAGCAGTAAGGGGTCCCTTCGCTTGCTTCGCCTATCCTATCTTCAGCCGGCAACAGGGGAAGGAGCTAACCATGGGGCCAGGGCTGGTGGTGGGAGGTGGGACGGGGCTGGGGCTTCAGGGGGAGCTGGCAGTGGGGAGCTGGGGCAACAGAGACATATAAGGGGCCCTACAGATTGCCTAAAGCCGCCTCTGCTGATAAGAGAGTCCTTTCTCGTCAGCATAAAAAAACCCACCCCCACGAATGGCATAAGTTATGTCACTGGGAGAAGCTCTCCTGTAAACATAGAGCTATGCACGGTAGCGCGTATGTCAGTGTAATTTATGTTGCTCAGGGTGGTGGAATATTCCCTGCTCTGAGTGACAGAAATGTTGCCGACATAGGTGATGCCCACAAAAAACTTGACACTGGTTAGGGAGCTGGAGTGCTGAGACAGTGGTCTATCTTGCTTACCAAAATTTCTTCTCACTGTGCTCCTCTCTCTGCATCATTGTCTGTTATTTACTTTGTAATCTTTTTGCCTGTGTTCTGTATTCATGCAGCACTGAACACAATAGGTTTCTGGTGCTTGATTGGGGTCCTTAGCAAGACATTAATATGAATAACCACCACACTTCATTCTTTACATAATGGCTTGCTGTTACAATATATACAGAAATACCTCTTGAAATAATCTGTTCCACTTGGTCTTGGTCTAAGCTATGTGTTGACAAAGAAATTTCCTCTGCCTTTTGTGACACAGCCCTGTTTCCACTAACCAACTTTAGCTATATGCAGCTTAATGTTTTGTTTTGGTTTTTTTAATGTGCTAATTTAATGAGCTGGGAAATCATTCTTGTGTTCTCCATGCGAGTGGAGATGATAGAGATACTTTCTTAATTAGTTTATGTATTTATTTATGCATTTTAGCACTTTAAGGTTAATCAATTATCCTTATTGCTAGAGTGGATTTAAAAAAAAACCCAAAAAACAAAAAACACAACTTAGCTGCCCTAACCATTAAATACTGAAATTAGCTTAAACTTCTGTATCTTTGACTCATCTATTCTTATGGGGCTATATACCATGATATTGGCCTAACAAAACTGCCATTGATTTTAGTAGGAATTCCATGGTAAATCCTTTGAGATTAGGGTAAAGGTGGTTTTATGGAGGACAGACACATTGTTTGGATAAAATAAGTATTCACATAACAGTGAACACTTTATGCTAGAGGCTGAAGGTGAAAATTGATGTGGTTTGTAGAGCAGGTCTATAGAGCAATCAAGCCCCAATTATGCCCTATTGGGAAGACCTTGGTGAGATTCATGTCATGAATAAACCTTGTGCTGGACCTGTTGAGAGGAGTGAATTTCATCCTGGGTCTCTTCAATGCCCATTTTAATACATCCTTTCCAGATTACCTATATTATTTCCACATTTGTGCAGCTGTGTCTCTTTGCATCAATGGAACATTACACATTAGTAAAGGTTTCATGACTGACTTTATGACCTTTATGACTGACAATAGCGCCCAAGTTTGAAAGACAACAGAGTCTTGTGGCACTTTTAAAGACTAACAGTTAGTCTTTAAAAGTGCCACAAGACTCTGTTGTCTTTCTACAATAGACTAACACGGCTACCCCTTTCAAGTTTGAAAAGTTTGGCAGATGTGAAGTGGGCACAAAGGGTACATCTACCTTAGTAAATTAAGTCGACTTAAACCAGCTTAAGTTGACTTAATTTACTCTGCATCTACACTACAGTTTCCTTAAATCGACTTAAGCTGCTGCTTAAGTCAACTTAAGGAAATTTTAAGTCAACTTAATAAAACCTAGTTTTAAGTCGACTTACTGGTTAAGTCGACTTTATTAAGTTGACTTAATCCAGTGTAGATGTGGCTTAGCCCTAAATTGATTTTAAGGCTCCGCAGGGATCCACCACTGACCTCCCTGCCAGGGTGCCTGGCACAGCCAGAGCCTGGCGTCCCCACCCACAGGGCAGGACACAGTCCTGCCCACCCTGCTCCTATACCCTGCCCTTGCCCCTCTCCATGTACTTTGGTACAATGGGGAAAATAGTGAGCTCCCTGGCACTTTAACGGGGTGCCCAGGGAAGAGGGGCACCTGAGAGGTGCTCCCCTTCCCACCATGCAGCACTCCCAGGTCCACCTAGCCCCTACAAGTCGACTTAGGCGTCCAGTGTGAATGCTCTATGTTGATTGGGCAAGGTCAACTTTAAGTCGACCTTAATTTACAGTGTAGACATGCTAAGTTGACTTAACAAAGTCCAATTAAAGTTGACTTTGTTAAGTCGACTTAGCAAAGTCAACTTACTTAAACAAGCGTAGACATAGCCAGAGAGATTAAAACTCAGATGGTTTTCAATGGATTAAAGCAAAGACAAAAATAGGAGGGAAAATGTTGTATACTCTTGATTTTGTTTTCTTCATGAAGATGAATGATGGCTTGAGGTTTTAGACAGTAATACCATTCTGATTTATTTTAATTCATATTTTTACTATTCTTGCCTGCTAGTGTAACAACTCCTCTTATATTCCCATGTTATTTGTGAGAGAAGTGGATACAAAATTGAAACCTGCATTTCAATCATTCACCTTCACTCCTTTTCAGCATCATCCATCACTTTAATTATTATTTTTTTCAAGATAGAGATTAAAAAGGTTGAACAACAATAAATAAATAAATAAAACAACATATTTTCAGACCTAAAGTAGTGCACAGAGTTTCTGGAGAGCAAGTCAGTTTATCAAGCTGACTGTGAGGGAAAAAAAAAGATTTGATTTGATAGCAATAAGCAATTTTGAGAACCATTTGTAATCTTGATAAAACCCATAAAGCATCACACCAATCAGAATCACGAGTTTATATATGAAGAATAAAAAGGAAGTAGCCTCCTGGCAAATATCTGCTGTGACACCAGTGTTGAAAATCATTTTTAAAAATGTGTGCAAACCAGATTCTGTGCACAAACTTCAAGGGCAAGAACTTTCAAGAGTACACTGAGGACAATGTGCAAATTGAAGTCAATGTGAATTTGACTATTGATTTCAATGGGAGCTAGTGCCTAATCTTTCACTGCAGTGCATTATATTTATGTAAATGATGGGTCTAAAAAGGTATATACTTGTATACTCATACTTGGATATACTCACCTTATAGAGATCAGTTGTACTGGATTTTTATTTATGCATTAAATTGTTTTATGAGTTATAGAGGTGTTAATTTTCTACAAAAGGGAAAAGATGAGTAAATATATATGTCAGGAAAATTGCATTTGACTAAAATAGCGATTTGCAGCCCCATTAGCTATCAAAGAGTTGTTTGTGGTTCTGTATTCTCGGACATGTTAATTGCATCAGTTTAACTATTGATTCACTAATAGGCTGATCACAATGGAAAGGATCCCGCTGACTATGCTGGGAGCAGCATTTAGGCTCTAAATACTTTAATCAGGTATCAACAACATGTTTTCAACAACATAAAGGGCCAAATTCTTCTCTTCTCTTTCACATTGGGTAGGGTGTTATATTACCAATTCTCTCACTGATTTAAATCAGATGAACTGTATTCTAAGGTACTACTCATAGAAAATAGGATAGCAGAGTCTGGCCCAAACGGCATGCAACTTCAATTGCTTGTGCACAATAGTCTTCTTGCAACAGGAAAAAAAAAAGATGAGAAACAAACAGTGGCTGCCATTACAACTTCCACATTGTCTGTTGGTGCTTTGGTATACGTTGACTTTCCAGGGTTGATCACTTTTTTTGCTCTTGGTCACTTAGCCATTTCTGTAAGCTTCTCATCGAGCTTCTCCCTCTTCCTCTGCCCAGACTCCCTCTGCTTCATGACCTGCTCTCCCAAAATACTGTGTATTGTACAATGTGACAATAATTGCACAAACTAATAGAGTAGACAATGGAGTCATCTTGGTCCAATTCTTGGAAAAAACGACTATTTGCAACCATTCTATAGGCAGTTAGATTCTGACTGTACCTGCCATTCTTCCTATTAAAGTAACTCCCTTGAAGTTAGGGTACATCCACACTGGTGCAGTTAATGTGGACCATAAGTTTCAGCTGTTCCCGCTCACCCCCAAATCATACAGAAAAATCTCATACCTGAGTCTGAACATATTTTAAGCCTGGGCAAACTTACCTAGTATCGGGTATAGGTTATAATCCAGATGTTGTTTTTTTCTCAAGCTGGACCATGTCCAGTTTTCAGTGAGGATACAGGCAAAATTATTCAAATGCTGATAGTCCTCCAATGCCCTTCCTATAATTCCCAACAAGAGAGAGAAGTTCTACTAGATTTTACACAATTTACTGGGAAAGAATCTTAGAACATTTCAGCATAAAGACACACATAAGTTATATCTGCAGATACATGCACAAGAGAGTACAGAACAATGAGGAGACAATAATTTAGATAGCATTTCTACAGCAAAACCCTGACACCTAGATTAGGCTCACCTGGATGCTCAGACCTTGGTGACAGTCACTTGGGTTAACTGCCCCATGAAAACCTAGCTCTAGTGGTATCTGAACCTTTTCAGTTTGGCCCATCAATATAATTGCAGCTGCAGATAATATAATATTTGAAAACACTGTGTTTGGGAAGTACTCATCCTAGCCAACTGTCAGTGTAAAGCAGTTCCTTATAGACTCAAAGGATACGTCCACACTGGAGCCTTAGGTCGACTTAAGGACAGTTAAGTTGACCTACAGACCGCTGTGTCTACACTGGATACTTATTAAGTCGACTTAAGCACTTCCTTAAGTCGACTTAATAATACCACCATTTAAGGTCGACCTAAGGCTTAAGTCAACCTTATTAAGTCAACTTACACCAGTGTAGATAGGGGATAGCCCTTAAATTGGCCTAATTGGCCTCCAGGCCCCCTCACAGAGTTCCTGGCCACTCCTCCATTGACCTAGCACCTGCCAGTGTGGACGCAGGGCTGTGGCATATCTAAATCGACTTAACAAGGTTGACTTTAAGTCGACTTAAAGTCAACCTTGGGTTAAGTTGATTTAACAGAACCTCCAGTGTAGACGTACCTTTAGACTCTACGGTCAGAAGGGACCAGTATGATCATCTAGTCTGACTTCCTGCCCAATGCAGGCCATAAAACCTCACCCACTCACTCCTGTAATAAACCTCTAACCAATGATTGAGTTATTAAAGGCCTCAAATCATGATTTAAAGACTTTAAGATACAGAGATTGCACCAGTAAGTGAACCATCCCCAGGTCCTTCTCACTTACAAATACAATAAACAGGCTCCATCATGGATATAAACAAGGCTTTTAATTGTTTTCTCCGATGAGAACCAATGAGTTTATCTGTAGTTAAAATGTACACTCACCATTTTTTTCAAGCAGACAATTAAACACCAATTTGCAAGGACAAAATTGCAGACAAAGGAATTAGCTCATGCATGAGTGGCTCTTCATTAATAAATGCAGCCGGAATTGGTCTAGAAGGGGGATGTGAGAGGCAAAATGCTGTTACAAGCCCTTCATCAGTTACTTATTGCTCTCCCTTTTCTCAGAATACGTTTCAAACTATTCTAAGCTTAGCTCTGTCAAATTCAGTCTCAGTCACTCATATATATGCGGCATTAGGAGGTGTCAAAGAGGAAAATATTGTATATATCACTGTGGCCACACAGTACTGATAAAGCATGTATACAGTCAATTCTTCCCATTGATGTAAGTAGAATAACTGGGCTTGGTGCATGGCGGTTAAAGAAGGAGAAAGGAATCCTTCATTCTAAGCCTGCAGGAAACAAGCTGAGCCACTTTGTGGCCGGTTCTGCAGGCTTGCAGTTGTACTAATTCATACTAGTACTGCTGCTGTGCCCTTAGGCCATGGGGATAAAGCTAGTAGTTCTGTGACATGGCCATTCAAGATCATACCTCCTGGTGTGGGAGAATTAAAGGGTACGTCCACACTGGAGTCTTACATCAATTTAAAGATGGTTAAGTCAACCTACAGACCACCACATCCACATTGGACGTTTATTATGTCGACTTAATAACACCACCTCTGAAGGTCAACTTAACGCTTAAATTGACCTTCTTAAGTCAACTTAAGCCCATGTGGACGGACAGTGCCCTTAAGTGGACCTAACTGGTCTCCAGGCCCCAGTGCAATGTGGTGTAGCTACCCACAATGCACCACTCCTCCTTCGACCTAACACCTGCCAGTGTGGATGCTGATAGTCGACTGGAGTTTTCAGTGTGGAATCTCTAATTCGAACTAAGAAGGTTGACTTAAAGTCAACCTTCTTAAGTCGATTTAACAGAGCCTCCAGTGTAGACGTACCCAAACTTAGTTCACTCCAGCCATGGAGGAGTGATCCTATGGAATATGCTCCATATATATGATACAGAGATGGGAAAACAGAGCATTTCCTAGACCAGTGGTTCCCAGCCTTTTCAGTAACATGGCACACTTCAAGGAGACAATCCCATGGCACACCCTCTTTTTTCAGCTGAATTGATTGCTCATAAAAGTCACATTTACTTACATTTACTGTGGTTATGGTCTTACTAGAAAGGTTTGCAACATAATGCCTACAAGCTAAAGAAGGATCAAATTCATTAATGTTTCAAATCTATCAAAAAAAAATACTCATCATCTCAATTTTGTCCTTTAGCCACCTGTGTTTAGAATGTTCTCATTTTAGAATCGAAAGACTGATACCTTGCTTTTAATTTGATGATTAATTTTCACACATTTTATGAGTTGTAATTTTGGTTGGATAGAATATTGTTTAAGATGAAACAATATTTGTTTTACTCTGATTTTCATTACCTTTGTACAAAATTTCACGGCACACTTGAAGAGTTCTCATGACACACCAGTGTGCCACGGCACAATGGTTGAAAAACCACTGTCCTAGACTTCTCTCTGGCTGAACTATGCAGCTACTTAAGCCCTCCCCACCAGTGGGCAGCTGTTATGAAAGATCTTATCGGAGTTCTGCATCCTTAATACTTGCCTCCAAAGATGTGCATCTTAACTCATAATTAGCGAGATGTATAGGTCAACAGCAAATTTAGAGAGAGTTTAGCTGGCGCATTAACTCCAGCTAAAGAGCAGAGACAGGGTGAGGTTACATAATGGTGAAATATGCTCAGCTTTAAGAAAAAGAATGGTTACTACTGGACATGCAATCAGCCTGATTTGAAAAATCATGACCTACCTCTAGTTGTTTCTGTGGGTGTTTGATTTAAAGACACTAAACATGGAAAGCTGGCTACCTCTGGTTTCTGTTTTAAACTCGGCCCAATCTCCAGAGCAAATATCTGTTTTTTCTAAAAGAGGTCATGTGTAAATTTAATACATTTGATCCAGAAATGACAAATAATTTGCTAGGTGTGCAATTTTCCATACCACTTTGCAGCAACCTGTGACCATACTAACCTGCTGTATCCATAGATGAAATTATGCCAACCAGAAATAACAACTTCTGCAGACCTACAGGAGTTAAATGATATACTCTCCTATCACATAGCACCGTTCCACCAAGTTTAATGGAGAAATTTTACACTTAAAGGTTTGTGATCTATGGTGAGAGTAAAATCAAAACATATAATAGCCATAGAAAGAAGGTTCACACTGAATATTTTAATTGAAGCTTTATTTATGAGATTTGACTACAGCTTTATATTTCATTAAATATTTATAGAAAATGCAATTTGGTGTGCAGCTGAGATACTGAAAAGGAATCTGGTTATTTTACATTTTAAACATTTCATGTCATGTGCAAACAGAGACTGAATTCTGAATTTTTTAAAAACTAAACTGAATATGGCATACTTAGAAAAACAATAACCGTTGCTGTTAATGGTTCCGTTCATTAAAGTAACAAATGTGGCTATTCCATTAAAAGAAAATATTTACCCCTACAAATTAGAGAGCTCTGATCAAAAAGTTCAAACCTGGAAACCTAAAGTTAAACATCTAAGTCAGTATTGCAACACGAAATAACCATAATTTTCAAAGGTGCTGGGTATCATCAGCCTCCAGCAACTCTACTTTACAGGTGCTCAGCAATTTTTCAGGTCACTTTTATTCAGGTGCTTCACGTTTGGCACCTAGATTTGCACATACTTGCCTTGAGTTCTGATTTTCAGATGTGATGACAGTTTCAACTGAATCTAGCGGGAGTTGCAAATGCCCATTACCATAGAAGTGGGGATGATGGGTTATACTTTTGGAGCTGCTATGTAAGAAGGTAAGAATGGATATATAACTGAGTTATTCAGAAAGACTGTCATTTATATTAGGGGTAATAAAATATCCAAATACATGCCAAATTCCTTGATTTTGTAGGGGCTGTGGGACTAACAAAGAGCGAAACAATACATGGCATCCCAGATTAGAACATATAGGTACAGATTTATGGGAGGTGGTTAGCTTTGGGGATTCTCTGTCTTCAGGGATTTTATTTTTGGTCAAAACTAAGAGCCTAGAGATCAAAAGGAGAGTAGAGTTCAAATTCCTTTCTGATAGAGTGAAGGAGGCTCACTTGTCATCAACTGTTTAGAAAGTAAGGATGACACAAGCTGTGGAGGATCCTGGGGGAACTGGGTTTCCCCAGCTCCAGGGAAGGATCGACTTTGGAAAGAACTAGACACACATAGTCTGATTGTTTTTCAGATCTTTTTTCTCTGAAATGCATGTGCTCTTAAAAGAAATATTATATATTGACCCAGAAAGAACAGAGTCACAAGGTCTGGATAACAAACAAGGAGTGTAAGTCAGATCTGCTGAGGTAACTCATGGGTGACACACAGGGGACTGCAATTCAGGGCCTGGTCTGATAGTGGAAGAACTGTGTGATTCCAC
This sequence comes from Pelusios castaneus, assembly GCA_007922175.1. Classification (NCBI taxonomy): domain Eukaryota; kingdom Metazoa; phylum Chordata; order Testudines; family Pelomedusidae; genus Pelusios; species Pelusios castaneus. The sequence goes on from ML685770.1 coordinate 17,369,981, forward strand.
CATGAAACCAGTTGATAGCTGGAGGCCTGAAAACTGGCATGTGTGTGTGTTCAATGAAACCAAGAGGGGTCAGAGTGGTGCAGTTCACCCTATAACGGTGATATCCACCACCACTAAACATTTGACCTTTAATTTACAATGGGCATGACTAAACTTATGCAAGAATGAATTAGTTTTGATAAAATAAGAGCTAGACATAACTTCTGCCTGTCTCTTCAATCACTTTTTCATGGAAGCTCTGAAAATATTTTACTAGCATTCTTAGTGAACCTCACCAGCTTGGTGGCCATTTCTTCTAGCAAATCATTCTTAAATGATTTGCTGACAAATATATATTAAACAGCATTAGCCCCAGTGACAATTCTTGAACTTGCTGTCTTCCCTTCACTTTATTTCGCATTCATTCATTTAAATATAGATGATATTTCTTCCTTTATAGACACTTCAGGTGCATCTACACTTAGAAATTAAGTCGACTTAAGGAGGCTTAAGTCGACTTAACTTACTCTGCGTCCACACTGGGCTTTCCTTAAATTGACTTAAGGAAAAATTAGATCGACTTCTTAATACCTCGATTTACATTGACTTACTGCTTAAGTCGACCTAATAAGGTCGATTTAAGCCAATGTGGATGGGGATTAACATCTAAGTCGACTTTATTAAGTCGATTTAAGGTGTTAAGTCAACTTAATAAGGTTGAAAAGGGGCTATGTCTACACTTGAAAAGTTAAGTCCACTTTTGTTAAGTCGACTTTATAAGGTCAACTTTAAGTTGTCTTAAAGTCGACCTTGTTAAGTTGACTTAACAGAGTCGACTTAACTTTACAAGTGTAGACATAGCCTCAGAGAGCAGTTTAGTAGTAAATATAGGAAATACGAAGCCAGGAGAATACATGAAATTTCTGGGGTATGGATATACACACACAAAAGAAACAGCATGTTTAGCATCAATCTTTAGGATTTCCAGTTACACCTTCTACATTCTAGGAATTGTAGCTTAGTTGAGTGTGCTTAAGAGCTGCACTCAGAATGAAATGAATCCAGAGGCAGTCATGAGAGCTAGCCACTTACACAAATGATTCTGGTAGCTCCCATGAAAAATAATCACTTATAGGCAGCTGCTCAATGTATTCTGGCCACCGTGTTCTTGCCAACCCACCAGCTTAAAACACCTGCTCCCCTCACATTACTTACTGGAATATGAGTTGTGAATCATCATGCTCATCCCTGCAGCTGCCCACAGTGGATGTCCCACGTATTGATTGGTTCTTTGATGTGGGATATGAAGATCCTATTAATATATGGAATTAATATGAAGGGAAAACAGGTATCCAGCACAGGAAGAGTAGAATATTCAGGTGACAGGGGCTCCATTCATTGTTTGGTTGTAATAGCTACAGCATATAATAGGGACATGGATAGGTGTCTTGTAACTAGCACAAACCAGGTATGAATTTTTTTTAAATCAAATATTTTTCAGACATAAACACTGAGATCACCCAGTGTCTGAATTTCGGTACTCCAGTTATTGCAGTTTGTATTCTGAGAGATATTGTCAATGTTGAATATTATGTTGTATCTCACTAAAATAAAACTGAGCTAATTCCCACTGGAATTTCTTGCTGCTTGAAGATTTATGAATTTGATTTTCAAGGGACAAAAGCAAGTTTTAAAGAGGCAGGAAGAAAATCGAGCAACACTTTGAAAATAAATTCTAGCTTTTCTTCACTAGCAAGATTTGTGACTTATGTGAACATTATTATGATTATTCATTGGTTATCATTTCTGGTACTCTTAAAATAATCAGAAATAAAATTATTCCATATTACACATAATTTCTACTGCCTTCTGAGATTCCCTCTGAGCCCTTTTCCTCTCAGTTTATCCAGAATACCCTGTTCAGTTCTGGAAGAACACTTTATCCAGTTCTCTAGAATCCAAAAACTTGGTTCAAATCCAGACTCATCACTGAGTTTTCTTTCTAGGCATTTCATAAAGCAACACCTACATGTGATCAGGCTAAGGTGTAGAAAGTGTACCAGGGCACTCCATGAAAGTATATGCATATTCTAAAACTGACTGACATGCTTATTACATTCTACATTGCTAACTTTGTGAGCCAATTCCTGTATAGATCATGGACTACAAAGTGTGCTAGTAAGCAAAACTGCAGTCTTATCATATTACTCTTCTTGTTATTTCTTTATCTACTAGCTACATATTATCACAAGGCCACCAGTGAATTCATGTTTTATCCATTGTTAACCTCTCTTCCTTTACTTCTATTTTCTTTCATTGTTCATGCCAGGCCTACCCTTCTGGACCTCTAAATCATCCATTACTGTGGATTCTATAGAGTATGATGACTCATTTGTACCAAAATACTTAATATTCTTTGTGCATCCATTGCAAGATCCAAAGATGTCCATAATAAATACAATCTGGGCTACAACATGGCTCATGAAGATTTAACCCAGAAAAAAGATTTCTTCCTTGTAGTTTTTATTGCAAAAAGAGTTGAGTTAGGTGAACTATTTGTTAGTCACTTAGTTGAAAGAAATTAAAAGGATTTAGATTATTTTCTCTCTTTTTTTTTTTTTTTTAGTCGAACAAAAAGCAAAGTGTTTAACAATGAAATCTTAAGGGACACTTAGGTAGAGATTGTCAAAGGCTTCCAAGGCAGTTAGGTTCTAACGCCTTTTGAAAGTCAAAGGAATTTGGAAACCCAAGTCATCTTTGTGCCTTTGAAAATCTCCCACTAAGGGTGTGTCTGCATCAGGAGTTGGGAGATCTGACTCCCAGTATAAGTAGTCAGCTAGCACACTAAAACTAGCACCATGGGCACTGTAGCACAGATGGTGGTTTGGGTTAGCTGCCCGAGCTCAGACCCAGAGAGTCAAGGTGAGACAGTTTGCCAGTGCTGGGAGTCACAGCTCCCAGCTGCAGTGTAGAAGTATTTACAATAAACCACACAGTAAACCATACTGAGCTGTATTGGACTATTCCGTAAAGCCTATGAGGCATCTGGTGCAGGGCACCTATGTGATATAGTGACCCATTGATGGTTCACCAGCCTCGTCAGCAATTATTGACAGGCCTTACATATTCACTATCCCTAACACATTGTTGTCATGATATATACCCTAGATGTGATATGTAATATATCATTGCTGATCTAATAATTCACTGATCATTAATATTCTTGTGACGTGTATATAGGGTATCTAGAAAAACTTAGGGATACGTGCTAGAATTATGTTCTTAAAGTGTGTTTGGCAAGCAATGCATAAGCCCAGTCTACCCTAGACAAAAGAATGTGTATTTGCTTGTCATGAGGCAGAGACAATGAAGGCACATTTACATAAAAGGCAAGCTAAGCCATCAATCTAGAGAGTGGAAGATTGAGTCTCAAATGTTAAGTAACCTAATCAACAGATTGTATACTATATTATAATAGTGTATCAAGAAAGATCTTTTATGAAAGCTGATGACAGACTGGTGATGAATATAATTGTGAAATGGTTGCATTAATATTATATGAGGAAATATGGATACTCAATGATATTATGCTTTAAAGATGGTGACTGGTGAAGCGATATCCTAGGGCTGGATGAAGGTAGCAAACCCAGCCTTTCCCTGAATTTCAGGATTAAGACTGCCCCTGGATTTTCTCTAATGGTTCATGTGCCGGTGAACACAAGTCTCCATGTACCCACAGTTATTCCTTCACACAATAACATTTAATTTCTTAAAAAGCAGTACGTGCCAACAGAGTAGAAAGGAGGAAGGGGAAGTGTCAGAAAATTCATGTTTGATCTTTTATCGAGCCCCCATGGAGACTCAGTCTTGCTGTAAATTGTAAAGTTGGCCTTCCAGGTTTCACTCTTTACCACCTGCAAACTCTGTTCCATAAGGTCATGTCACAGTATCATACAGTATAAAAGTAGAGAAAGATAGAACAAAAAATTGATGAGTGGGCAGGCCTATTTCTGCTTACACTGATCCATTTAGATCCTAATAGCGCACAACCTGAACATGTTATCTACCACTCAGACTAAACTGAGAGTATCACACTGGTCTTTGTACACCAAATGTGTACCTGAATGTTCTTATCTGGGAAGCCATTATGTTGTTTCCCTATTTGTCCTTCCCGCAGACTCTACTGAATTCAGGTACTCTGGCATCTAAACCACAATATAAATGCTTCATTCTCACTGAGCAAGTATGTTATTAGGTTCTTGGGCTATGTCTACACTAGGCTTTCATTAAGTCGACTTAAAGGGCTTCCTTAAGTTGACTTAAACACCACTGTTTAGGTCAACTTAACAGCTAAGTTGATTTGTTAAATCAACCTAAACCCAGTGTGGACACCCTAGGTCGACTTAGTTTTCTAAGTCGACCTAGGGCTGGGGACAGGGGAGCCATGGCTCCCTTCTCCCCGGGACCCCCCCGCACCCTGATGGAAGAGAGCCATGCTTCCTTCTTGCCGGGAAGCCTTGGGGTCCTGACAAGAAGGCAGCCATGGCTGCCCTCTCCCTGGGACCCAGTCCCAGCCAGAAGGGAGCCGCAGGCTGGGCTCCCTTGTCTGGGACCGGAGCGGTCCCAGCCAGAAGGGAGCCCTGCTCTCTTCTCTCCGAACCCACGAGGTCCAGGCAAGAAGGGAGCTGCCAGCGCTCTGCAGACAGGGGATCCCCAAGGTTCCTCTGTCAGCTGGAGCGCAGGGGAAGGCAGCTGCCGTGCTCCAGCTGACAAGGGATCCCTAAGGTTTCCCTGTCAACTGAGCACTGGCAGCTGCCTTCCGCCTGCTCCAGCTGACAGGGGAACCTCGGGGATCCCCTGTCAGCTGGAGTGTGACAGCTGCCTTTCCCCCCCCCTGCTCCAGCTGACAGGGGATCCCTGCTGGAAGAGGGGGAAGGCAGCTGCCTTCTGTGGCGCTCTGCTGACAGCGGAACCTCGAGGATCCCCGAGCAGGGCTCCCAGCAAGAAGGGACCTGTGGATCCTTTCTGCCAGGACCACAGCTCCCTTCTCAGCAGGGAGCCGCAGCTATGTACACACTTAAAATGTTAAGTCGACTAATCTTGTTAAGTCCACTTAACAGAGTCGACTTAACTTTTTAAGTGTAGACATAGCCTTAGATTATTATGTAGCAGATTCTAAAATATTGTTTACTGCCTGGAGATGAATTATTTGGTCCTCTTGGCCAAGACAATGTGGTCCTTTGCTAACAGGAAATATTAATCTCCACAATGTCATACAAAGAGAATCGTGTTATCTTGTGATGCATGAGAAATCAAACCTCACTAATGCACAGAGCATACATTATTTTTTGATATATTCTTCAAGTGTATGATTTATTCATTGTACAACGATGGTTTCATCTGAATCCAGACCATCTAGAAATTAAAGATGCACAGCTGAAAACCAGGTAATTCCTATGCAAATTTACCACAGTATTCTCTTTGTTTGAATAGAATCCAGTGGAATTTAAGAGCATGCTGGCTGGAGAGCTCTTTCAAATTATGAAGAGAGCAAAATAGCTTCTATTATGTTATTTCCCAGTTCATTTTAGCAGTTCCTTGTCTTTCTGGCTGTCTTTCACTGCCTGAAGTAAGATGCATCAGCTGTTCCTCCAGAGAAGAGACAAGGCTGCTGGAAATACATAAATATAAATCATTGTATTTTACTTTAAAACAGCAGTATACATTAATGGAATGTCTTTTAAAGCGTTAGAATACTGTCTTTGGCCTAGCAGGCTAATAACACAAGAGGTTAATTTAAGTATGAGTTTCCAGCAAATTTGCATTTAAATGCTATCACATATAAACACCACATTTTCCATATGCAGCTGAAGGCTCAAGATTGTTTTGCAGGAAAGGGACTTACCTTCCACATTTATTTCCTACTTTGTGCACTTTAGTGAAAGTGAACTTTTTTCTTATGCACTGATGCATCACAAGAAAAAAGAATCTAATATTGCTTACTATGGTTAATTTTACAAATACCAGGTTGTATTTATCATTTATTTTGTTTAAGGTGTATTTAAGCAAGATTTATTCCACATCCATGTTTTGTGGATCAGTCTTCCTTAAGAGCAAGTCAGGCAATGACTTACCTATAAAGCTATTTTTATCTTTGAAAATCAGAGGCTCATAAATGCCACCAAATTTGTACTATTGCCTATATTTTGTCCTTCATATGTAGCATGCAGTGTGAGTAAGCAACACTGTATTTTATATATGACTTCTTTGGACTCAAAGTACAACTAAGGGCTTTGTCTGAAACCCACTTATTTCTCATCCATCTTTTATGTCTCGTTGTGATGGGTTGTTTGATATTATACTGTGTCCCTTGATAAACAGTAAGTATTCATGTTATTAAAAGCTATGTTATAGTGCACACCTACCAAAGAGTAGAGTTGAGAATAAATTACCTGTATTTTTATGCCATGTGCAGGCCAGTCTTTTAGCCACACTTTCCACGAACCTGGCAATAAAATGAACAAAAGTATTCAAACTATTTTGTATATAGCAAATTTCAACTTTTCACCTCCATTCAATTCTGCTGAAGTGCTGTTCAAAATAAGTAGCAAATAGTTTAGATATATATACACACATACAAAATAAAAAACACCAAAAAATGTGTTTACTCCTGTCTCACTCAAGAGTTGCAGAACAATTTTTACTCAGTTTTGCCAAAAAAAAAAAAAAAGCAAAAATCAGCTCGCCTTCAAAGAGACCAGAAACACAGCACAAAAGCTGAAAGCATCAGAAAGTTAGGTGTGACTGAAAAGGGGCAGTTAGACTGAAAATTCTTATGTAACATTAATGCTAGCTGTTAGTTGTCTTTCCTGAAATGAGCCCCAATTTAGCAAAGCGCTTAAGAATATATTGAAGCATGTGAGTTGTCCCATGGATTGCAGTGGGTCTATAATATGATTAAAGATGTAAGTATATTGCTGGTTGAGGGACAGAGACAGGACAGCTCCAGGCCCGGCACTTCCATATGCCCCATGGGGACAATTGGCACATGGTGCAGCTTCCAGTGCAGCCCTCCAGGGCCATGGGTCCTAGAAGGCCCTGCCAGAGGCCGTACAGTATGTCAGCTGGCCTCACCCCAGAATGGAGCGACCATGCACCAGCCTGCCCCTGGGGGTGGACCAGCTGGTGCAGGAGTGGAGCAGGAGGAGCTGGGGGCCTCCACAGGTCAATTGGGGCTGAGCCCCACACATGTCTATGGACGCACTGGACACTGAAGCCCAGCACCTTGCATAATCAAGACCCTAATGAACACTACTAAGGAAGGATAGGCTCTACCCAACAAAAACAGAAAAAAAAAAGACTGGTGACATTTAAAATTAAAAAGGCCATGGAGGAGGCCTGGGGAAAAGCCAGCTGGTGCAGAGGACATCCTTTAAGGGAGGATTTATTAAAAAGGCATACTCTATGTTCTAATAAATGGAGAGTACAGAAGTTGATAAAGTAGGGGTAGGAATTGAAAAGAAACAGAAAAAAGAGTCCCATTCAATTATACTGTATGAAGGCAGAAACTAAATATCAACAAATTTTATAAACACTTGTATACAAACACTATAAATGCTAGCAGTCTAAATATTAAGATGGATGACCCTGAGTGACTGGTGTTAAAGAGGTTATTGATATAACAGGAATCACAGAAACCTGGTGGAATGATGATAATCAACTGGATATGATAATACAAACAAAATATACACAGATGACAGAGTAATCCAGTAATCATGCTGGTGGGGTAGAGTGCTACATGTGAAAAAAGCACAGAGTCAAACACAGTAAAATCTCAAACGAATCAACTATACCAGAGAATCTCTATGGCTAGAAATTGCATGCTTGAATAATAAGAGTATGTCAGTAGGTATACAATATTGACAACCTGAGCAGAATGGTGATGGCGATTGTGAAATGTTCATGGAGATTAGAGAGGCTATAAAATAGAAAACCCAATAATAATGGGGGATTTCAATTATCCTCATATTGACTGGGTACAGGTCACCTCAGGATGGGATGCAGAGATTAAATTTCTAGACACGATTAATGGTTGCTTTTTAAAGCAGCTAGTCCTGGAACTCACAAGGAGAGAGGCAATTCTTGATTTATTCTTAAGTGAAGCACAGGATCAAGTCCAAACGCCAGTACCGCCCAGTAATAGTGATCATAATATAATTACATTTAACATGTTAGGTGAAGAAAAGGGAGAAGGCGTCCCAAAGAAATACCTCACAGTAGCATTTAACTTCAAAAAAAGGGAATTATACAAATAAAAACAAGGAAGATTGTTCAATGCAAATTGAAAATCACAAGAGTGAAATGTGTGCAAGTTCCAAGAAACCTTTTTAACAACACAGCAATAGAGGTTCAAATTAAATGTAGACCCTAAACAATCAAAAAAAAATTATCAAAAAAACAAGAACCAAAAAAAATGTCACCATTGCTAAATAAAAGAATAAAAGAGGTGATTAAAGAAAAAAGGCATCCTTTTGAAGTCAAAACCTACTGAGGAAAAGAGACTGGAAGATAAACTTTGGCAAGTCAAGTACAAAAGTAAAGTAGGCAGACAAAAAAGAATTTACAGAGCAACTAGCAAAAGACACAAACACGAACAACATTTTAAAAAATACAGAAGAAACAGAAAGCATACCAAGTAATGAAGGGGACCACTGGACAAGATGCTAACAGAGTGCTCAAGGAAGACAAGGCCATTGTGCAGAAGATAAAAGAATTCTTTGCATTGGTCTTCAATGCAGAGAATGTGAGGGAGATTCCCACCCCTGAGCTAATCTTTTTAGCTGACAAATGTGAGGAACTGTCCCAGACTGCGTTTTTCAAAAGAGAAGTTTTGGAACAAATAGATAAATTAAATAGTGATAAGTTACCAAAGTTCTGAAGAAACTCAAAGATGAAATTGCAGAACTACTGTGTTATGTAACCTATCTCTTAAATCAATTTCTGCACCAGCTGACTGGAGGTAGTAATGTAACATCGTTTTTTAAAAAGGACTCCTGAAGTGATCCAGGCCATTACAGGCTAGTAATTACAGGCCTGGTAATTAAATGCCAACTTCAGTGCTGGCAAATTGACTGAAACTATAGTAAAGACCAGAATGATTAGACGCATAGATGAACACAACATGTGGAGATGAGCCAATACGGCTTTTTAGAGAAAAATCATTCCTCCCAGTCCATCAGGATTCTTTGAGGTGGTCAACAAATATGTGATCCAGCAGGTCCAGCATATATAGTGAAGTTGGACTTTCCCTTGGTAAAGTCCCTCACCAAAGGCTCTTAAACAAAGTAGAAAGACAACAGAGTCCTGTGGCACTTTTAAAGACTAACAGATTTATTTATCGCATCAGCTTTCTTGGGAGAAAATCCCACTTCGTCAGACGCTTTGAAGTGGGATTTTCTCCCACGAAAGCTCATGCGATAAATAAATCTGTTAGTCTTTAAAAGTGCCACAGGACTCTGTTGTCTTTCTACAATAGACTAACACGGCTACCCCTTTGGAATTAAACAAAGTAAGCAGTCATGGTATAAGATGGAAGGTCCTCTCATAGATCAGTAACTGATTAAAAGACAGGAAACAAAGGGTAGGAATAAATTAACAGTTTTTACTGGTGTGAAAGATCAATAGCAGGGTCCCCCAAAGATCTGTACTGGGACCAGTGTTATTCAACGTATTCATAAATAATCTGGAAAAAGGGATAAACAGTGAGGTGGCAAAGTCTGAAAAAGACACAAAATTTTTTCAAGATAATAAAGTCCAAACAGAATGCAAAGAATTACAAAGGTATTCCACAGACCTGTCTGACTGGACAAGAAAATGGCAGATGAAAGGAATTGTTGACAAATGCAAAGTAATGCACATTAGAAAACATAATCCCAACTATACATATAAAATGAAGAGGCCTACAATGGGGTGTTTGCTCTAGCCCTCACCAGATATGGTTATGGTAGCTAGGAAGGGGCCAATTAATCTGTTAGGCTGCACCTACAAAGTTATTAGAATTAGGCTGGATAGGCAAACTCCAGTGGAGGATAGAGTCTAGCTAAGAAGGAACAGGTGGGGCTAATATAAAGACAGGAAGTTGTCAGCAGAAGAAAGAGGCACTGTGTGGTTGTCTTCAATCACTCTCTATCCCTGGGGGGGAGGGGGAGAAATCCAGGGCGATAATAGATATACTGACCCTGAGGGAAGAGTGTAGTCATAGGAGAGTGGAGGAAGTGCCTGAAAGTGGTGAAGATCCTGACAGAGATGAATTACAAGCAGCACAGGGAAACAGCAAAAAAGGTTTAAGACAGAGCAGATTTTGGTCCATGGTTGTAGGGTCCCTGGGTTGGAATATGTATTCATGAGTGGCCTGGGTTTCCCCACCAGCCATTAGGGAAATGGGATAGACCATGTAGTGGAGAAGAAGACAATCTAGGACAATCATCCAGTGGGACTTTGATACCTCGGAAGGGAAAAACACAGAATGAAATGGCCCGAGGGCCAAGTCACAAAGGGGAAAGCACCATGAGTTGCAGATAAAGCAGGGTGTATGAATGAGCAGCAGACAGAGGCATTGGACCTAGAATGAGCAAATCCCTAGAGTAGCTAGGAGAAGGTACCCTGGGGTATGTAGACCCTGCGACAAGCCTAAATTAGTCATTACCACTCAAAGAGCTCTCTGAGTCATTGTGGATAGTTTTCCAAAAACATCTGCTTAATGTGCAGTGGCAGTCAAAAAAAAGATAATGTTAGGAACCATTTGGAAAGGATTAGGCAAAACAGAAAATATCATAATGCCACCATATAAATACATGTTATGCCCACACATTGAATATTACCTGCAGTTCTGGTCACCCCGTCTCAAAAAAGATATATTAGAAGTAGTGAAAATACAGAGAAGGGCAAAACAAATATTATGAGTATGGAACAGTTTCCATATAAGGAGAGATTTAAAAAACCTGGGACTGTTCACCTTAGAAAAGAGATGACTAACGGGGATACGATAAAAGTTTGTAAAATTATGAATGGCATGGAGAAAGGGGATTGTTATCTATCTGAGCTCATAACACAAGAAAAAGGGCTCACCCAACAAAATTAATAGGTAGCAAATTTAAAACAAATATAAGGAAGTACTTCTTCACACAACACACAATCAACCTGTAGAATTTGTTGCCAATATATGTTGTGAAGGACTAAAATATAATTGGGTTCCAAAAGAATTAGGTAAAATCAGGGAGGACAGGTACATCAATGGCTATTAGCAAAGATCATCGGGGGATAATTCCATGCTCTGGGTGCTCCTGAACCGCTGTCTGCAAATGCTGGAAGTGGATGCATTGCTCAATAATTGCCTTGCTCTGTTTATTCCCTCTCATGCATCTGGCACTGGCTACTGTTGGAAGCCAGGATACTGGATTAGATGGACCAGTATGGTCATTCTCATGTTAATAGTTTTACTTTGATGTACCTGAGTTATTAACACATTATCAGATCACCCCTCCCATAAGACTGTGTCAAGAAGGAGGAAAACCCATGAAGAGGCTACCCTTTTTGTGTTTTCCTCAGATTGTTCTGTCAGATGAGTGGGATTTACTCCCAAAATGATGGATAAGAGGTTTGCTGGCGGCCAGGGCTATGCAAACAGAGGCCCTGGCTGAAATTCTGGCTCCACTGAAATCAATGACAAAATTCTCTGACTTCAGTGGGTTCAGATTCTCACCCACTGGGCCTCCATATCATCTAGAAGTGTCATGTTCCTTCTCTGGTTTGATACCAGATAAATGGTCCTGGACCAAGGGTGATTTCACAGCAGGAATGAATCCCACAGAAGAGTTAATACCAACTCAAGTCACTCTCCTTTGTGAGGATTATTCTGATAAATCTCTCACCCTGTATTCTAGAGAGGCTGTAAATCAAAAAGTAATTGCATACTCATACTGTATATTTTGTTCAGAGACTTTTGTGTGCAATAAAGAACTACCCAGCTCCAGAGTTTGTCAGGACCAGAGCAGCTGTTAATCTTATAGTGATAATATACCATTGTTCTTGAATATGCACTTCTGAGGTTGAAAGCATATTCGGAATTCTAATCTGAAGCAACTCAGGTAAATTAAAGCAATGAAGGGTTTTTAATGTATTTAAATAAAATGCAAGATAAATTTCTCTTCTGGAAAGGAGAACTGAATGAACTCTTTTTGATAGCACTATATAGTAATATTTTAAATTCCTTTTCCAGCAGCCATCTTTTAATTACATACGTATAGTTGTCTGTATCCAACACCATCTAGGAATGTTCTTTAATTCAGTAAATTGGGAGAAAATACTGTATTCTTTTACTAGCTTGATAGATTAAAATGCATTAATCATTCAATTATTAACCTTGATATAAAAAAGGACAGACTCTTCAATGATTTAGGAATTCAAAAGAATCTTTATCTTTTGAATGAAGTTTATAGGCTTGCTTTAAAACCAGCATATGTTAACTTCACAGGAACTGCTACAATTTATTGAAGGAAAACCAGCATTAACTGCAATATTCTCTGTGGTACTAAATGGTAACATTTCCATAGGGATGTATCTTATCACAAAGTGTTGCTGAATACTGTAGATACCAGCTCTCAGGATAGTTAATTATTCCTGCACATGTTATCAGTAAGCATAGGACACCAGTTCTGCTACTTTTATTAGACTCGGAGATATTTTCGTTTGTAATTAAGAGAGATTTTTTTGTAGGCGTTTATAAATGAGCTAAATTATTTCCTATGACATCTGCATTTTTATCGAGGAGTGTTATTTCTGTCAATCATACTTGTTATCTGACATGATAATTTTAAAAGCATTTAATCCTATTTGCCTCTCTTTTTGCTTGTCTGACAGAGAGGAATCTGTTCTGCAAACATTGACTATCTATACAGCTTTCTCCCGTTAGTCTTTTATTAATTATTAATTATTATTATTATTAAACATTGCTGCTGCCACATTCTTTACAGTGCTACTACTGTATGTGTACAATTTTAGGCTGCCACATTCTTTCACCTCTTTTGGTCTCTCATGTATAAACTAAACTGGTTTTCAGATCACAACTTGCTAGGTTGATTTGATTTTCACTCCTCAGATTGATCACAGTGTGCTCCCGAGTATTTTGTTTAACTTCCCATTACATCTGTGAGGTTCCCCTCCTACAATCTGGACTGGTGGCAGCTGTGCCAACCCAGGACTCCACTTTTGGACCCCAACTTACCCCACCTTGCTGCATGAACCCCTACTCATGGATCAGCTCATGCCCAGCCTCCTGAACATAATCAGACCCTAAACCAGTGGAAGAGCACTCTTACCAGCCACTCATGGGATGGTCCCCCAGCAAACAGCCCCAGCCCTAGATGCAATCCCAGGAACTTCTGTCTTGCAAGGTTCAGTGCGCCTCCACTGGATGTTGCACGATCACTTCCACTTCTCTGCCACTTTAACAAAGACATTGTTACGCATCAGCTTTGCTCCCAGTAGGCCTTACACACATCCTCATTTAACATTGCATTGCTTTAGAGAAAACAAACACACGTTTATTGTTTACAATATAATTCTAAGTGAATATTAGTCAAAACAATATAAAATCAGATAATTCAGTCAAGGAGATATCACAATCAAATAAAAGAAAAGGTCACATTCTAACCTAAGATCACTGTTTCACAGTCATGTTCAGTTTACTCGCCCGCTTGGCCACTGATGGGTTTTAGCCAGAATCTGCTTTCCCTCCTGTGAGTATGTTTCCAGTTCTTAAAGTTGCCTGGAAGATGGAAACCATGGAAAGAGCCTCATACCTTTCCCAGTGTGTCTTCTTCTTTTCAACCTCCCTGGGCCGCCCCGCAGCCAAGTGATTCTTTGTGTCATGATCTTTCCTTCATTGAGAAAGGTGTACATGCCTCTCCGGGGTATGGAAATACAGCTTTGTGTTTCAATTGGAATCGTGAGAAGATAGTTTCACATCTGTACACATGTATGATGTTGCAGGAAACATGCTACCATGACAATAATGTAGAGCATGCCATGAGCATTCCAAAACACCTTACATGACATACTTTGCATTAGACCATACCAGTTACATTGGGTGTAAAAGAAAGTTACACAGTTCACATTACAAGGGTGTACATGGGGTGCAACATCTCCTCATTCAAAGTTCCTTCTGGTATGGAATCAGTTGGTAGTTATACAATTTGAATTATTGAATTAAATAAATAGAATTTATCAGGTTAGATAAAAAAATGCATGTTACTGTTCCTTTTTTGGAGAGTCTATCTGGTTTTCAGGCTAATGATCCTGATCTTTATAACTTTATTGATAAAATAGCCTGGTCTAACTGCCTCATACATTTCTCTGCTATAGAGCAATATCGTTTACTCATATGTACTTCCCACTCACTTTAGGACACTGTTGTGGCAGTGCACTTTCAGCTGTTGAAGTATTAAAACTGATCTCCAGGATAACGTGTACAGTTCTACTTTCTCCTCTTTCTCAATAGCAGGGCTTTTTTGTGATGGTACTCAGGGCTACTGAGTACCAACACCCTTTTTTCACAGCAATGTGGCCCCAGATCCTGCCACCACCACCACCACCATCACTGGTGGCCCCAGGTCCCTGGCTGAGTACTGGCACCTCCCCGCCTGCCACCACCCCCAAAGCACTGCTCAATAGTATAAACTTCAGCATATATCTCTTGGTGATATGATTTCTTTTAATTTCCATTTTTTGTGTAGATTACTATTAAGTTCTTGTTCACTTCATGACAAAAATACAATCCTGCCACATATCTCTTTGCTAAATATTAACATGAACTTCTTCAGCCATCATTTACTGAAATGTATCTACTGTTTCTCTCTGCACTCCCATTTCAGTGTTTAGTTTTGTTGATTCTAGTTGTTTACTATGGTGCAGTTCACCCTATTGAAGAGGACCCACTCAACCTCAAGGTTTACAGACATTCTTTATGGATGTAAGGACTGGACAAAGCAGACTAAAAAATTCATAGCACTGTTCGCTATATGGCAGAAGCCCCATGATGGTTCTAAAGAGATGATATAGCTGAGTCTAGTGAGGTAGAGCAGGAGAGGAGCTAAGAGAGCCTTACATGTGCGGATCCCATGACTCAAAAATATTGCAGAGCAACAGCAACTACTGCTGAGTAGAGATAGGTGAAAAATTTCAACTGAATAGTAAACTTACCAAAAAAGAAGTTTGGGGGTAAGTTTTGGGAAGGCTGCCCAAATTTGGCAAATAATTTCATTCAAATAAAATGGGGAAAAAGGAGAAGAGAAATTAAGTGTTTCAGTCTGCCATTTTTTAAACAAAATATTCTGATTTTTTGATGTTTTGATCAATATGATCATGACTAGAAAAAGAAAGAAAACAAAATATAATTTTTTATTTGAAATAAACCATTTTTTAAATTTGCAGCCACCAGACCAAAAACTCATTTATTGAGCCACACTACTGAGTAGCATAGCCCAGAGGCCATATCTCCAGCAGGTACTGTGAATTCCTTCTCTTCCCACTGCTATGCTTCTCCTCCAAGAAAGCCCAGTCACTCAGGCTTCATATGGAGAGAAGTAAATTCGCCTTTTATGCAGACTTGAACTTTTCTGTTTTATATTGACATGGCATATATCTTTGGCGACATATTTACAGAAGCCCATGAGTCACTTGTAAAAAGTTATCCCTCCTGATGGCATTTCTATTTCATTTGTGTTGTTTTAGCAGAGCTAGAATTAAGCTGGGGTAATAACTGAGCCTTCTCATTGTCTTTAGTTCCATCGGTGTGCTCGACACTTTATAGATGTGAATAGCATTAGTACAGCCTTTCCTCTTCTCATAAAAACAGGAGATGTAAGAGCACTAGGAGCCTGAGGACAATGGTGTTTGGTTTCTACTTCTAAGAAAATACAAATATATCATCATTTGGTTCAGAAGGGGCTGATAAATGCCAATTTGCACTACCCCACCATATACAAGAAGGGCCCGCGGAAAGCATTACGCCAATTCCTTTGATGATGTGGCCCCAGAGAAGTGATGATTCGTGGATCCACTGATGTGGTAAATGAGACAAATGAAAACAACCTACTCATTAACTTCGTAATGATTCCATCCCTTCTCTATCCTTTTATGAAGCAGAAAAAAACATTTGGGTTGAGGAAGATGATGTTGGGATTGAGATTTTTTGTTTTCTTATTTGAAGAAACCAGTTTCTAAAGGTCATTGATGGAATCCAATGGCAGTAAGCCTTCATATTATGACTATAGCTGAATAAAGCGATTCTTTGGAGGAAAGCTCATAGAAAAGAATTACCACTGCTTTGAGAAAAGTATGGCGAAATTTGTCTGCCCTTCACACCTTAGGGGAGGGAGAAGTAGAAGCTCTCAATTGAGCCCTAAGTATATTATTAGCATCACACTTGGAACAAAACCAGACAGATTCCTGAAGCATTGATATCTGTGGGGGTGTAAAGATTTGAAAGGAGACGGAAGGAGAAAATGAGAGAATGGAGAGTAACCATTCAGTTATTTTGTTCTCTTGAATTCCTAGGCCTAGGTGCCATTGGGAATAATTGTTTTAGTTCTTCCACTTCTTCTCAGGGCTTGTGTATGGTGCCTCACAATGAGTACCACAGGGATGCAAATACCAGTGTATACCAAAGTTCTGTATTGTAATTACCCATTGCACATGTACAAAATAGGCAATGACTGCCTAGCAAGGAGTACTGCAGAAAGGGAACTGGCTGTCATAGTGGACCACAAGCTAAATATGAGTCAGCAGTATAATACTGTTGCAAAAAAAGCAAACGCCATTCTGGGGTGTATCAACAGGAGTATTGTGAGTAAGACACAAGAAGTGATTCTTCCACTCTACTCTGCACTGATTAGGCCTCAGCTTGAGTACTGTGTCCAGTTTTGGGCACCTCACTTCAAAAAGGATGTGGAAAAATTGGAGAAAGTCCAGAGAAGGGCAAAAAAAATGATTAGAGGTCTGGAACATTTCACCTATGAGGGAAGATTGAAAGAGCTGGGTTTGTTTAGTCTAGAAAAAAGGAGACAGAGAGAGAATATGATAACAGTCTTCAAATACCTAAAAGGTTGTTACAAGGAAGAAGGAGAAAAATTGTTCTCCCTAATCACAAATGATAGGACAAGAAGCAATGGGCTTAAATTACAGCAAGGAAGTTTCAGCCTAGACATTAGAAAAAAAATCCTAACTGTCAGGGTGATTAAACACTGGAATAAGTTGCCTCAGCAGGTTGTAGAATCTCCTACATTGGAGGTTTTTAAGAGCAAGTTAGACAAATACCTGTCAGGGATGGCTTAATGGGGGTACTTGGTCATGCCATGAGTGCAGGGAAGTGGACTCGATGACCTCTTATGGTTCCTTCCAGTTTCTTTGATTCTATGATTCTATGTGGACACTGTGGGTATGACTTGAAAGGTCTGGAGTTCAAATTAATGTAGTCCTCTTTCAGGCTTGGGTCTAATGCCAACATTCCTGCATCTTTCTCTTAGCATTTTCTTATTTTTCTTCTACAATGAAAGGTGACTTCAATCTCATTAGCAAAGTTTGTTTTTTCAAGTCTGGAAGCAGATTTTTAAGACACCAGTAACAGTTCTTTCAGGATTTGGTTTTCTTTTAATTGTTAAGGACTAATTATTTGTTAAATATAATGTTTACATCTCAAAAGTTGTTTTATAAAAGTAGAAGCATAAATTAGCATGTTATCTCATCTTCTGGTAAAATACATATAGAATTTGTTAAATAAAATAATAAAAATTCTTTCCTGTGCAAAGACCATGTATGCCAACGTTTAGAACAAATATTGATAGCTATTATAAACATTTGAAGAATGAGGTTTGTAATGCTTCTCTGACACAACCATAACTACCATGGCAGAAACGGTACTGCTAACATACATCTCCCTTGCACAGCTGGTAAGGTCTGATACACAGCAGATAAAATAAATCAAGGAGCAGGACCAGTACAGGCTAGAATAAAAAAGGGAGATAAATGACTTCAAAAGCAAGTGTCTCATTCTTAGTGCAAAGAAAACCCCAACCAAACAAGTTCTTCTTTTTAAGAACAGCATATAGTTGAAATACAGTCCCTCTGCAGACAAATGGAAGCTAAATTTACCAAGATCTCAGGAAAAAAAGGGATGGATCAATAACGAGAATTATGTTACGTGATAGCAAACTGTATCACTAAGGAGAATAAAGTAAGAGATAACATTTGAGTAGGAAAATCAGAGTAGATGTCAAGAGACAGGAATGTCATCATAAGGACAGATGATGGATGCAGAGAGAAAGTGATGGGAGGATGCTAACAACTGGTCATCATGCCTCAGAATTGTAAAGAAAAAACTAACTATATAAACCTGTATACAATTTATACAAAAAAAATTAGCTAAATAACCTATATAAAAGCATCATGAATACAAAGGGAGAAAATCATGTGGCAAGAGTGGGTTTATTCAAAGTGTTGCAGAAGTCTGTTAAAAAAAAAAAGTCTTGGCTATAATCTGAAATCCAATTTACTGATCACTTCCACCAGATCAGCAACTTTTGGTGTATGTGAGGACAGTTTTTGGGAGCTCCTTAAAGCAGATCTTTAAGGGCGTGCTGTATCCAAGAATGTTATAAAACATAACAGACCCTGATTTGATGGAAGCCATATTCTACTACTTGTGTCAACTGAGAAGCATATAAAATAAATAAGCATGACAAAATTTTGTATATGTGTAACTATAGCTAGTATAAAGACCAGTTTCTCATTAGCATTGTTGTATTTTCACTTTATTGTGACATTAATTCTATTGCAAGGAGTGTGACATCTGCCCTAGAATTGTGCAGAGTTGCAAAACCAGTGAATGATTTGAGTTTTTGCTAGTCCAACTAAGGTAAGAAAGGGTTTATCACTTCACTAGGAATGTTTTCATTGTTGAAAGAATTAGTTTTCATGTTTATAAATTTCTTTTCCCAGCAGCAAATAACCTTTTATGAATGGAAGAAAAATAAACAAATATTATATAAATTCTAAGACTAGATTGAATTAATTTTGTTTACCTATGTCTCCGGGGAAAGTCAAGGCTTTATATCCATCTTTTAGGAGATTTGCCTGTTTTATAACTATCTTGTTTAATCAGAGGTCAGGCTGCATCTAAATAGTCTAACCTAGAGAGAGATATTTATTATGTACCCCATTAATCTCTCCTGTTGTAGCCTAAGGACCAGATTTTCAAAAGTACTCAACATACAGCAGCTCCTTTATTGTCTTGGAGAACTATTGTCTGCTGAGCACATCTGAATAGCAACCCCCCCCCCCCCCTTAAAATAAACCCTTTGCTTTAGGTCACAAAGCACTCATTTGGACAAGCATGAAGTTGGAGATGTACAAACCAAGCAACCTGAGCTCCACAGGATTTCCATAAAAACCTAGAGGGTCATCAACCATGCCCTCCCTTCTCGTCACAATATTTCCAGACATCCTTTCCTAGAGCTCTGAAAAACTCACTTGATTCATTTTGCACAAGGCTTCAGGCAGGCTCGTTTTAATGTTCCACAAGTCTCTAGTTTCATTTGAGGTTCAGGTTCATAGGTACCCAAATCTCAATGCAAAACTCAGAGAAAAGTATAAAGATTCTTTAGGTTTTCCTGGTTTCAGTTTGTTTCAATAATCACTTTCATAATGGAAGTCCAGTGACAAAGCTCACTGGTTATTGGTGAAAACTTTCACCAAGTCAGTTCTTTTCTATATAGATTAAATGTTCAGTGTTAAATGCCTTTGTGTAGAGGGGCATATTAGCAATCAGCCAGATGTCCAAGCCACTGCCAAATATTAGGATGGAGTACCAATTATTCTGTTTGCTGCTTTTAGCCATTTTTAGACCTCTGCAGAAAAGATAGCATAGCCCAGACAGCTGCCAGGGGGAGGAAGTCAGACAGAGAATACATAAAGTGGACTTGGCTCTGTGTTCTCTCTCTCTGAATATGCTGGAGAAAATATCTGTGAAAAACAGGAAGCCTAGATATATTTTAGAATTGTCAGTGTGGGGAAATTTAGTTCTCAGACTAAGAGCTTAAAACTGCTTGCTTAACAATTTTTTTAAAGTGACATGTCTGTGAAATGCCTGTGATTGATTGCTTTCCAGGATAGAGTCCAATTATGGCCCATCCTCTTATATTAGTAGCAGCCACTATCTATTCACCACATAACTGCGGCCTCTCCGCTTACTGGCAGCCTGGGTGAGTTGAATGGGACTCAGGCCTGCCCTCTTCTCTGGGCCTTGGCCCAGCACCCTATGCACTCCACATGAGCATCACCTTGACCTCCTTAGTCTTGTTTGGCTTGTGCATCTGCAGGTCCTCTGGCCATATCTGCTTCCCCAGGTACCCGTTGCCTCCATGTCCAGGCTGCATTCTCACCGAACCCTGGCAGTGCAGTAAACTGTCTCTCACCCCAAACAAGATCTCATCCTCCCTAGTTAGGGGAGAACTGCCTCAGACAAGGGCTGCAGCCTAGCCATTATATCGGCTTCTTGGCTCTGATTGGCCCTGCAGCCACCTGCTCCTATTCAGTGGTTAAAGTATAATTTGGCAGGCCCCGGAACCCTCCTAATCTCTGGGCCCACTTCCCGTATTGCCTGGGCCCCCTTCATGCATGTGTGGGCCCCAGCCCAGGTAGGCAGTTCCAAGCACTTCTCAGTACCACATGCATCAGTTATCGCTACATAGAAATATTTATAATTTTATATGGCATTTATGTCTATAGCAATTATTGTCACAAACTAGCAAACACTGAGTAACACAATAAGTGTTGTGATTAACAACGGTGGGGCGTAGGACCTGCCAGAAGCCAGGGCAGGGTGAAACATGCATTCTGCCAGATTTTTCTATTTTTAGGGGCCCCGGAACTCTGGCCCCTCAAATTTGGGGGCCCCGGAACTGCATTCCAGTGCATTCCCCCTTACTTTTACACTTGGGCTACTTCCTTTCTCTTGGCTTTTAACCTGTCTAAATGAAAGCAGGGCAATTGCCCTGCTACAAGGACATAAAACACAGTAGAAAAGATTTAATTATATTATTTTTATAATATTAGCGGTATTTTCTCAGTGTGATAAGGACTTAGAGAAACACTGCTATGACCCCTGTGCAGAGGAACATATACTCTAAATGTGATGTGATGCAGCTAAAGTGAGTGGAGAGCACAAAAAAGCATAGGGAAGATTAGAAAGGAGGACAGCACTACCATCAACCAATGACTAAGGTCTGTGAGGTATTTTGATGGTGACCTGTTTTGGTCTTTTTCCAGTGAAAAGTTTGTATTGATGTCAATTAAAATATCTAGCAATAAAAGTTCTACCCAAACCCTGTGATTTCACTTAGCATTTGAGGAAATATTGGAAGTGTCCATTATACCCCTATTTCCCACAGCTCTCCCTATTTGTTCTTAACACCCAAGCCATCTGCCTGTCATTTGTTGACTCACCCCATACCTCATCATAAACAAACCATCTGTTCAGTGCCTTCAAACTTCTATTTACAATACACCCGCTTTTATCTGTTTTACAACTCTTTGTACATGTCAAAATTTTAATTACACAATCACATATTAGGATGTCATCTACCCAGGGCACTTTTTCTAATAATCATGTCTGGGATAATCTAGAAGGCATTTGAAATGCATTTTATGGCTCAGTGATATGTAGTATTTATGAAACATACAGCAAATTTTAAAGAGAGGAAGCAGATGATGTATGAAGTCGATAATTGTTCCAAGACAGCCTCAAATGATTGATGTCTACATAATTCCACAAATGCTGTCACTTTATTAAAATACAATAACAATATTAATTCATATGAAAATTTAGTTCTACTAACAGCTAATGCATTTAAATATCATGTAATCTAACAATACAATCTTCTATGTGTTCTTTGTCAGGCTGGAAAAAGGAGAAGATTACTTCTGGATCACCCACTATATAAATGCTTTACATATAAAATGTAAGTAGTTGTATTTTTATAAACACACAAAAAATGTGATTAAGCAATCAAACTATCTGAGAATATAGGTGAAACAAATCTGGTAAACAGACTTGATTGAAAATGGCTGCACTTGAAAGCCTAAAGACAGCTTTTACAGAAATGAAAAATTAAAATATACCAAAGTTACAGCTTCATTCCCTTGTCCAACCTAGAAGTAGAACTGGGAAAAAAGGGGTGAAGCATTTTTCACAGAAATCTGTGTAAAAAATATGCTCCCAATTCATTCAGGATGACTTTGCATCCCTGATATTTTACTTTGTTTATACAATCTCAAGAGAGTTAATGTATTGCCCAGTGATATTGGGGGGAGGGAGGGAGGACTCAAAATGGCCCTCTCCATGAAATTTTGGCTATGAGGATTTCTGAATATTTTCCAGGATTGGTACAAAAATTAGAGGAATGTTCTGCTCTGTGACCTTGAACAAGTCACACAAACCTCTGCTTTGCTATCTGTAAAATGGAGCACTGCTGCCTGGCTCTTTGTTGGAAGTCCAAGTGCTATGCAAAAGTGATAAGTGGATCCTAACGATACCAAGATTGATTAAGCATAGAAACACTAAATAAATACATCTAAATATTTAGATAATACACCTTTCAAATAACCTTTTACAATTCTATGAAACAGATTTTAGAAATCCAGCTGATGGGAGTTAATAACAATTGTCTCCATAGCACACTAGATAACCCTTTTGAATTACTTGTAAATGTGCTGCAGGTGGATTATCCATGACAGATAGCTGTGCATGAGCAAGCAGCATATAAACAGATTTTTTTTCTGAGTGGTTACCTCACTGCTGCTACACGGTCACACTCTTTCTCTCTAAGACATGACTAATATTAACCCTTCACCCAATGAGCTTGAGTCAACAAACCCCATGCTACATGATAAATCTGCAATGGAATCTACAGTTGTGTTCCAGATACAAATGCATGCAGCTGTACAAGGGACATAGCTGGGCCATTTGCACATCAGTTGTTTGATTCAAGGTGGGTTGGGAGATGGAATCCTGTAGAGAGAAAGTTAACAGCACAATTAAAACCTCTCTCCCCTTCGCTAATCTTCTAGTGTATCTCCCGTCTCAGCTCATTTTTCCCCTCTCTTTGCCAAGACATCAGAGCAAGCTGCTGATTGCTGCAATTCACAGCAGTCATTTTCAGAGAATGTGATTTGGTATCAAATGCCCCCAAAGCTTCTGAGTACAGGTGGGTTGTGCTGTCCTGTTCCTTACAGGAAGTTGGATTCAATTTTAGTCCCTCTTTATCTTCATTTAACACCACCTGTCAAATGGGTTTGGGTTTTGCGTGTGTGCACGTCCACATGTGCAAACTTTATGAGCTTTACTAGTGCAAGCAGCTGTCCTCATTCTGAAATGACTTGGTGGAATGGAATTAGGAATGGAGTTCCAAAAGGGACATTCTACCCATACAAGGGCAGTTGTACATCCCACTTCAAGTGCCTGATTAAGGGAAGTAAATTAAAACTTGAATGTTTTAAAAGGAGCCACTACGATATACAAACAACATCCCTTTTCCCTTCATTAGTCTTTTGTTTCTGTTGGTTTGGCAGTTTGTCTTACAACTCTGATCTCTGATACCTAGACGCACATCTCCACTTGATGTTTTTGGATGGACGGACGGACACACACACACACACAGGCAGCTTTTTAAAAAAGTAAATGCAGCAACATATGTCTTCTTTTAAAAGGAATTCAACATAAGCAGTCAACTTTCCGGCTGTTTGTTTTCTTGCTTCTTCACCATTTCCACCTGCATACGTGAAAACAATGCACCAATGTTGAAAGAATGAGAATTTTTTTCTGCATTCTAATTCTTACCACAGTGATTGCTTTAATGAATTCTGCTCTCAGTTGTTAGTGCATGAAATACTTGTTGGTGACGGAGAAGTCTAAGACAGAGCTTAATACATCCTTGTGTAAACAAAAGAGTAAACATCTTTTGTGTTCCATCTGTTCCAAATCACTTCTTTTCCCATGCAGTCAAAAAGACTTTCTATTGCTAATCACATAAAACCAGATACTGGCACCCATACTTAAGCTGAGGAATAGCCTACTTGACAAGTTACCATTATGGATTCATCAGTTCCTGATTTCAAAGGGATTAGTCATGGAATATGGCACTAATTAATCTGGGTAGGGGGATCAAAAGCAGTGCAGAATGTTTGCAAGAAAGTAAAACAATGTATCTATTTGGGGGTTTTGTTACTGACTCATACCGTGTCCAGAAAGTCTCACTGTCATTGGGGCTGCCTCCTGAGTGCTCCCTCATGAGCAGAGGTTGCTCTGTAGTGATCTGCCTCAATTTGCTTCCTTTCCAGGGGCTTATGAATATCTCCACACAAGCATTTCATAGGTCCAATTACAACAGCCCTCCTTAGGGTCTGATGCTCTGTCATCTCTCTACAACTTCCTGAGTGTTCTCGCTTCTGTGCAGCTCCTGCTGCTCTTCATAGGAAAATCAGCTTTTCCAGACACAGCTGGAACATTCCACTTGTTGCACAGCAGGGTCCCTGCTCTGAATGCTGTTGAATAATACTGAGTTCAAATAAAAATAAAACAAAACAAAACAATAAAACAAAACTCTTTTCAAGTTCGAATTTGAAGGCTCCAGAACAGCATTGCATTCAGAAGATGAATCTGATTTCTATCTAAAGTAAATGTGTTTGGGATAGCAGTAAAAGACAATCTGAGTCTCAGAAACTACAATAAAGGTCAACAAAGGGCCAGGTACTGCTGTTACTGTGCATGCAAAACTACCAGAACTAGCAAATCAGGCTCATGGGATGCAAATTTTTCCACAGAAAAAGTTTACTCAGAGAATCTTAGGCAGAACTGCCTGTGATTAAGGTTGCTAGTCATTTCCCATGATAAAAACCTGATTTCAGATGTTCATCACAGTGCCGAACTAGCGAAACTGAAACATCACACAGTGGGTATCTGCTTCAGGTTGGATTTTTTTTGTGAAAATTTCAGCAGAAAAAGTTCCACCATTTCCAAGATTAAGATTAGAGGAAAATACATTGTTTTGCCCATGTTAAAAAAGCTCTTAGAGATGCTTCATAGAGAAGCATAAATGCCTTTATGTTTTGAAGCAAGAACTTGAAACCTAGCAGAGTGATGAGATAGACACCTTTTACTAAAGCCCATGGGGGGAAAAAAACACTCAACGGTGGTCAAGTGATAAGTCAGTGAAAAAAAATCAGTTCCACATTCTCAGCTCAGACTCATTAGATGTTGGCAGATTCCATTTGCACTGGGTAAGGTCCTGTCCAGGACTTCAGGACTGAGCAGGATTTTGCCTGTAATTGTTCCTTGCAGCCAACAGGCACCACTGTGGCACCACCGCAAGAACTAAAGTCAGAAGGGGGAGGGATGAGGCGGAGTTGCAGAAAGGAAGAGGGACAGGAGGAGGGAACTGGTGGGCTGGTTAGGTTCAAAGAGAGGGGGCAGGAACCAGACTTTGTGTGAGGTTTGGGTAAGAGAGGAGGGGAAGGAGGACAGGAGCCAGGGGGTATGGAGATTCAATTTAGTTAAATAATTAATAATGAAATCCAGTTCCATAATTACACTAGTTTAAAACCAATGTAAGTGAGAAGACAATCAAGCCTTTTTTTATCCAAATCATTTGAAAGTTACTTTTCCTGTGGGGATACATTGCAGCGGTATATGTAAGGAGCCAGAAAGCCAGGAGGAGCAGCATGCTGTTGCTATCACCAGAAGCTGAGTCAGTATCTGGTATTAATTTTTTCCTCCCGGTTCTCTGATGAAGCATCCCAGAGGCTAGCCTTTCAATCGCTCCTCTGTATGTTTGGTGTGCCCCACTTGTCAGTTAATTGCGGGTGGGGTGATCGGACATCCTGATCTTATTGGGTATGTCTACACTGGAAGCTCTGTTAAGTCAACTTAACAAGGTCAACTTTAAGTCGACTTTACGTCGAACTTGTTAAGTCGACTTAGAAAGTCCACACTGAAAACTCCAGTTGACTGCCTGCATCCACACTGGCAGGTGCTAGATGGATGGAGGAGTGGTGCATTGTGGGTAGCTGGGAGGGGGCCTGGAGGTCAATTAGGTTGATTTAAGGACATTCCCTGTCTACACTGGTTTGAGTAGACTTAATATGGTTGACTTAAGTGTTAAGTCAACAGTAAAAGGGGGTGTTATTAAATCGACTCCAGGAAGTGCTTAAGTTAATTTAATAAGCACCCAATGTGGACGCAGCAGTCTGTATGTCGACTTAAGCGTCCTTAAGTCAACCTAAGGCTCCAGTGTAGACGTACCCATCAAGACTGTCCCATCATTAGAGGCTTTGTCTTGTATATACAACTGTACTTCACACTTGCTATATAATCACCCTAACCCAGTGGTCCCCAAAGTGAGGGGTGTGCCCCCAGCCTCAGTTCCACTTTTCCCTCAGCTCTGCCTCTTGCCCAGCTCCACCCTGAGCACAGTGGCAATTCCATTCTGCCCTCTATTCCACCTCCAGCCCATCTCTGGCTCCCAGCCACAGCACCACTCCACCCTCTTCCCAGCTCTGCCCTCATTCTTTCTCTAGCCCCAGCTCCTCCCCTATCCCCAGTTCTGTCCCCAGCTCTGGCTTCACCCCAAGCTCCTCTGCTGAGCCAGCTGTGGAGTAATGGGGATGGAGGGATAGATTCTCTTTCTGTTGGGGCAGGTGTGACAAGAGACATTTGTGCACCACTGTTCTAACTGCAGGAATGATATTCATCTGCCTTTTACATTTCAATCCATAGAGAAAGCAGAGGGGGAATTTGGTACTCACCTTTGCCAATGTTCCAGCATGGCCTCTTTCCCAACACGATTAGTGGTTGCTGGGACACTTGATGTTGAGAACCAATGTGACCCTCAGACTTTGACCTTAACCAAGAAGTGAGGGAAGGGACTAGGGAAGAATCTAAGATGACAGCATGAGTTTCAATTATAAAACACTTCATATTTGTGGGATTACTCTAAATAGTCTTCCTGTATTTTCGCCAGTTTAACATTCTTCACTCTCAGATCAGAGATGTGCGCTCAACTACTTTCTCTCCTCACTCTTTCCATAAATTCCAGGTGAGACAGTAGCAGCTTCTTCCACAGACATGCAGTATGAAAAATTGGATCATGACTCTGATTGTCTGTACAAGCCCCCAAACAATCCACTTGTACAAAACGAAACACACTGTAATATTGAAACTTTTTCTGTCACATGCTTACTTTGTCAAAGTAGGCATATTTAGCATTAAAGTCGTATTGATTTTTTTAAAATGACATTTGAAACATAGCTTCTAAAGTTTGCATAGATTCATTAGAGAGATGAATGACATTCTGGGCCAGATTGTCAACCCTTGTTCCCTTGTTGCTTTTTAGACGTTTCAACCCCTGCATGGTGTTAAGTGGCCATGATTTGTTTTCAACTGGGTGCAGGTAAAATTTTCAACTGGCATAAAAAGAAGGATAGCTGACTTCTGACTTCATCTCCCACCCACTCATGGCATAGGGCAGTGTTGAGGAAATGAAATACTGTGAAGAGATGGAGACTAAGGGGGAGATAAAGATTTTCTACTAATTTGCCATATTCAGTATTTGCTGCTCAGACATGTTATGGATTGGATGCCTCTGTTTATGTTCAGATTTTGTGGCACAGTTGAATATCCGTACATGTATTTTTAAATGTATATACTCTATATCAGGGTTCAGCAACCCCTGGCACTCATACCAAACTTTGCATACGGTGTCGCTCAGTGTCCCCCCACTGGCCCCGCCCCCCATCAAAGCCCAGGGCCTTAAGAGCCATGCTCATGCTGCGGCTCCTGTCCCTTGCTGGCTCCGCCTCCCCCCCCACTGAAAAGCATGGCCAGCTGGGGAAAGAAGCCAAGGCACGCAGGGCTCCTGGTCTCTGCTTGCCCCACCCCCCCAGCTGGGGAATGCAGCCTTGCACGTGGAGATGGAGGCAGCTGGGAGGAAGAGTCCCTGTCCCCAACCCGGCACTTGCTGGTCCCACCCCCTGGCACCTGCTGAGGGTGCAGTAGGAGGGGCTGGCACAGGGACCAGCAAAGGTTGCCGACCCCTGCTCTACATGAAGACAGAACAGTTCAGGAATCACATCTTTTCACCCATGTTACTGGGATTTTCCTGTCAACACTGTGGATTTTACTGCCTAACTCTGAGTTCCTATTTTTCTGTTTAAAGACTCTCTCTTCCATAAGGCCAGGTAGAACTTTATGGTCTGACGTCTGTAAGTATGATTTCTTAGTTGCTTCACACAAAAAAAGGATTAACCCTGCGGCCAATGCGCAGTCATAATCAAGCAGAAAGCAAACAAGTCAGTAAATCATTTCAATAAAAATACCACTGAGTAGCCCCACTGCCGTCTGCACAGCTGCACTGATTTACTGGAGCTGACAATGTAGCTGTACTTGGTGAGAAGGCTGCTGTATTACTGTTATGTAAACACATTGGGCTGATATTCGTTCAGAATATTATATCTTGGCTTTTTTCACCCTGTTTTCAAAAAGGTTATATAACCATAAAAGGATTAAAAAGAAGTAAAACAAGCAGAATCCTAGCAAATTAGTGGGTTCCAAAGACAACGTCCTGAATTGCTAACAAAGGAGACAAGTGAATAATAAAGAATACAATTATTGTAAGTTATCTAAATAGAATAGTCCATTGTTTATTGCTGTGGCAATCAGGACGTTTTGTATTTCTTCACTAATTTTTTTTTTTTTTATAAAAAGCACTTGGCCACATTCTCTCCAGTAACACTTCACCCCTCAAGTAGCTATTGATTTCAGAAGAGTTATATGTGGTATGAGGAACCAGTCAACCTAAGTGAGTCAGAAGCTGGCCCAGGGGCTAAGTTAAGATGATCTCCAATCCCAGTTAAAAATTCTGCTTGTACCTCTTATTTTGTCACAATGACTTTTGAAGGCTGCCCTCTCTTGCAGTCAAAACATGCCATGCACAGAGTCAGCAACAGAAAGCAGGGAAAGCTGTAAAACCTATCTTAGAGCATGTTTGATTTCCTGGCTGCCTTATTTGTTTACAACAATGCTCTTAAAATTGTCTCTACCATCTGTGTGGTTTCTAGTTGTTTGAATGAGAATGAGATATTAAAATGCCATCCAGATGTCTAGATGCATATCAGCATTAATGTATTATGCAAATTTTCACAAAGATAAGGTTTTTTTTCCCTTTCTTAAACAAAAAAAAAAATCAGACAGAAATGGAAAGAAGTAAATCTGTGACAATTGACAAGAAAAAAAGAAAACAAGATGCACTGACTATACACAGCAGAACTTCTGAGTCATGTCTTATGAAATTGTTTAGGCACAAAGTAACTTTGGTTGTTTCTACTATAAATCCATGGGAGGAAAATTGTATGAAAACACAAAATAAAAATAAATTGTCCACATTGCAGAGGGGAAACATAAGTAGGCTTGAAGATCTGACAAAGTAAACCTGAAAAAGTTTAAATTTAAAGATCCGTCCCATATACTTTGTTCTTGGATATAACTCTTCACACACAAAGGAAATCTGCTAGCTCAGTGGTCCCCAACTTTTCACCAGCAGATGGCACAATGCTCATGGGTTCCAATGGCAACTGTCCTTCAAAAGTAGATCACGATCTACTGGTTGGGGATCATTATGTCAAGTCTTGAACATCTGCTTTAAAAGAAATCTTATGCCCAACCCTGCCTGAATTTATGCCTACGAGTAGGCCATTGCAAGAAATGCAGAATTATGCCTTATCTCAGTGGAATTACTTGTGCACAGAGTTACTGTCATACACAGGACCAGAGAATTAAGGCTAATCCATTGTCTCTAGATTGTTGTCATTATAGATTGTGATTCCTACAAGAGAAATGTTTGATTTGTTTTTAAATTTAAAGATTCTTAAAAACTAAGTTCTAATAATGGAAACGTGTACAAAAATGCCTTTTTTTAAAAGAAGCCCAAATGCATGAACAACATTTCATGCTATAATTCTCCTACTAGTCAATCTCAGGGCCAGGAAGTGAGGAAGAAATAATGGGTATCCATGGCAGGTTATGGTGGGTAGTGAGATAATATGGTGATAAATGTATTAGAATAACCAGAAGCTGTAGGGAATTTGTCATACCAGTTCATCAACTGGACCTCAGCTCTTGAGCAATTAATAAAATGAACAGGTCAAATTCTGCATTCATATATACCCAGGGCAATGCTAGTTACACAAAATGTTAATCAGAACCCAAATTTGGCCATATGTTTTGTTGTTTTTTTAAAATATTGGAGACTTCCTGTATTGTAAAAAACAATCTTAAACATTCTTCAGTTTCTTGTTATTAACCATGATATCTTCCTGATTTTCTTCCTTGAGGTATACGCTTGGAAACAGGATCTCTATTCTTCCACACCTCCCCACTGCAAGTGTTATGTCAATCCACATTTCACACTTAACATGATAAAATTATATTTAAAAAAACAATAATGATGTCACAATCAGGGACTTTGATAACCTGTGCCTCTCTGATGTATCTAGGTAATTGCATCTTGCTTATTACCCCTCATTGAGTCATAGGCTCTGTCTACACTGGCAAGTTAGTTCGAATTAAAGATGCTTAATTTGAACTAACTAAAGCCATGGCTACACTAGGCTTTAGTTAGTTCAAATTAAGGGCTTCCTTAATTCGAACTAATAAGTTCGAATAGGGTATTCGAACTAAGGGGTTAATTTGAACTAACTAGTTTGAATTAACCAATGTGGCCATGTTAATTCGAACTAATTTCTTACTTTGAATTAACCGGCAGCCATTGAAATGAATGGGGATCGCTAATTTGAACTGAGCAAGTGCTTGCTTAGTTCGAACTAAAGTTCCAGTGTGGCCATGCTAGTACAAATTAAGCTAATTCGAACTAACTAAAATTAGTTCGAATTAGTTAGTTCGAACTAACTAATTCAAAATAATTTTAGTAAGTGTAGACATAGCCATAGATTTTAAGCAACTATTAGATCATCTCATCTGAAATCCTATAGACCACAGGCCAAATTATTTCTTCCAGTTACCCCTGTATTAAACCCAACTGGTGTTTGACTAAACCATATCTTCCAGAAAGGCATCCAGGCTTGACATCAAGAGGCAGAAACTCCACCATTGCCCCACACCCCAGAATAGTGAATTTCACCTCTTTTCAGTGAGACTGTACAAGACCTTTGCATCATTGATGTCTCCTAATTCCTTGCGTAATTACATATGGATTAAAGGGAAAAATGATACTTAGCATGAATAAAGTTGTGTCAGTCTAGCCCTGCTAGTCATTCCATTGGGTAAGGATGTCAACTGTTTGCTAATATTGGGGTGAATATCATCGTATGCCGAGGAACAGTAAAAAAACCCTATATGTCATTTAAATCTCAAAAAACAAAAAAAATCCTACTTGAAGTCAAATGTTACGGTTATAAGTGAAGCTCTGATCTTTACTATCCCTCTGTGCGGGGTGAATTTCACCAGGAATATTAGAAGTTTATGCTAGCACTTTTCCCATCTTTTCATCAGCAGCACAGGGGTGAGCAGTTTCCTCTCTGTTTTTTGGTGAGATCATTTTGTGAATCCATTTTTTTTAGGAAAGGTTTTAGCTTTCAGATATGTGAATTGAGGTGGATGTTTTGCTTCAACATACATTGCTTACAGAACAGCTTTTCTCCTAAATCAATTATACTGAAATCAATATGTGATGTGCAGCAACAGCACTTTTATGATAGCTTGAGTGACACTCTTCAGGGAGAAATAAACTAACAGTCATTGCTTCAAAACATTTTTCCTAACAATTATGCTCTATAAGCTACCTGAATGACGAGCTTTAAAACTATATTTGTTTATTACAAAGAGTGTTGATTTAAAAAAAAAAAAATCAAACTAAGAGCCTGCAGTTTGGCACCTAAATCTTGCACATTGAGGCTATGTCTTCACTTGAAAAGTTAGGTCGACTTTATGAAGTCGACTTAATAAGGTTGACTTTAAGTCGACTTAAAGTGGACCTTATTAAGTCAACTTAACAAAAGTTGACTAATCTTTTCAAGTGTAGACGTGGCCCCTTTTTGGCCTTATTAAGTCAATTTAACTTTTTTAAGTCTACTTAAAAAGGTCCAACTAGGCACTACTCCGCGTCTCCACTGGCTTAAGTCGACTTAATAAAGTTGACTTAAGCGCTAGTTCGAATTAAAACAAGGTGTTATTAATTCGAACTAACTTTTCCTTAATTCGAACTAAGGAGCAGCTTAATTAAGGAAAGCCCAGTGTAGATGCGGAGTTGCCTCCTTAAGTTGACTTAATTTCTAAGTGTAGACACACCCTTAGGTATCTAAGTGGTTTTCATTTTAGAAGCACTAAGACTGAAAAACTGCTACCATGAAGGTTTGTAGCAAAACTGTGTATTATAACTGAAAATCATTGCTTTAAGTGGTGAAGGAGAGACAATTACCATTGAGAAGATACATCACATCATTAAGAATAACGTTGTGTAACCCACACTTCTTCAATACATCATCTTCAATACATCAGTATACCTCCTGTGGCTGGACCTCATAGCAGGCTGTTTAATTCAAACAGATGAGGTTTATGCTTTTAGATCCAGAGGTCATGGGTCTGCTACTCACTGCCAATATCCCACCCAAGGGTTGAGCATTATCAATAAAATACAAAGCTAAAAGTAGACATGGTTGTAAAAAAGAAAAACAGTTTTGTGGGGGGGAAATGAGGTTTCAAAACATTGCTGTTTTGAAATTTGGATATTACAAAATTCTGACAGATGTTTTTCTCCCTTTTCCTCTCACAACTCTTTTTTCTAGTTTCCACTGAATGCAACAGAGTGAATGCTGTTCAAGATTTTATTTTCATATCTGCATTTTTCTTTCTTTCCCAGAATTCATCACAGATAACATTACCAGGGGATTTGGTTGTGATAATTCTCATCTGCCAAAATGGCACTTTGGGAGATGTGGGCAACCAGCATAAAGAAAAACAGATTCAAGGCAGCTCTGTATAAAGGCAGGATGAGGAGAGAGATGCATAAAAAGCAAGTTACAGGTTGTGATCCTTTTTTAGTACCATATACACAGCATCATGCAAGGCAGGGCTATTGATGTTATTACACCATCAGTTTGAAACACGTGAAGTCTGTGATTTTGATCATTCTGGTGACATGCATCAGCTAACTCAAAAACATTTTCATTAGGGAGGGATAAAGAAAACTTGTTTGACTCCTGTTAGCAGAATAAGTTGAGAAGATGTATTTTCTAACTGTAATTATGCCCAAATTGCCAAAATAGCTACTTTTTGAATATTGGGCTGTTAACAACAGTCTTATAGGCTGTAGAGAACAAGTAGAAGGTGTTTAAAAAACTTACATAATGATGTAAAAAATGTTGGGGTTGATGCATTTCAACTGTAATTCAGGGGCATATGATACATTATTTAGACAGGGTCCTTAGTGCACAAAGACATTTAAAATATAGTAGCAATTCTCCTACAACTGACAGAAAGAAAAATGTATACAATAGGTACTGCACTTGGTTAAAAGTGGGAAGACTTTAAAAGAGGTTTCCTGAAGAAGCTGTAAGTCATGGATAGATTGTTGTTGATCCTGGAAAACTAAAATGTGATTGTAAAGTGATGAATAGAGATTTTATGATGGGCATAATCAGTGTAAACAATAAAGAGACTTTTCCATGGAGGCATTTTAAACAAAATGGTGCAAAATGATGTACTTTAAAAGAACATTCTACCACGTAAATAGTCTAACACACTTGCTACTAGAGCACCGTGAAATGTGTGCAATGAAGCCTGAAATTGTATAAATGTTACTCAGTTTTTGGTTTATAAAGCCTAGAGTCAAGAGATTTTGAACAAATGTGGCACAATTTTATTGCCTGGCACCAACATCATGGAATCGTCATCAAAAGAGTGAGTATTATGTCTCCTGCTCTGTGCCTAATTTACAGACAGTTCAAATCCACTAGAGAGGAGCATCTGATAGCTCAGACTGTAGCTACTCTTTGTCAGTTCTGGGGTTCCTGGCTCAATCTCTAGACCAAAACGATTGTTACATAAGTAGATTTAACCTTGAGACTTTGGGTTTCTTTCAATGGAGAGTGAAATTTTGATTGTAAGACCCCATGTGCATCAAAAATAAATATTTGCACAATCTACTGGTAAGCAGAACCCTCAAATTTGATATCATTCTAACTGTGTATTTTTTGAAACTATAAACAGTACAGAATTTTAATGGCTACCTCAATTTCGACATAAGGTCACAGGAGAAAAAAGAAACCTAACTGCATATTTCAGCTTCTTCTGTAATTAAAACAAGAGTAGTCTCCAGGAAGACAAATATTGCTGCTTGGGGGGCAGTTAACCATTCAGAGGATAAATCTTTTTGTGGATTATTAACTGCAAAGTAAAAGCCCATTTGCTGCTCTTTATATGGGTTTGCTCTGAGTATCTGCAGCCAGAGATACATTCATCTGCAAACAGAAGTGTTGTACTCTCTCCTCATTCAGTGTCCACAGCTTCATTTATGGTTCATGGGAGTGATGAACTGCCATCAAAAGAACAACAAATACACCCTCACTTTTTTTTTCCTCTATTGAGTCTTTGATAGCATAACATATATGAGGTTCAATTAAATGTCTCTTAAAACAACTGGCATCTACTTTAAAATTTGTTTAAGCAAATAACACAAGACATTTTCTTGGCAAAGTCTTCCAAACAATAAAAGCAGATCCTCTAAGCATACCAATAAAATCAAAGGATAGAGCTCAGTAACCCTGAGATTTGTATACCACAAAATATAGCAGAAATATGGTAAATCATCTTACAAAAGGAAAAAATAGTAACCAATTTTGTTGAGATTTCAATATGCTATGAAAAACCCCCCTGAAGGTAGCCAAGCCTTTTTTAGAACATGGCATTTTAATATTACCTCTAAACTTGATAAAGCTCTAATTATAACAAGATCCCTGAACGTCCATTATACAGGTGGAGCAGAAGATGACTAATGACTTTCTATTCCCTGTTACCAGCAGACTGAATTTCTGTGGCTTATTCAACTCCTAAAAATAGGCATGACGACAAAGGTAAATTGGTTCTAACATAAATTTATGGACTCCTTAACGTCCTCTTGCATAGGTTGGAAGATGATACACTATCTTGTTTTAAGTGGTGTGGGGGGAATTTCAGTTGAATATTGGGTGTTTTCAATTTTCCGGCTTTTATATTTCAGTGTTATTCAAATGGGTCAGCTTTGATCTTATCTAGACATTAGGAATTAGCAGTGCCCATATGATTTAGGTTTTTCACATACTTAGAAGCTTCTCATTTTAAGTCATTCCTGAAATTTTCAAGAATAATCAGTTGCGACTGACTGACCCTTCACTAAAGGCCTGATTTAAGACTACTAACATGAATGGAAAGTTTCCCACTTATTTCTCTGAACTTTGGATCAGATTTTCAGTACCTTTATTCCATGTTTGATCCAATGGCAATGCAGCCTCATTTTCATGGAAGAAACCTTTCACATTGTATCTCCTGGATTACCTTTGTTGTTGTTTTTCACTAATCTGACCCCCTGTCTACAGAAGAGCACTACAGGAAGTAGTGGATTCTCCATCTCTTGTTGTGTTGAGAACAAGACTAAGACGCCTTTTTGGAAAATATGCCTTAATCAAATACAACTTATTGGGATCAATAGATGGGTAACTGGGTGGAATTCTATGACTTATGTTATGCCGGGGGTCAGAGTAGAGGATCTAATGGTCCCTTCTGGCCTGAAAAGCCATAAATCTATGAATTAAAGTTAATCTCATAAAAGCAATAGCTTTCCAGGAACATTCAAAAATGAATTTTGATTTGACTACATTCATGAGTCCTTCATGCTGGCTTTCCTCAAACAAGGTAAAGTGTCAACAGCACCAATGCTCATAAAAAGGCAGATTTTAAACCTGAATAATAGCTCTGAAGCTGATTTCAAATTCCCTACAGTCACAGTATATGTTCCCCATCTACTGCATTTGTTGTTCCCATAATGCATCTGACTAAGAGCAAACCAAATGCCAAGTACATTGCTTTGAAGAAATTCACAAATAATTTTTAATAACGAAAACTTTTAAGTACTATGCAATCTGCTCAAGACCATTTTGCAAAAAGAAAAGCAGTGAAATGTTAATATTGAATTAGTTGCTCAACTCACTACAGACCAGAACAAAATGTTTAACCAATTAGTCAGCAGTTCCTTGAAGTAGGGAACAAAAAGATGTTTTTTGGTCTCGAGTTTTGCTCTGTTTAGTTTTCCCTTCTTCCTCACCTTGTTAGGCATTATGGACAGCAATAGGTCTTACTTCTCCTCAGACCTTAGATCTTCAAGTTGTCTTCTGAAACATGAAAAAAATAACTGTGCCCAAGCAGAAGAGAACCACAGAGCCTGCTCAGAAAGGGAGTTGTTGGAATTTGAGGTGGATCCAAATTACACCACCAGATTTTAACTCTCTCAAATCAAGATCTGAACTTCATGGTTTAGGTCCATCTATAAAGGTCTTGAACCAAATCACCCTTCCTGAAGAGTCTAGCACCATGGAAAAGATTCACAACTAGAATTAACCTCTATGGTCTGGGTCCATCTTTCTAACCAAAACGAACAATTATCTCACTAGTCATTGATTGCAAATTGGGTAGATTATATCTCGGTAAGCATTGTTCTGTTTTAGTGACAGCGAAGAATCACCCAGCCCCAAAGCCTCCTGGAACTGCCCAGTGTGTTCTCTGGGCATAAATTATTATATTCCTGTAAGGACTGCAGCATACTTTTCCATTCACCTCCTCTTTTCTGTCCCCATAGACTGGCTATTTCAAGTGGCCAATGCATAGGGTGAAGGGTATGTTTCTGCTTACTTTGCCCCTATGTAACTACTGTCCAATCAGTACCTGAAACAGTAAGGTAGAAGCTATCTCCTGACTGCAAGGGCTGCAGTTTTGATTGACCCTTAAGTAGGGTGTACAAGGCTACAGAGAAAAGGCTTTTATAGTTGTCCCCCCACCACAAATGAGCACCTGTATAAGGACTGGGCAGAATCCAGCCCTGCAGATCCCTGCTGTCAAGGTGACCCAGGTGGGTTTTCTTGGCTTGCTGTGATTAGTCTATTGATTTTGATTTACTACTAGCCTTTTCAGAAACAATGATATCAATATGTCTCAGTTGGGTTTCTATTGATTTTAGTCACCATAAGAAAGCTGACCTCTGCCTCTGAAAAAGACTGGATGAACTGTTAGGTTTATTAATATAATCTAACCTTGACCTGGGGGGGGGGGGGCGTGTCACCATTATTATTCTTTCTGGTTGCTGGCCAGAATGCAAATAACATCATGCTACCCTGAGCGAGAGCACAATCTATGTCCAGTGATTTTCAAAGATGATGTTTTCTCTGTTGGAAATATAAACAGGATTTTTTTTTTTATTGTTGAACATTAGGGATTTGAATCATCAGCTCTTACATGCCTATATCCTATGTTACAACATATGGGTCATTTGAGTGTGCAGTGTCTGGGCATACCATTTGTATTTAATATTTATGTTTCTTTATTTAACCCTAATGGCTAACTGTGTCTTTTGCTTTTTACACTTCCTGTATTATTATTGCATTGGCTTATAAACATAGTTCTAACACATTTTTCATAAACTAGAGAAGGCACGTGGTGGGAAATTTATTTGTTAGTCTTTTGGATAGACCTCTCTGAAAAATTAATAGCACCTCTTCCTCCTTATTCAGATTTCAGATCTGATTAGTGAGCAGATTTTATTGCTGTCCCTATAATACAGAGACTCCCAAACTTTTCAGCATCACACCTCCTTTCTGATTTTTGAAAAACCCTCACGCCTCCCCATCTCTCCTTTACCATCATCCAACCCCATTTTAGCAAAAATTCAATTTGTAATTGTACAATTAAAAATAACCAGAAATAGGTTTTTCTGATGCAAAAAGTTTTCACTATGAAAATTCCACAGCCTCATGCCCTCCTTGGATTTTCTTCATGCCCCACTAGAGGGGCGCACCTCCCCAGTTCGGGAACCACTGCTATAATATAATAGGGAAAGACAGATGTAAAAGGGGAGTCAAACTCAGGGTGTTAATAGGCTTAAAATACAGTGAAAATATCAATATGAATAATTAAATGAGAGCAATATATAAAAGGGAAAAATATATAACACATCAGAAAGCACACATCAGAATTTTTCAAATCTAACTATAGTAAAAAAAATAACAAAAAACCCCCACAAAACCTGCTAACCAAGGTTACCAATTTATAAACCAAAGTTTCAAGGGAGAACACTTCAGTCCCAGAAGAAAGAATTAGAAGATCCTGTGGAAACAGTGAATTTACAAAAAAAAAAAAAAAAAAAAATATGAGTCACAGAAGAACATAATTGCTTTTCCCTCATATTCTTTTCATGGAATTCATATAACTGCCTGTTCTCTCTCTCTCCTTTTTGAATTTTGCTTTCCCCATACAGTATGACTATCTGCCCTCCATTGTAAGGCGATATGAATAAGCTAACACTTTCAAGGTTGCTGAAAGGTATGAAGTCTTATTTATTTGTCTTTGTAGAACACAAAGAGTATAGGAGGGAAATAACAAAATATTGCCTTTTTTAACACTCTTTAGGAACTTACATGGCTTATTTACTCCTAGCACAAACGTAAGACACAAAATAAACCATGGATTCATTTAAGTAAACAAGCTTATGATACAGGGCTAAATCCTGCCATCTACTGTGAAGGAATAAGTTTGAAATGGGCAGAATTCCTGAGCAGCTAGGAGATAGCTTAAGTATTTTTGAAGCAAATTCACCCCTGTGCAAGAAGGTTAGCCTTTGTACCTTTTAGATTTTTTTTAGGTCCTTTTTTTGGACATCTTAATGGGTGTGTCAACACTTAGAAATTAAGTCAACTTAAGGAGGCTGCTCCGTAAGTCAAATTAAGGAAAAACTAGTTTGAATTAATAACACCTAGTTTTAATTCGAACTAGAGCTTAGGTCAACTTCTTCAGTCAACTTAAGCCAGCGTGGATGCCCTAAGTCAACTTGGTTTAAAAGTCAACCTAGGGCAGGGGGGACAAGGGACCCCGCATGGCTCCCTGGCAGAAGAGAGCCACCATGGCTCCCTTGTCCCCTGGGGAGCCCCTGCTCCTTTTTCCCCAGACCCATGGCTTCCCAGCCGCAGCCTGAATTCCCTTCTCTGGGACCGTGCAGTCCCAGCCAGGAGGGAGCTCTGCGCGCCCTTCTCCCTGGGACCCAAGCAGTTCCGGCCAGACGGGAACCCCACTCTCTTCTCCCTGGACCCGCAGGTCCGGGCAAGAAGGGAGTGCGCTCCAGCTGACAGGGGATCATTGGGGTTTCCCCTGTGAGCTGGAGCATGGGGCCGGCAATTGCTCCGCTCCTCCTTGACCTAACCAGTCGACTTAGAGAGTCTAGTGTGGACTCCCTAGATTGACTTAATAAGGTCATCTTTAAGTCAATTTAAGAGTCATGTGCAGACTCTTTAAATCGACTTAATAAGGTCAACTTAAAGTCGACTTAATAAAGTCGACCTAAGTTTCTAAGTGTAGACATAGCCAATGAGACTTGAGTTCCTCTGCATAATGGTGAAATTCATTCCTATCTGTGCATCATATACCACAGAGTGCTCAGTCTCTGATTTAGTTTGGCTAGTCCACAAGTCATCTAGCGCATGTGGTTACAAAATATATCCATCACTGTGATTCTCTAATTGCAGTCACATGTGAAGTGGAAAAACCCTGGTAGGTCATTGAATCCATCTTCTTATATGTATGTGCTACTTATTGTTCTTTTGGAATGTGTGTGAGGAGGTAGCAAAATGTTGCTCTTCTCCAACCCATGAAACATATTATGGATCAAGGTTAGTGGATTTTGCCCTCCCTGAGCTCTAAATTGTTTGCCTTCTCTAGAAATAATGAAAACTTGTTGAGAATGTTGAGTTAAAATCAGTAATTTATGGATTAAAAATCAGCCATAAATGTATGTGTTTAATCTGGGTAGATCATTCATTACCCTTGATACTGCCTAGATTGTAGAATAATGAATAGGAACAAAAGCCTGCTTGAATTGATTGGAATACTTTATTTGTATGCACTGTGTTTTCTTAGTATAAAAATCTTTTTCTTTGATTAAAGTAATGTTGTTAAGAACATTCACTGATGCTAAAGACAGGTCCGATGTACATTCTCCTAGTATTTTATCCTCATCAGATATAGTTATCCATTTTCTCCCAAAATACATTGACTGTTTTGACTGGGTTGAACCCTAATCCAAACCATACTGAGTTTTGATTTACATTGCGCACATGCAAACACAGTATATGAGAATGCTCAATTTCATGTACAAGTCTTGGGGGGGCGAAGGGGGAGGGCATTAGATTTTCATATGCACACTTTTGAAAATGGACTCCTCAGTGTGCATAATTTCAGTCTGTTTAAAAGTGGTAAAATACATCCTTAGCCTTAATATAACAGGACCACCAGCTAAGGAATGCAGCTCAAATCAAACCCAGGTCATGTCTAAGGGCTAATATGGGAGACATTTCTAAGAGATGAAGAGCGAATCACCCATTATACAAGCTAGTTAGTTTGCTTAATGCATTTCCAGAAGTCACTCTAATTTTACAGGGAACTCAAACGCAAATCACCACGAGGGCCACATGAGGACTAGGATATAGGCCTGAGGGCTGCATCACTAAAACCTTTTTCATACAATGATACAAAAGTATAGTCAAAAATGAAAAAAATATATATTTTACAAATTTAGGGTGTCATTGCGGGCCACAGGAAGTAACTCCGCAGGTCCCCTAGCCTGCGAGTTTGAGACTCCTGCATGAAAGTGCCATGGTGATGAGGGCTGTACATGGACACAAAACAATTAGCATAGCTATGTAAACACAGAAATAAAGATTTATTAGACTCCTACATTCTTAAAACAGATATATACAAGTCAACCTGTTACAAAACAACCATCATGATAAAATTATAGTTTTCTTTATATCGCTATCTATTGTTTCACTTTAGAAGAAATAAACCAAGCATTGTTATACACAAAGTTATCGCTTTAAAATTTCCATGATTATTATTTTTGACATTGGAAAAATAATGCTAAACTGTATTTTGGATTTCCCAATGTGCCTGAACAACAACTTTCTGAGTAGAATCCCATATATGAATATTTGAAATGACTTAATAATATGGGCCAAATTATTCTCACCTTACTTTTGCCAAACCTGATCCAAAGCTCTTTCTAATGACTACACTGGATTTTGGTTAAGACCCATAAGAAGTTTTACTGAAGTCAATGGGACTAGTCAAGTGATTATATTTATGTGAATTTTACCCTTTAAGATTTTATGGAAATCAATGTATTTTATTTGTATTGCAACCCTTCTACCTTGAAAAGTTATCTTCTTGCCTAAAGTGAAAGTTGTTAATATTATTGCTACAATCTCATCTTCCACAAAACGCTCACATTCTGGATCTGCCAATGGCTACTCCAAATGGCCCCCAAATGAGCTGAAACCTAGTCATAGCCCCCTTTCAACAGTGTAGAGGGCAGGCAAGCAGCTTTCTTACAGAAGACACATGAATACTAGCCCCTGAATAGCCAAAACCACAAAAGTGGTACAAAGCTAACTTCTAAACATCATTAATCCCACTGCTCATGTTCATGATTTAATCAACCTACTGCTGGTCCCTAAAAGACAGACACACCTGTGTGTGGGAAAAGTGTCAATTAATTTAAATAATTCTTTCTGCCATGAAAACCAATACAGTGTGTGTGCATGCACACACAAATGCATGCAAGGGTTAGGGTTAGAGAACAGAAATGCCTTTTCAGTAAATTAGAAAAGAAACCTCCATCTTCACTTCTGAGCATCACCTGGCATTCTTGTTGATTAACAACTCTTTTCCATTCCATAAATCTTGTAGTCTGCGCTCAAATGACCTATCTTGCACTACGTGATGAAGGCTACCGATCTGGAGAAGCCGTCTACTTTCACCTTCATTTCAGCTGCTCTGTATGCTTCCTCCTAATCTACTCCAAGACTAAAATTTGTTTTTGACTTTTTGGGCCTTGTCTGTAAGGAATTCAGAAATGATCTCTGCCCCTCTTCCCCCCTTCCCCCCCCCCTTCACTCTCTCTCTCCACCTAAATAATGGGAGCCTGTGCAAAACAATGAATTCTTTGCTTTACAATATTCTAACATTCTAATTTCTGAACTGAGGCTACATCGAGAACTCTGATAATACCATGTTTGCAATTTGAACACTTCCTAATTGTTCCCAGAGCCAACTAATCTTCCATCATAAGGTAGGTGACTGATAATATAACCATTTCAAACTGACATAACCAAATATGAGTAATTGATCAACTTTGTTGTTTATTACTCCAACAATTTCTCTCTTTAGCTTTAGTGGCTATTAAGTAACCTGGATGGAAGAGAAATGTCCTCAATATATTTTATATGCTATCAAGTTTTCAAACTGTGCTGTGTAAAATTAGCGCTTGTCCAAAATATTGAACTTGATCATATTTCTTCACCATCAATGTTCTATATGTCATCTGTTGTTTCACCACCTGTTAATCTATCTGTGGATTGGGTGTTGTCTTGATTACAAACATGTCTATGTTGCTTTAAAACTGTACATGCAATCATGGCAGCTACTTTTTCCAGCACTCTTTATCTTTTCAGCCCACCTGCCTTTTTTCCTCATTTTCCAGATGGTAGAAATGCAAATAATTCTATTCCAACAACAGTCAGATTTCTTTTCCTTTTCACTCTGTGATTCTGATATTATATAGACAAGGCAGGACACTGCTACAATATAAATTTGATAGAAAATTTTTACAGCTTTTTTTTCACATCAGTATGAAAAATAAATTACTCATCCTGCATAATATATAGAAAACATTCTAAACATTTGTGTTCATAAACTCCTTGGGATATAAGAATTTCTCTGTTGATCTTAGCCAAGACAACACATGCATGGGAAAATTTATTTTACTTATAATCTGTAACATTTTTTAAAAATCCAAACTGATCTAGTTACTTATCCTTCCTCTGTATTTATATATTCCCTTCCATAATGTAGTTTCCATTAAATGCATCTAATGAAGTGGGATTTTACCCACAAATGTTCATGGAATAAATAAATTTGATAGTCTTTAAATGGCCACAGGACTCCTGGTTTGCTTTGCTGAACTTGGCTAACAAGGCTTCCCCTTCTGGAATTTGTTATGATAGTCAGGTAACTTATGCTTCTTTATTAATTATTATTATTATTATCAATCATCATCATCATCATCATGTATGTTTTTCTTTTGAAAACTCTAGATGTGTGCCTAAAGGTATCTACTCTGCTCAATTTTTTTCTGCTTCCTCAGGTGCAACAGGTTGGTAATACTTTTTTTTTTTAACTGTATAATTTGATCTATGCTTTT
This sequence comes from Pelusios castaneus, assembly GCA_007922175.1. Taxonomy (NCBI): domain Eukaryota; kingdom Metazoa; phylum Chordata; order Testudines; family Pelomedusidae; genus Pelusios; species Pelusios castaneus. Next base: position 17,413,630 of record ML685770.1, read on the forward strand.
TATAATTGGTTCACAAAGGACTAGAGAATATACCAATTAATAACAAATGTTGACTTCATTTAACAGATGTCTCATTGTTGGTTTATCTCATATGACTGAAAAGTCAGAGCAGTGAGAAAAAATATTATGGTGAGAGTGAGCCCTCTGCCCTAACGTTTAACTGGAATGATATTTTGGATGTGGCTGCTGAAACCTTCTTCCATTAAGACTCTTCCATTCACTGGTTTATGATTATTTATGTTGACTAAGTCAAGGAGGAAACAAATATTCACTATGTAGTGGTGTTGTTGCAATGTCAGTCCCAGGATATCAGAGACACAACGTGGGTGAGTTAGGATGGATCCCACGAGGGAAGAACTGGTGACTACCCCTCCTCAAATTACATAAGGGTCTGGGACAGTTTATCCCTTCACACATATTATAATAAGAGCAACTTGTGGATAACAAATAGCTAGTGACATAGGGCCATTTAACTGCATCAATTTAAAAAAAAAATCAGGCCAGTGAATGAGAGACAAGATGGGTAAGGTAATATTTTATTTTATTTAGCTGTGATAGTCTGAGTAAGGCTCCCCAGACATGAAGAAGGACTCTGTTTAAGGTCTAGAGCTTGTGTCTCTCACCAGCAGAAGTGAGTCCAATAATAGATGTTACCTCACGCACCTCGTCTCTCGTTCACTAGCATGATTTTTTTATGCAGTCTGAGAAGTGGCCACAAGGAGTCTTTTCCTCCTTGTGTGCACCCCAATTCACAAGAGTTGGGGACACCTGTAGTCTATGGTCATCTGGGAGAACAGAGATTGCTCACTCTTATCACACACAAGCCCATCCACCTTTCCTCTACCCACCCTGGCTACCAGAGTTGGCATGGAAAAGAGGATGTGATGCACCAGCCTAAGTAATGATTCAATATGCCGGGAAGGAAAAGCTCTGCACCAAAACCAGCTCAGAACTGGCCCATTAAGGCATAATTGGGCCCAAGGAAAATCAGATAAATATAGAGGGGGCATATCTATGTAAATATGCAGAAAAAATATAGTAACAGTTTCAATAACAATGCCTAATTGATTTAGGAACCTAAGTCCCATTTTTAAAAAGTGATTTAGGAGGCCCTTAGGAGTTCAGTGGGAGTTAGGCACATAATATTTTTGAGGTTCTGAGCCTAAGTGCCTAAATCACAATAAAAATGGGATTTTGACTCTTTAAAATTTCCCTTGTAGCTCAAATTTTTGTTTCTAAATAGCACATGAAAACATCTAGACCAGTAAAAAAATCTGGAGGGTAGAAAGAGTGTTAGAAACTGCTCGACTAGGTTAATTCAGTAATTATCTAAGTCATGCTGCAAGATATAGGCTGATATTTTCCAAAACCCATCCATTGTTAATGAACATTTTAGGTATTAAATTAAACCCATTCGATCATTTAAGTTAATGATTTCCTGCTGGGGCCTTTTTAATGTTCAGAACTGCCTTCTGCGAAATACTATTGGCATTTTTCCCCTTTTCTGGGGTCTATACTGAAGGTTACTTTGAAATTTTCATCTTTTCCTTTTAAATATTTATAATTATAATGTTCATTTTCAAAGTGAACAATTGTTCCCTGTTACTATGCTTTGAACTCAAGATGTTATATCAACATTCTAAGCCCCAGCGTGTACCCCAGAGCCTGGCTTAGGGCTTTCTGCCTGATCCAGCAAACAGGCAGGACCTTGCTCCATGGAAGGGCCTCATCCTTAGGGAAGGTTTAGAAGGCTCCATATGACTTAGTACATGTTCTGAGCAGAAGCTCTGATTAAATTGAAGCCACAAGGAAATCCTTTGGGTGGTGTTTTGAAGGACTGCTCCCAGGTTAGGGCTGCGGTGATTTCTGATAAACTTCTTAGCATGTGTGTAGGTTCTTTTAATGTTTCTCTGTAGTGTTTTCCACTTAGGAATAAAATATACATGCATAAAAAGAGCTGTGTGTTATCTATAAATGTGGAAAGTTGTACTTAACCATCTCTGAGAAGAAAGCAGCAGGAGTGCTTGGGCAGGCTACCTCTGCTGGGAATAACAGTGAAAGCAAGGAACTATGCAGCCTGGGAATAACCCAATTAGAAGGGAGAGAGCCATGGGGCTCTATCCATGAGAGGTAATATCTGGAGAGCTGATAGCCTGAAAGTGGATGGCCTTGCTGGGCCACTGAGAGAAATACAGGTGCACTTGTTCTGAACTTTAACGTACGATACCATGTGAGAGATCAGATTTCCCTTTCAACTTCACTGTTATTCTTCATTGAATCTCCCTCCGTACTCTTTTCTCTTTTGCGAGGGCATAGTGGAAATTGATATAGATTCCACAGCAATATCATAATCATTGTAATATCAACATGCATCTACATAGTGCTAATGACAGCATAAAGGTAGTTAGCATTCCAATAGCAATTTCCAGGGTATCAAAGAGCTTTGCAAACGTTAAGCTTGAATGCTCCGGTGAGATATAATTATACGATTTACCCGTGAGAAAATGTAAGCACAATGAGATTAAGAGACTGATTGAATGCCCACTGAAGTCAGTGGGAATTATTTTATTACTTCACCAGTCTGTCTGACCTCCAAAGGTCAGACAAGATGTCTTGGCCAAAGATGGGGCAGAGACCCAGGTAACATGGCTCCTTGTTCCATGTCAAAAGCACAAGACTAACTTTCAAAAGACTATTGTACTTATATACTGGTAAATATCACTGAGCATAAATTGGTGTATGGCTATTCTTATGCTCCTATCTTTTCTACGGCTAGATTCTACACATCAGCTGAGCTGTGTTTGGCACAAATAAGAAGCTGTGGGGCATAGATGCCTTAAAGCCACTTTTATTTTTCTGTCATTCCACCTGGAACTAGTCAGAGGCAACTGCAGGTGGCTTCATAATGAGCTGACTGCCAAAAATCTAAGTCATTGTACTGGAAACAGGGCCACCCCGACCATGTTCCCTGCAGAAGGGCACAAAGCTGCTCTACTGTGCCAAATAAGAGCACTTCTCTCCCACTTTGCATAGCTTCTCCCATGTCCATGAAAATTGTGCAGTGCGCTTTCCTGCAAGTTTAAGCCATTTTCCATTTCAAATAAATCACCGACTGTCTTCAGTAATTAAAATCAACACCGGAGCCAACACTTTCTTTTATTTATTCAGAGTATCTATTTTGAATTCCATAATATGGAAACTTAACCACAAATAATGTCAGCTAGGTCTGCTCTATGCTTGCTATTTGAAATGTTGTATTCAGCAAGCCCACTGAAAGCAACGGGAATCTTTCTGAACTTGGGTGTTGTGTGCCGTTTTCCAAGCTCCCATATATCTAGTAATATTTCCAACACTTTATTACATAGCTGCACAATGCAGTATGCATTATTTGTGCAGCTGGAAACTTCAGTATCAGAAGACAAAGGTTAATGCCACTATTATGATACTATTCAACAGAGGTAAGACATATAGCTCTGTATTTAAAAGATTTGATCCATTCAGGGAGTAAAGCTGTAATAACTTAAACCGTGGACCTTTTGTGCACAAAACTTCTGGCGCATGTATATGATTATTTATCAAGATAGTGCATGTGCAGTGCTAGCTAAAAATAAACAGCAAAAACCCAACTAAACAATAAAATTTTATTGTGCCGTTTAGTTTATAAAGTGTGAACTTTAAATTTGCTAGTGGTATCAGTTCATCTTATTAGGCGACACCTGGAGGTCACTCCCCAGTCACAGAATAGTAATGCAGAAATAGGTATTTCTACAGGCTGCAGAATGTACTTAAGTATTTGTACTAAATGGTTCCAGCAAAGTGCAAGTTGCAATAATGAATATACTGAATGAATTATTACAAATTGCCATACACAGTTCTTCAGCTGTTCTTATTAATTCAGCTAGTTAAAGGTTACAGTAGAATAATATGTAAAGGAACCATATTGCTCCTTGGCCTGATATTGGCATTACGGAGGAGGAGAAACTGAATGCTATATTCTTGAAGATCAGAGAATAACAATAATCAGTTTCCTTAGATAATAGAATACAGATTTTTTTTCCCCCATGTACTAATATATGTCATGCAGGTTAAAATAGGATCCAGGACCTGGCCATAATTTTTACGGCATATGATGATTACATGGTGTTGAGAACACCATTTCCAAAGGAAATGAGAGTAGACCCAGTAGCTCAATCAATATTAACTCCATTTTAAAAAAGAAGAAACTAAACAAATTTCTCTTTTGTAGAATTACTAGGTTTGGAATTGTCATTTGTAGTCTTGATATGTGCCAAAATAAAAATATCATCAGCCCATTCCCACCTATCCCTAGCGGTACTTACACTGAATTATAGATCATTAGCTTTCCTCAAATCACTTTCTATGCAGTGTTTTTGAGCTATTATGTCATCTTCTGTGCATCTCCACAAGTTCCTCATATGATCATTGTCCTGGACTGTCTAAAAAGCCCTCTCAGAAAGGAGAACATCTTGAATATTGGCAAAGTTTAGCTCAGTCATAGGAACCAGTTAGTGCTAACTCAAGAAAAGGTCACATTTAATCAGAAATGATGAAAAAAATGATGGCACATGCTAGTCATATACCACCAGTCACAGATTTATACTATCATGTCTTGCTGGTTTGGGACTCCCCAGTATTTCACCTGTTCCTTTTCTTATCATGACCCAAACCCACAAAAATATTTTAAAAACCAGTTAAACTTACAACCTTGCATTTATCTATCCCAATATTAACAAAATCCAAAAGCCAGACATCCCAAAATCTTGCACTGCTCCTCTAATAAACCCATTTTCCTAATTTATGGAAAGAAGTTCATACTTCAGCATAATGCAACATCAACTTTGATCAAGCGATTAGAGGAGATCATCAGGCTCAGCGGGCAGGGATCAATGGCTCAATGTCTAATCGACAACCAGTAATGAGTGGAGTGCCCCAAGGGTGGGTCCTGGGGCCAGTTCTGTTCAACATCTTCATTTATGATCCGGATGATGGGATAGTTTGCATGCTCAGTAAATTCACGGATGACACCAAACTGGGGGGAATGGTAAACACTCTGGAGAACAGGGATAGGATTCAGGAAGACCTAGACAAAATGGAGCATTTGGCCAAAAGAAACCTCATGAGGTTCAACAAGGACAAGTGCAAAGTCCTGCACTTAGGATGGAAAAATCCCATGTACTGCTACAGGCTGGGGACCGATCGGCTAAGTAGCAGCACTGTAGAAAAGGACCTGGGGGTTATGGTGGATGGGAAGCTGGATATGAGTCAACAGTGTGCTCTTGTTGCCAAAAAGGCCAATGGTATATTGGGCTGCATCAGTAGGAGTGTTGCCAGCAGATCGAGGGATGTTATTATTCCCCTCTATTCAACACTGGTGAGGCTGCATCTGGAATAGTGAGTCGAGTTTTAGGCGCCTCACTACAGAAAGGATGTGGACAAAGAGTCCAGTGGAGGGCAACAAAAATGATTAGGGGGCTAGGGCACAAGACTTATGAAGAGAGACTGAAGGAACTAGGCTTATTTAGTCTGCAGAAGAGAAGACTGAGGAGGGACTTGATAGCAACTTTCAACTACTTGAAGGGGTGCTCCAAAGATGAGGGAGCTAGGCAGTTCTCAATAGTAACAAAGGACAGAAGAAGGAGCAATGGTTTCAAGTAACAGCTGGGGAGGCTGAGGTTGGATATTAGGAAAAACTTTCTCACTAGGAGAGTGGTGAAGCATTGGAATAGGTTACCTAGGGAGGTGGTAGAATCTCCATCTTTGGAGATATTTAAGGTCCAGTTAGACAAAACCCTGGCTAGGATGATTTAGTAGGAGTTGTCCTGCTTTTAGCAGGGGATGGACTAGATGACCTCATGAGGTCCCTTCCAACCCTATGACTCTGATTCTGTGCATCGTATTTATCAGCCATGACGGGTGTAACAGGCTAGCTGCCTTGAGTACAAACTTGTCCGGCCCAATGGGTGTATGCTTGGGGCAGCTAACCCATGCTACCATATGCTGCACCCCATGCCATTTTGCCTATACTATAGTTTTAGCACATTAGCTTAATGAGAGCTAGGATTAAGTTGTGTATTCAAGCTGGGAATCCTAACCTGAACACCAAGATTCACACCCCCAGCTCCAAGTGTAGATGTACCCTCAGAGTCAGCTATGCTTTTTCTCCCCTCCCCTTTCTCTCCCCCCGCCCAAACAGTAAGGTCACAATCTAGCCCATGATAAGAGGCAATATCATGTCTACACTTGGAGAAATAACAAAAAATAAAAAGTTTTAGGTTTATTTTAGAAGAAAGTTGGAGAGCCGTGAGAGTATGGGCATCAAGGGCTGTTGTATCTGAGGTACTTATCCAATACAAATAAATAAATAAGAGTGATGTTACCTGCTAAAGAAGAAAGCAGAGCAAATCCCAGACTAGATGGGAAAAAAAATGAAATGAGGCTGTGTCTCAATTATGAAAAAGCAGAATGGAAATTCAACATTTGCTTTTGAGTTTGCATTCCACTTTACCTTAAGAGAATAGGAAAGTTTTGATTAAAAAAGAAGCCAGGTGCATTTTTCATCCTAAAGTTCAGTCTTGTACAGCAGAATTGCTGGGTACATTCTTTACCCCTGAATCTGTCTGCCGCCTTGCTAGTGCTGGAAATTTCCACAGATGATTTGAAATCAAACATTCCAGGGAGACAGTGCAGTTATGTATTAAACCTGACATCTTTTATGTCTTGTACAATAATTGACTTCATGTTATGTTAACCTACTCTGCAGGTTAAAGCAGTGAGGGCAGTTCCATTTCATATAGTTGGCACTGGTCTATTTATTTTATTTTATTTGTGCATTTGAAATTTTAAAAGAGCACTGAGGTAATTTACATTTCTATTTTATTTTTAGGAACATTCATATGGATGAAGTATATAAGGAATAATCTTGCATTGACAAGAAGACCAATTCAATCTTGTAACGTCCTCTGAAAAAGGAATATTAAGGTCATACTTGTCATATTTCGAATACAAGTATTTAACATACTTTCTCCACTTCTTGTTGGTCTCCAGCTTTTCTTTCATGGTATTCGTGACTTGTTTCTATGTTTCCCCTTTTAATCGGAACTTGTATTGATTTTTATTCACAGAATTTATCCTGTGCATAGCTAACTTGTTGATAGGGATAATTAGCCAGCGGACACTGCTTGATATCATGGGCTTTTTATTTGTATTTTTATTGGCTCTCTTTTTACTGGTCCATCTGGTATATGTTATATCTTGTTAAATTCTATTCCTCTTAGCCTGTTTGTGCATTTGTGTGTATGTATGCATCACACAGTCTGGTTGATTTTCCCCCCCCTTTTTTATCACAAGGCTTTAAAACAACATACCCTGTTACAAACAAAATCCCAGCTGAAGTAAATTGGCAAGTTTCCGTAATGGATACTTTTGCACTCCGCTGATGAAAGGACCCCAGCTGTGACTTGAACCTTTAGAATCTATTTCTTCACTGTCACTATTCCCATTAGAGACTATGTTTATCCTCCAAGTTATATGAGGAGTATTAGTGTCCACACCACCCCTTGACCCCATGATTCTCTGAGAGCCCTTGCTGAGGTATTTGCTTTGGGCATAGACTTACTATTTAAAAAACACAATATTCAAGGTTAGGGAGTAGAGAAAGAATACGGAGTCTGATTCTTTACCTCCTTGCACCTTGTATAATCATTTACACCTGAGCAAACTGTAACACGATTGCAAATCAGAATGTTGACATTATATATTCACTCTGCACAGGTGTAAATCATGACGCAAGATGCAGGAGGGTATAGACCTGCCTTATATCTCCACATGAACTCGTCACAAGCTTTAAAAAGAAAAACAAACAAGGAGTCCTGTGGCTCTTTTAAAGACTAACACATCTATTTATCGCATGAGCTTTCATGGATATAATCCCACATCATCAGATGCATGAAATAAAAATTATTGGTCCATCCACCATGAAATGAAAGTCAATGATTTTCATTGCATGCATCTGATGGCGTGGGATTATATCCATGAAAGCTCATCCGATAAATACATGTGCAAGTCTTTAAAAGTGCTAAAGGACTCCTTGTTTGTTTTGCTGAAATAGACTAACATCGCTAACCCTCTGGAACTCTAAAAAGAAAGTCTCAAATTCCTAAAGGTACTTAGGCACCAAAGTAACAAATCTAGATGCTTAACTCATACCTATTCCTAACTCCCCATGAGAATGTGAGTCTAACTGTAATTTCTATATCCCCAAATTCTGGTAGTTAGTTATCTATGTTCAAACCAACTCTACTTCTATTAGTATTGGCCATGGCAGCAGGCCAAGCGTACAATGTTTACCCTCTATAGTACTGGACAAAACAAGTTTCTTAGACCGTATCTATACTGATGGTGGCTGCCGTCAGATCTTTTCTTGATCAACTGAGTGGTCAGTAAAGACACAGTTGTTCCAGGAATCGACTTAATAAAGCTATTCCTTCAAGTGGCTTAGACCTGCATTGACAGGAATGCATTTCCCATCAGAACGGCTCAGTGAAGAAAGCGCATTAAAGCGGAGTTAGGAAGTTGACAGGAGTTATGCAAGCTACTCTGCATAACTTGTGTAACTCCTGTCGACTGCCACCAACTTTTGCTGGCAGTGTGACCGGCCCTTAGTCTCTTCCATGCATTTTCTAAACATGGTGCTTTTATACAATGAATTCTATTGAACTGCCTAGGTACAAACACTCTACTTGTCACTTTGGAATCCGAGAGTCTTATTAACTTGATATGAGGTTATTTTCTCTGGAAAGATGGCAGTTAGCAATAATGACCTTGATGCAATGCTCATTGAAGTCAATGGAAGTTCTTTTTGAAGGGGCATTAAATCAGGCCTAATATGGCTAGACAGGCCAACAGTAACTACATACTTCCTTTTCAGGTAGTTTCCTCAGGTTATTTAGGGTAAGAAATGAGTGGTGCTTTCCTTTTTCCACATTTGGACTCCTGGGCTGAGGAAAATGCTTATAACTTTTCTTTTAATTCTATAATCTTATTACCTGCCTCCAATAAAAACTGACAATGAAATCTGAGGATACTGAGAACTCGGAATTTTTTCCATTAAGTTTAACTTGATATTTTTTTCAAGCAATGTGGTACTTACTATAGTCCAAATCCTTTTAAGACTATCCAGGGAAACATAAACCCATGCAGTGAGCCATTTTCTGTCAAAATTACATCTGACCTGCATATTTTTGCAATTCTCAGATGCATTATACAGTCAGATCAGGTTGTTCCTTGACCAGTTGTTCACCCCTATCAATTGCATTAGCATTTAACTTGTCAGTTTAAATTACAAAGGTACCAAAGGTTTAAGAAGGTTACAATAGATTCAATCTCACACAAAAGTAGGAAAGAATAATCTTAAATCATCCATCAGGGTGAGTGTTATTTTTTCTAGTGACATACCTATACTCACCTTCTAGAAACTTCACCGTTACTGTGTGTAGCGTTTGGATTGCGTAGACTGTATACAATTCAGCACAGTGCTGGAGAAGTAGTAAAAACAAAATGCATGTGCCCGGGCGGAGCCAGCCCCTGATTTCTGGCTGGGCCCCTGCAAGTGCAGGGTGGGCCCGGCCAGGGCAGCTTCCAGTCAGGAGACCGGAAGCTGCTCCTCCCCCAGAGGAGAGCAGCTGCACCCATCTGGCAGTGGCACAAATTTTGCTGCCACAGCCATGGGGCTGGCCAGCAGCTGGCATCTGTGAGCAGGAAAGAGGCACCATTACCTTAGCTCCGCTCGCAGATGCAGGACCCAGCGACTGTGAGTGGAGCTGTCCCCCCACTGCAATGCTCGTGGCTGCCGTTTGCTGGGCAGCCCCATGGCTGTGGTGACTTAGGTGGGCGGGCCTTAGAGAAAAGTGGTTACGCCCCTGGTTTGTGCTATTTCAATTTCAACTATCTTCTGTCTCTTGGTATTCTGTCCTCTTTGCTGTTTCTTCTTTCTATATTAAATGTGCCTCATTTAAACCATTGCAACGGCAAAGTGGTTCTTCTCTTTCATATTAACAGTAGGGTTCATCCTATGAAACCTGGAGCACCTTGTGAGGAGCTGGGTGCCCTTGAGTCCCAATGAATCCTGTTAAAATTGAGCGAATAAACCCCTGTCAGAAGGTACTCAGCCTCTTGCAGGATCTAGTGGTTTTATACACATGTATGCACCTTCATAGTTTAGGAATACACAATATACATAAGGCTTTTCATTATTAAAATATGATCAAATATATGTAATGCAAGAATGCACCATTTGGCCTTTCAATATTTCAATGATAATTTAATAGCTCAAGTCAAAGTAACCATAGTCCAGCCAAATCCATTAAATTTTCCTCAGTCAAGTGATTCTATCTTTTCATTCTTTTCTACTGATGCAAGTAATGAAAAAAGTACTATTAATTTTAGAGTTCCAATATTGACTCTTTAATATACCTAGTTAAATTTCAGTTGGTCAGCCATTCTGTATGTGTGTGTAACAGCAGGGGAAAGAATATGTCTTCTGCTGCTTGACAGCCCTGGCCATTGACCAATCATAGTGTGTGTCTGAGAAGTGCAGGAATTATGACTTTAGTACCACTTTTAACCTGCCCATAAAGAATGGGGTGAGCACTTGCTTCATCCACTGACAATTATTGTGGTCAAATACAATTCATCCTGGAACTACCTCTGCTGCATAGCACCTCCCCTCTGCTCTGTGTCCCACCTCATCCCGAACACTAGGGTGTACTTCAAAGGCACAGTGTAGGCCTACATATCCAATAAATAATATCTCGTTTGATGATGTCATAATACCATTGAAGCAGAAAGAAAAGCAAAGTTCACCCTATCTGAAAAGGTAGCACCATTTCCTTCAAGCCTTTTTCCATAGAAATGCTTTCCCAAATTTCTGTGAGAGTGTACTTACAGCCTCATCCTCCGGTTCCAACACAAAGTTCCTGCTAATGTCAGTATGAATGTTACCTGCATAGAAGCTGCAGGATCAGGTTATTAGCAGAGCCTTTTATTTGTGAACTGGGGAGGAATGTGCTATTACTGAGCTTAGGAAATGTGGTTTGCATATACCCAGCTATAGCAGAAGGCATAAATAATACATTGTTATACATTTATAGTAATATTGTTATAATAATATGTATTCTGAGAACAGTGAAGAGCACAAATAAAAACAGGATCTGTAAACATGAATGCATGAATATATATTGAGTTTTAGCAAGAGACAACTGCTGAAAGGAGTACATCAGTGGATAAATATTTCAGTGTCTATATTTCTGGGTATTTACAATAATGTGTTAACTGTACCTGGTTAGCTAGCCCACCGTGAATGTTATTTAATAAGCAAAATAAAAGAGTTTAATATAGATTTAGATATCCTGACCTTGGTTCACTCCTGATAGCGTGAGGATGAGCCAACTTCTCCTCTCTGATTCAACAGCGACTGCTGTCACTTGGAATGGAGAGGCCAGGCAGTATTTGAACTCAAGCCCTCTGTCCCGAGGATGCTTCTATCCTGGAGATTCTATGGACAGGGGTCACCACTGAACTGTATTGTGGAGATTGTATTGGAGATATCGCTATCACTTGCACCAAGGTGGAGGATTAGTTCCTTGACCTTCTTGTGTCTGCTTAGTGGCTTTGTGCTGCAGTACCTTCTGTCTTAAATGTGCAGCTGAGAATGTCATTGCTTGAGGGAATCCTTCAGTGGTATGGTACCCCTCTCTCAGGAGTCGAACTGAGAGTTGTAGCCAGGAGAGAGACACGTTGCTAGAATACCATTGCACTTATGTAATCATCGGTTTCCCAAATAGTCTTTGGGGTTCATTGTCATTTAGTACAAATTTCTGCAGCTGAAGTGGGTCTAATTAGAATGATGTGCTTTACAATTCCACCTCTTCTTTAGTGAATTGCTAAAGAGTTAGTTTCATTTGATAACACTGACCACCTTTAAAATAAAAGGAATTTCCTTCTTCTATACTTGGTGAAAAATATAAGGCTTCTGGACTGAACTGGATCAAAATCTGTTCTTTATTACACCCTTGAGCCTCAGTGTATCCAAGCACAATTTGACACACTGTAATTTCCCTTCTTCCTACAGTGAATAAGCAAACTTTCTTCTATGTGAAATAGCCAATTCACTAACATCAGAAGTGTTATGAGGATTGTAAAGGAACCAAAAAGCTAAAACAGTAGGATAAGAAGTTGAACATAAGAGAACCACAGAACAATTTTCCAGACACTACTTGTGTATACATTTCTGTGGTCACAAACTCAGAGCCTAGAGCTGAGGTTAACTAAAGCTTTGGCCATAAAATTATGTTTTCTAAATGGATCATCATAAAACATTACCAACAGTTCTCTGTCCTCACGTATTGAATGGTTTTGGGCCTAAATTCCTGCCTGTATTCCATTCTATTTATGCTGGTCCTATGACATTCCCCAAGTCACCCCTCAGAGAAAGAGAGTCTTACTCAAGATTTTTCTGGGAGAAGGTAGTTTACTCACAACTTAATTGTGAATTTTAAAATGTCTTAAAAGGGTGCGTCTACACTGGTGCCTTAGGTCAACTTAAGGATGCTTAAGTCAACCTACAGAACTCTGTGTCCACACTGGCCCCACTTCAGGCTGGGGCTGCCGCCCCTATAGCGCCTGCGTAAATCCGCCCCTGCCTGTAGGGAGAAAGGGTAGATCTACCTAACAATGTTCTCTGAGGGCCCCAACCTATGATGTACTGTGCTTTGGAGCCTTGGCCTTAGGCTGACCACAGCATGGCTGGGATGTGAAAGAATGATGTGAGTTTATCATTATCCTATGAACAAAGCTCCCAATGAAGTCAATTTGAGTTTTGCCTGCTTAGAGACTGCAAGATCAGGATAGTAGAGAGGCAAATGGCTTTTTTTGGTGCACTGGAGAGGGAATGTTTCTACTACTGAGTTTAGGAAAGCCTGCTTGCATACAGTCTGTTGCAGGACTAGAGAGAAATAATACATTATTTTGATAGGTGTTTCAGTACAGTGAAGAGCACAAATAAACATGATCTAGAAATGTGAATGCATTTATATATATATTGAATTTTAACAGAAAAATTCTGAAAGGACTATGTCAGTAGAGAAATAGTTCCACTCATATATTAGTGTCTGAGAGAAAATATTAACTTTACCTTGTTGGCTACACTATTCAGAACACTAGTTAGTTAGCATAGGAAAAGACTTATCTAGATGCAGAGGTATAGGAGATGAGAATTTTGGACTGTGAAATTTCACCTATCTGAACCGAAAGTAACTGCTGTACCCTGGAATGTGGAATTTTTCCCTAGGAGGGACAGGCAGTATAATCCAGGAGATTCCTCAAGAAAAGGTAACATTGAAATGTAGCCTAGGTACCCCAGACCAATGTTTCTCAACCCTTTTGATACTAGGCACCAGCTAGCTTCCTGGTGTGTGTAAGCTGTGTCAGGGAGATCTCAGAGACTGTCTCCAGTCCATGAACTTGTCTTTGATGAGCACTGCCCTAGAGAACCTGCCCAGGAGATGCTCTAGATCAGAGGCCCATTTCCATGCAAATCATTACACCTGCTAATTCCATCAACTTTTTAGTTAGTACTTGTACTTTATGACCGGGTGGATGGGGTTTGTGAATACTATGTGCAACCATTAGGTCCCCTTTAGATAGACCTTAGTTCTTCAAGGTCCTCCACTATCAAGTTCTAGTCTATTACGTACAGTTGTAATCTTTAACTTATTCTAGCAAAGCCAGCTGGGCCAGTCTGAAGAACTTGGTCTCATTTAAAAAAGTAACTTTTATTACTATTTCCAAAATCATTCCAGAATGCATTATTAGCTTCATAAAACATATTAAGTTCTTCTTAGAGAACATAACAAAATGTACCATCTTGTGCCCCAAGAATTAAATCTCAATATCAGTCAGTGTGAATTCTTAATGAGTGTTTATAATGGTACAGATGTCGGCGAGTGAATCTTTACAGTGACAAGAACCATTCAGGCCTTATTGATGTAACCCATATTACTTCTCTTGAACAAAGCTAGATTATGCTAAAATTGTATGCCACACTTTATTAAAGAATGAAATGGAAATATGAAACTTGCTATAATATCTGTGCACCAAGAAGGTAGTTGTGGCCTTGCCATGTAACTTTTTTTCTGTTTTCAACATACACAGGCTAAGTAAAGGAACAAGAGATGATGTGACTTTCATTTTCACTACATCATTTCAGTTCAATACTAATTCATTAGAAGGAGAAGCCACCACTTCCACAGAGATTGAGGAGGACCAGAGGTGAAATATTAGCACCATTAAATCAATGGAAATGTTGGCAGTCAATTCAATGGGCTCAAGCTTTTTCCCCAATTTTTGTTTATATTAAAGCTTTTGTGTGACATTCTGGAAGTTTAAACAGTCTATAAGGCGAGCATAAATATAATTTAGGTCGATTTTAAGGCCTACGTACAGACCCACATTGATAAGAAGGGGTTAATGAGGCTTCATGGATACATCTGGCCTGGCCTGTTACACCTGTAGCAGATGCCAGGAGTAACTCTGGTTAAAAGAGGAGATTCAGCACAAGTTTGGGGCTGATCAGGCAGGAGAGAAAAGTTCTGCTTTTCTTTTGGTGACGGAAGCCTGGTTTCAGCCAAAAGTCTGAGACAGCTAGTTGAATGAGCCTCCTGTTGGATGATATGCCCAGCCTTGAAAAGACTATCAAAACAGACTGGCTGCATGAAGCCAAGCCCAGAGGAGACAGGTATGATCCTGTTGAAGACTTCTCCAATGACTCTGGTTTTGAGTTCATAGCATTCTTTTTTTTTTTTTTTTTTTTTTGAACTTTAATATCCCAGAAGGGGTGGGCAGAAATTGTGACCAAGTTGGAGGGACAACTCTTGAGAAGAGGCAGACCAGAAGGTTAGAGCAGCCTTTGGCAAAATGTGCCAGATAGACAAAAAGCCACTATGCCATGTCAAGCCACCAGGATGCACTTCAGTGTCTTTCACAGATCCCATTAAGTAGACATGCGAATCAGACCACACATAGCAGATGCTATGCATACATCGTATGGCACATTATCATCTGATGGAATTCAATGCAACAGCCATAAAATCAAACTCTATGGCTAAATAATTTCATGACCTGACCATTTTAAGGACAGTGTGGAAATTAAGCTAATACTGGATCTCATACTTGAAAATAAATTCCTCAGCTGAAGGCTCCAGTGTACTGTGACTTTCCTGACAGTGCAGTGTGGTGGATATGGTTCAGCTTCCTTGGAAATATTGCTACTGGGTCACTGCCAGATCCCTGATGATACCAGAGGAAAAACTAGCATCCTAGATGAGAATAATATTATATTGCAAATCATATGAGTGTGTTCATTTAATTGGACTGTTAATCAAATGGACTTTTCCAATCCAAATAAAAGGAAATAAAGTAAAAGAAAAGTCTCAGGATCCAATCAGCAACAGCCATGAAGATATTTTGTATCACATCAATAGGTCAAAGTGGTATAGTAAGGCCTTCCGTATGTTGTAGTGACCCCAGCTGTACTATTAGTTTTCTCTGAGTGATGGCCCATGGCTGGGAAGGTGGGAGAACAGGATGCTCCCTGGCATTTTTTAAATCAAGATTGACTGTTTTTCTTTTAAAAACAAATGCTTTAATTCAACTAAGTTAATTCAGAGAACTCCTGTGATGGCCTTTGTTACCCAGAAGGCAGACTAGATCAGGGGAAGGCAACATCAGTTGTATGGAGGGCTATATGCAGTGGGAGAGTGGCAGAGAAGGAATGGGGCATTGAGGGATGTGGCCACTCCTCCCAGGTCCACCCCTTCCTTTGCCCCCTCTCCTATCCTATTACACAATAAATGTAAATGTAAATACACAATGTACAGAAATATAAATAGATAAAATACAGATAAACAAAACTACTCACTCTCCACTTCTCTTATTCTTACACTATCAAATTTTTTTGGCAGTTTTTTGCACTGTCCACTTTTTTTTCCCCCTCCTTTTTTGCATTTTTTTCCCCCTTTTGTACTGCTGGGAGAAGGTTTGAAGCCAGGAGGGAGAAGTTGGACCCATTGGGATTCCCTCTGAGCAGCCATTGTGCTTTGTCAAGAATTTATTGCAAACACTGACAATGGCAAAATGGTCTCCATCTTCTTTTTATTTCCTGGGGGATTCTCCAGTCCCATGTGTTTGCTCTAATGGGTTTTAAATTTAATAACGTCAGTTGACTGAGAATCTATAAGAGAGAGAGAGTGTGTGTGTGTGTCTGTCTCCATGCATTAATGTTCTGTTCAGCCAGATCTAAATTCATTAGAGGCAATTGACTGAAATAAGTGAAATGTGCAAAAATATAATAGAAGAAGCTACTGGAGATAACATTGTCTTGCAGAGTCTCTCAAATATTTCTTTATCTTCTGTCAAGTAATTTCTGCTTATTATCAAAGAGCCCAGCAACCATATCAGAGATAGGGTATACAGGATTCTTGAAAAAGAAACGAAACTATCAAACAAGGCACATGCTCACATTAAATTTGGATACAATTCATTTTCCCTATTTACTAATCTAATCTCCATGGGTAAATAACCCTTGGTATGAATATAGCAAAGAACATAGGCTAGACTCTATAGTAGAAAGTAGAGAAGACAAACTATGGTGCTTATACAAGGACTCTGGAAAAATATGGAAGATTCCAGTGAATGACACAGCCATGCAAGTGAAAAATTAATGCTACTTAAGAAACATCTCTGCAAGAAGAGGATAGATCAGCTACTGAAGTTAGTACCAGAATAGCAAGAACTAAAGAGAATCACAGTAGTTGAGGTAATATCTTTTTTATTGAACCCTCTTCCATTGGTGTGAAAGAGATGCTTTCAAGTTTGCACAGAGCCAACTTGTGTCTCTCACCAGTGGAGATGAGAAAGATATTACCTCACCCACCTTTTTTCTCTAATATCCTGGGGCCAACATGGCTTCAACAAGAAGAGCCAAAGAGACATTCTGGAAGAATAAATAATTGATAAGAGGGGAAGTAAATCTCAAGACTAAATTCCAAATCCTAAAAACTTACATTTGGGCTGTGTTAAACTGGCGGTGAAACAGGGACAATGTTCAAAGAAATCAATAAAGAAAAAAACTCTTGTCCTTCAAATTAGGGGTTATACAGGAATTCTGAAAATATTATGGATAGATGACCAAAAAAAGCTTTGGAGAAAATCCATTTCATTGGTACTGAAGCACCTGGGAAATATACAAACATAAATTTGAAAAATGTAGTTGCCCATCTACCTCCTTAGTTACTCAAATACATTTAAAAATCTGAACCAGAGTCCTTTGCAGACCTAACGTATTTAGGTGTGCATTTTAGTTGATATTGGCTAGTATACAACACATCCTTGTTTTTGACGGAGATCACACACTTTGCTCTCCTGTGGGAGTTAATACACCTAAAAACACACTTCACTGGGTGAAAATATAGGAAACACTAGCGAGGAAAATAAGCAAACTTACCATTGCTGTAGTGGGTAAAAAAATGTCTACTTAGTCTGTACCCATCTGGACTGAAGCAAGTAAAACGTGTTGATGCCTTCATGTTTAGGAATGTTTGGCCATTTCTTTTTTCCTTTTCTAATTTTTAAATTAAAAACAAAGGGGAAAAATATCCTCTTTATTCTTTGATCTATCCCTCAACTAGCAGATCATTAAAGCTATCTCTGAAAAAGAATAATATTTCGAAAGCAATACAAATTCTTGGGGAAAAAAACCCTGCTAATATGTTTGCGTGACAAATTATTTCTTCATTCCTATATTCATACAAAGTACAGTAATTTTCACGTACCATTGAACACAGAGATAGCGTGAATTTCCATAAGAAGGCTGTTATTATGTTCTTCTTTTACTGAAGTGATGACTGCTATGACTTTTCAAAGCACAAAGTCAAATTCTCAGTAATCCTCTCATGAGCCATAATGAGTAAGGACTCCAAATTAATTAAAAAATTGATATGCTATTAATTGGAGACATTTGCATATTTTATTTTTAATAGACAATTGTAATCACTGGAGATGTTTTTCAAACTCTTAACAGGTTTTTCTTTGGGCCAGTTTCTGATGTCAGTAGCATTGGCATAAATTGGGAATAAATCAATTGATATGAATGGATTTACACCAGTGTAACCAAGATCAGAATCTGTTCCCTTTTCTCCAAAGTCTTAGCAACAGCAGTCCCTTTCTTCTTATTCCACAAAATCCCCTTGTAGTCTCAAATGTGGGGAGGCTTTGTCTGGGCCAGCAGGGGAAAAGCCCTTCAACCTCTTTAATTCCCTATTTTTCTACTTCTCCTTACATATGTTCAGCCTCCCTGTGGTGTTGAGATGCGAGGAGGGGGACGTTCCAGGACTGATTAGCTATATGGAAAGATTTAGTGGAGCCCATTGTCTCTTGCAAATTTGAGAGAAGTGTTTATAATACAGCAGAGTGGATAACAGCAGAGTGTTTTAGAGGCTGAACTGAAAAATAAAAAGAAATCAAAATAGTTTTGGGTCAACTCAAATGAAAATATTTTAATTTCATCTCAGCACCACCAATAATTTGCTTTGATTTACATTTTTTAAAAGTTAAATCTAGCACAGATTGAAACAAAATGTTTCCAAAATAAGAAGAAAGTGTTTAATTTAGAAAGTATCAAAATAAAAACCTCCTAGTATTTTGTTAATTGTTTTCCCTTTCTTTTCGGCAAAAATTATTCACCAGGTTGGAATCAAATTCATGAACAGTTCTGGTCACTGTGAAACTTATCTGTTTTGTGAATAAAATATTCACCAATTTGTTTGCCAGCCCTGATCTAGTTTACAAACCTTTTTCCTCGCTTGGGAGGCCATCATGCCCCCAGGAGCAACAGTAGTTGTCAGCAGGTAGATGAGGGGCATACCACAGTTCTGCTTGTAGCCATGGCCATCTCTTTAAGAGTTAGGTGATTCCAGTAACATCAAGCTTACCAGTAGGATCCCCAGCAACGATTGGTTAGAAATCATCCAGAGGGTCTCAGCAGAATCAGCAGCAGAGACCATGTGCAGAAGGATGAAAATCTCACTGGATAGGATTCTTACCTACTGGAGGACTTGGAGCTTGATTTCCTGGCAACGGACAATCCAAAATACACTTGCCTCAGAGAGAAGCAGGAGGATAGGTATGAATGTGGGAGCTGTTCACTTCCTTTATCTTCTCCCTCCAGAGAGTCTCCTTGGCTAGGGGCAGTTGAATGCCTTGCTTAATTCTTTCCACCCTATAACCTCTCTGGAGCAGGGTGTGTAGCTCAAGAGGTGTGAGAGGAGACTCAGAGAATCATAGGGTTGGAAGGGACCTCGGGTTGGGCTAGATGACCTCCTCTTGCTAAAAGCAGGACCACTCCCATTAAATCATTCCAGCCAGGGTTTTGTCTAATCGGGCCTTAAATGTTTCCAAAGATGGAGATTCCACCACCTCCCTAGGTAACCCATTCCAAAGCTTCACCACCCTCCAAGTGAGAAAGATTTTCCTAATATCTGTCCTCAACCTCCCCAGCAGTAACTTAAAACCATTGCTCCTTGTTCTGTCCTCTGTTACTACTGAGAACCACCTAGCTCCCTCCTCTTTGGAGCACCCCTTCAAGTAGTTGAAGGTTGCTATCAAGTCCCTCCTCAGTCTTTTCTTCTGCAGACTAAATAAGCCTAATTCCTTCAGTCTCTCCTCATACATCATGTGCCCCAGCCCCTTAATCATTTTTGTTGCCGTTCCTGTACTCTAATTTGGCAACATCCTGTAGTGGGGAGCCAAAACTGTCTTTGGAGAAGACAGTTAGAACAACTCATCACACTCAGATCCAGCAAGAATTTAATTCAGACATCTGAGGAGTGTGTGTGTGTGTGTGTGTGTGTGTATACACACAATTCAATTAGAGTTATAAAAAACAAATCCTGCCCAAGGGAGGGAGAAACTGAAAATTTAGTAATCATTAATATACAATAAATGGCAATTGTAAGCTGTTTACTAATAGCCAATCAAAGTACACACAGCTATTCTAATTCCTCAAGAATGTTCTGCGACCCCTTTCTGATTGGTTGCTGATTATTTTTAATCTCTTAAAAAAATCAATACGACATCACGCAGCAAGCTATCATTCTACTCACTGATATTTTTAACCTGTATTCCTTGCACACACAAAACTCTAGTGACCACACTGGGGTGTCTGAGTTTGTAAGAGATACCATGTCAGGCTCTAATAGGATATCAGTGGTACTGAATATACACAAACCACCCACAGTTGTATTTCCTCCATAGGGCACCAATACAATTAATGCTGATATTTCTTAAAAGACTTCACAGACAATGCATGATTAAAATTTCTTCAGTCTTTCAAATCATCAAGCATCATGAAAATAGACAAGGTCATTGTTTTATCTGCAATAAAGTCACAAGAATTGCCATAGATATAGCTATAATAGTACACATATAATTACCATAGTGGTAATTTATTCAATAGAACATTTAATTACAGGAACCCATTACACCGAACGATGTGTTAAGAATGATGTATATCTTGGTCGTAAATATTCAGAAATAATCCCTCTTTATAATGAAAGCAATTCTTTACTATACTCCATTTACATTAGACTTTACAATGCCAGTACAACAGAAAGGAACCATCAGTGGATCACATAGCTACTGAATATTTATGTGGCCTGTGATTTAGAGACACAAAGGGGATGGCTCAAACATGGCTGGCTAGAATAACATTATCTAAACTGCCCACACAGTCACAGTTTGAGGACGCAGAAAATATCAGTATATTCAAAGGAGACTAAGTCAAAACCTATGCTATCATCAATCTACAAATGCTTGTTCCAAGATTTCAGGAGTATTTTCCCATGTTTTGCTATAGTTTGAAAGAAAGAGTCTCTTAGAGGAATAAATACATTGCACCCTGTGAAGGTTCCCACTTGCAAAGAGCAGGTTGAATTTCTGTTCATCGTTGTGTCACCATTAGGTAAGGAGGGAAGAGAATGAAGCTTTATCTCCCCACAGGTCCTTTGCCAGCAGGACCTCCGGGTGATTGAATCAGTGGACGTTGAATATCTTGACCACCACTTACTTCCTTCCTTTTTTTTTTTTTTTGGGGGGGGGGGGGGAAGAACCAAAATTAGGGCATTCATATCCATGTGCGTCCCCTGTAAATGAAGTTGCAACCACTTTACATTATCGCAACTTGGGCCATGACATACACTCTCCAATACCATGGCCGTCTGCCAACAACTCCAGACACAAACAATCCTAAGCCTGTGGTGAATCTGACTTATTGAATTTATATTAAATATACTATTATCTGACTGCTCATTATGACGCTGAAAACCACTGTCAAACTGCTGTCCTGTGGACAGAATGATTTTTTAAAATGTAAATACATTCTCACCATAATGCCCATAAGCATTGATACATCTTTCATATTTATCATATATAATTGTCTATACAGATGGAGGGAGAGAAACTACAAAATAGTCCTTATGTTCAAGATTCTCTAGCAACAGGAAACATCCATGCATATGAACAATTCACATTTAAATCTGCAATGAGAAACATTGAACTGATTTTGGCTGGAAGGCACTATCATCCAATAGAACATATTTAATGCATAAAAATAAACAGACAGTCTCAGAACAAATCTGGACTACATGCAGACATACATGGTGACCTTTAAAGGAATGTATTAAAGAGATTCTTATTATTCAAATATGCACTGTTTAGGCCATGACAGTTTGGAGACATTTTATAGTATCAGAATTAAGGCACTTCTCAGTGCACAGATTTGTCCAGTGCCAATTGTCAAAGTAGAAGTTTGACCAACAAAAAGTTTTAAGGTGTATAAATGAAGCAATCTCTAGCCCAAAAAGTACACAGCAGTGTAAACAAACATCAATCCAGTCAACCTATTTTATAACAAAGGACCAATATTTATAGGTCAGACTTTGACCCAGAAAGTCTTTGAAAGATGCGGAAAACTTTAGTTGTTGAAGAAGTTGAAATCAGAAAGGTGAAATTTCAGAAGTTACTGCAAAATAACAGATATCTGAAATGTTCTGAAAACAGCTTTTTCCCTACAGTTGATCATCCACTGGGGAACAAAAAACCCTTCCGAGCCCATTACAGTTGACTGCTTGAACAGATATCACAGCAAAGTACTTCAGCAATAATGTTTCTATGTTGGAACAATGGCTACCAAAATTTTGGGATATACTTTTGGTTGAATACCAAATTCTAGTTTAATAAGAGATTTATAATCAATATGTCAACACCTGTCTTTCCCTTTTCACATATCCTGAAAGAGAATATTGACCCAGACAATTACATTTTCTCAATGCTGACTTTATTTGACTTAGAAGGTCAAAAGATTTCCCATTGAGAACATACATGTTTATGTCAATTAATTGTTATTTTATGGTAGTTGACTTGGTTCTTGACACTTACTTTGCATTGTAATCCTGTTAACCTGTGTGTCAGATAAATCTTCCCCACACTATAGTTCTATCTATGTATCTGCCTTATAGCCTACAACACTAAAAATATACCTCTTGGATAAATGTTTTGGGTGAAGTAATTTTTTTAAGTGATTTTACAAACCCTCCTCCCAAATCATATTCCATTGAAGTATGAACAGACACCAACTTGGCAGTCCCCACAACAGTCTATCTGTTGTCAAGTTTCCATATTGTTGTCCCTCTGACCTCATGCACTCAAACACACCCCCCTCTCTTGGGGATCATTCCTCTGAAATGCAATATTTAAACTAATTTATAATGCAAATAGACAACATCCTTCCAAAGTTTTCACATTTTGCTGGGAGAAAAAGAAAGGAAACTCACTCTCACTCAAATTTAGAATCTCTGTTTTCAGGGATTCCTATACTAAGTCACAGCACAGTACCTGAAACGGAGTGCCCTAGGAACATTTTCCCTTCCTCTCTATTTGGTTCCTATATTCTGCCCTTCAAGACAGTCTTCTTCCTACGCTCCAGGTATGATCCACTCGTCATAACCTCACTTTTAATGATTATAAATTAGCAAAGCTACATTAAGAACAAACTTAACTGTTATGAAAAGATAGATCTAACTGTGGTTATTAGTTGGGTAAGAAAGCAATCAACATTTACCAGACTTGTTCTGAAAACATGTAAAGCAGTAGTTTGTAAAAGGTTACTTTTTCTTAATAGCGAACAGATTTGCAAATCAGTACATAACATGTAACAGTTGGTGATCAGAGCTAATGTGACAAAACTTAAAGATGGATAAATGGAATTAGTAGGATACACTTCGGTGTCATTGAAATAACCTTAGGCATTTGACATCAAAGCTCATAAAACAACACTATTGAGATCAAAGACTTCAACAAAATTACACTTTCTAAAGTTTGCAAGTCATGTAAGTTGGAGACACGCGAGTCTGCTTGCCCTTGCAATTTTCTGAATTCCTGAATACTTGGAGTCATTACAGGAACATCTGATGTTTTGATACACAAAGATCTGAAAGACACAGAGTGTCCAGGTTAATCCATACTGACAGATAGGTCTGCCTTAGAATCCCATTGACTGTATTCCTTAGATTTTTCTTGCAGAATTAACTTGGCTTTGCCCTCTAAAACAACGTTTGTTCTCCTTCTGTTATGATGGTGGTTCCTGATAATGTTAGCAGCGTGGGACTGTCTTTTGTTTTATATTTAATCAGAATTAAAACAATTCTTGATTGGGACCTTCTGAGTGCAAAGTTGGTTGCAGTATTTAAGTACATACCAGTAAACCCATAGAAATTATTTAAAAGTTGATTGTGATTTGCAATAGTATAATGCTAAATAAATAATTTTGGTATTCTTTGTCTGAACTTGTTTCTTTTGAGTGATGCACACTCTGATTTGTCTAGATGGCACTGAGCCCATATCTTATCAATTATAACAACAGAGTCCTGTGGCACTTTTAAAGACTAAGATTTATTTATCACATGAGAAAATCCCACTGCATCAGATGTTCTGAAGATGAGAAACTTACAGAATGGGAGGCAAATGCATGGGAGTATATGACATAGGATCAGGTCAGGCTCTAACAGCAAATCAATTATGTTACCATTTATGGATCTAAACCTACAGCCCTTATTAACATGCATTCAGTTTAAGTTAAATGCATATTAAGAGGCCAAGACACTCCATACTAGCTACTCAAGCCAGTGTACTGTGATCTGCATTATACCTCCAAAAGTAGCACTGAGCACACATTCAAATACACAGGCCTCATTTGACTTCTTCCATTGACTTCAATAAGCTTTGAATCAGGCCCTAAACGTAATAAGAGCAAAGCATACTGAAGTCAAGAGGAGTTGGATCTGACCTTTAATGTTCCTTGTTTACATCTATTGTACAAAGCAGGCACTATTCCATTAACATCTATACAGTTTGGTTGAACAGTGATATCCTATGCAGATAAAACAATAATAAATCTTGGCATTATTCTATATATCTGGAGGGATTGAAGTGGAATAACATCCTATTTATGCGCCATAGAGTCCTTGGAAAACACCCTATGCATAGCAATAAATCTGTTCATTTTTGTTATAGTTCCTTCCATCACTTTCCCAACTGCTCTTGTTGTCTGTTTGAAAGCACCTGATCGTACCATTCTGTCTGTTTTCAGCATCATAAAATGACATTTACCCCATTGATCAAAAGATGACCTCTATTCAGTGTCTCTTAGATTAGAGATAACAGCAGACTGCTGTCTAACTGAAAAATAATTTCTTCAGCTCCTTCACTAATCCTTTTTTATTATGACTGCTTGCTAAAAATGTCAGTTAAAGTGCTGAATGAAAAACAAAAATACATTCAACTAAATATTTGTGTTGGGATTTACCAATTTTTTTTTAAATAGCTAGCACATATTGCTTTAGAACTCTTATTTTATCCTTTGCAAATCAAAGTGTTTAGATTCACATAAATCAATACAAATAAAATTAAAGAAAAAAATGAAGTAAACATTTTTGTCTATACAGTGAGATACTGAAAATAAGGAGACTATATTGGCTACATGTAGACATGGAATTTAAACTGTGCATATTTAGGAACAGATTTTTAAATATCAATGTTAAAGATCACTTTAGAATATATTATCACATTCTACACAGTAACATTTGTTACGTATCTATAAAAAGCAATGTATATAGGAACAGTCATATTCCATGACTAATCATGTTCTATGGTGAGATTTTTCAAAGCATTATTCTCAGATGTTTACTCATGCTGAGTGGAAAATCTTCCCTGTATCCTTTACCTCCTACCAATCTCCCTCCTTACCCTCCCCCCCCCCAATGGTCCCAATTTCAAAGGATCATGAGTACTGATATTTACCTTAATATGGGTATAAATACTATACATATTTTAAGTTATATAAGGACTAATGTTCAACTTCAGTGGGAATTTTAGCTAACAACTAATCCTGGACTTTGGTTCCATTGCCCTGAGCCATTGCCACTTTGGTTATAATGGTTTTTTTTTTTTAAAAGGACTTTCCTGACTCTGTATATTTTTTCAGCTTCAGTTTTATCCTTCCCTTCACTATATTGAAAAATATATTCTTTAGGAATAGAATGGACTCCACCTCCAACAAAACTTTCAGAGCCTTAGTCACTAGAATGGCTTTTTGACAGCTGACCTTATTTCACCAAGTAATACATCATCAAGGCAAGACAGGTCTGATGGTATATTAGACTAGTACAGATGAAGTATTGCACTAATATATCATCAAAGTAACATCACTTTTATGATATACTGTATTTCACACCAATATGAGCTTGCTAGCAGAAACTCTTTCTAGTGGCATGTGCTTTTCAAGATTTATTTAAAAGAATTTATTTTTGAATCTTTTTAGAACATGGTTAGGAGAAAGAATGTTGTACCTTGCAGGGAATGTGCTAAGTTCTTTCAGGGTGATATGGTCAAATATTTTGAGGCTAATCAAAGCCTTCACCTTCCTTGTTATTGGGAGGAATTAATAATTCCCCTTCTCACTCACTATCCCCCACTGAAGAGTTGCTACCAATGTGATATATGTCATTATGTGCCTGTAATGCACCTCTGCCTTATACATTGGCTAGACTGAAGAGTCTCTGCACAAAAGAATGAATGGACACAAATCATACATCAAGAATAGTCACATTCCAAAGGGGTAGCCGTGTTAGTCTGTTGTAGAAAGACAACAGAGTCTTGTGGCACTTTTAAAGACTAACAGATTTATTTATCGCATGAGCTTTCGTGGGAGAAAATCCCACTTCCTCAGGCGCTCTGACGAAGTGGGATTTTCTCCCACGAAAGCTCATGCGATAAATAAATCTGTTAGTCTTTAAAAGTGCTACAGGACTCTGTTGTCTTTCTACAATAGTAGCATTCAAAAAAGAATTGGTGAGCCATTCAACCTCCCCAGACATTCTGTAACAGATATAACCATTTCAGCACTACAGGGGGAAAACAAACAAAAAAGCCTCTCCAAAACAAGACTTCATCATGAAACTGAATAGGGATGTGGAATGGCTAACTACTAAAGTTCCAGAAGGGTAGCCGTGTTAGTCTGTATATAGCAAAAACAACAAATTTGTTTAGGCATAAGCTTATGCCCAAAGAAATGTATTAGTCTTTAAGGTGTCAGAGGACATTCATTTTTTTCCACTACCAAAGGTGATTTCCCCTCTTAACATTCTCACCAGCTCACCTATTGTTCTTTAAAACCAACATCCACACTGTCTGAATCAAAACAACTTGTTTGGTTTGCTGAAATACACTAAAACTGCCCTTCTGGAACTGTTTGCATTGACCTTGTGACTTGCCCTCCTGTGCATGCATGTATATATATATAAATTATATATATACACATACACACACCTAACATTATGGTTTCCATTTCATGCATCTGATGAAGTGGGAATTTACCTATGAAAGTTCATGCAATAAATAAATTTGTTAGTCTTTAAAAGTGCCACAGGCCTTTTTTTTTTTGGGTGGGGTGGGGTGGGGGGGGATGAAATAGATGAACATGGCTACCTCTCTGGAACTTGTCACCATGCAAAATAGAAGGACAGAAACATTATGGGCCACTAATGCAGCCATGAGTGTGGAAATGATTTGTGATCCACCTAACAATGGAACCATCAGCCTTCCTAAGCTCTCTCCTATCCCCATACCTCAGTGGGCCAGGGTTTGCTGCCTTTAGTATTTTGTGTGGTCATGGTGGAAAGCCTGCATCAAAGTTTGTAGAGAAGAGCAAAATAATTAAACCCTCAGCTTCAAGAATTTAAATACAGACCAGGGACTTGTGTGTCAGAAATTTAGTCTGAGTTACAGCAATGGATAGGAAAAGAAAGCAGTGTATCAGGTCTTAGAATGGAAAACTTTCTTGAAAACAGACAGAACCAAATATTGTGGATTTAGACTGGGTAAGAATTAGCCCATAATGTTTATTAATTATATGTAAACATTCCAAAACCATATAAGGGGCATAGGTATAAAATAACTAAACAAGACTATTTATACTTGACTGGTCAATTGTCACTTGTAAGCAATTAAAATTCAGACAACAAAATTCTTGAAAACTCCAAGGACTTTTCCAACAGAAGATGGTAATAGTTTAAGGTCAGCTCCTCCTTTACAGTCACAACATTTTAAAAAAAGACATCCAAGTTTCAGACATATGTTATCCAAGAATCATCTATTTTTATTCAGGGGAAATACAGTACAGCAAAAAGCTGTGGAAGGTAAGAGACCTTGGTCTAAGCCTTGATCAATAGAAGACATCCTATATGACTTAAAACAAATTACTAAGCTTCTATCTGCCACATAAAAATTGGGGTAATGATACTTTCCCACCTCATCTGTTGGTATAAACCTTAATTAATTAAGGCATAACAGTGCTTTGAGGTCATCTCATGGTTGACTCAAACTGACATGCAAAACATTACAGATAACCTCCCTTAATTTCAGTAGATTTTATCCATGTTGTCAAGTGAATTTTGACAGCACTAAAAGATTAGAGACAGATTCACAAATAAACATGAGCCTTTTCTCAGCACGATGCTCCTATTGGCTGTTACATTACATTTCACATAACAAGTTACGATTATTTTTAAAGTTTTCAGATACAATGGGAAATTTTGAACAGTGATTCCATTTTCCTCACTTAAAGCTCTTGATGCATCAAGCAAGAGCACAGAAGATAAATTGTGTCACTGTTTATTTACAGTTTACATTCCTACAGTTGATGCATGTCATATAAAAATTGATCTTTACCAGAACTATAGCAGCACATTATTTTTGCAGCAGTAAAATTGATGGAAATTGATTATGCCTGAAAAACATGCAATTATAGTGTCTTGATTAAAAATGAAACATATTTCAACTAACATTTTTTCTTCTTTGTATGATTATGATACACAAGTACTAACATTAATGGTATTTTTATATATATAAAATGAACCATAAAATTACAGTTAGCAGTCAAGAGCACTCTAGCAGATAAGTAAGGCAATTTTCCTCATCATTTTTCCCTTTGTTGTCAATCTTGTTGCATAGCCCATTGCCTTTTCAATGAGCTTTAATGTGAATATTCAAGATCTTGCTTTTCTCTGGGTTGAAACTGTTCAGATTAATGTCATCCATTTAAATAAAGTTTACTTGTCAACCCACCCACCCCCTTTTTTTTTTTTTAGGGTTTCTAGTAGTAATGTACTAAAATTTGATTCCACATTGAGAAAAAGGAGTAATGACATTTAAATTGTCTAGGTGTTAAGCAAACAAAAGTGGTTATGGAGCTTGCTGTAAAAAATATTTAAAGTTTACGTTGCTTTAGAAACCCTATTTATAATACAGTCTTCTTGGTATTTCCACCTAGTACAGCATCTTTTATGAATTTTAGACATATTTGAACACCTACATATATAATGTATGACAACCCAATGAGCTACCATTTTAGATTGAACTAAAGTTATCATGAGCATTTATTATAGTTATTGGCTTTCATACAGAATATTTAAGCAGCATTTTCTAAGGAAGATGATGATACTGACTAGATTTATAAATCCTTTTGAGATCTCATGATGAAGAGTGTTATGGAAAGGTATTATTGGGGTTCATTTCCTTTTGTTCAGAAATTTACAAATCTCAACAACTCATTAATGGTAGAAGAGAGGGTTTAATGTCATGTGACTTCACCCTATATATGATGCAAGATAATATAGGAATAAACAATTGAAATATTATTCACCCTTGATGGTTATAGGTGGAATCCAGTGGGTGTATACCAGTCCCATAACTTGCTCACAGACAGATAAATCACTAAAAAAGTTAAAGTGACAAGTACCAGCAAGACTCAAACATCAAGCCAAACATTTTTTGGTTAACAATTAAGAGTGCTAATTTAAAACACATTTGTGAAATATTTAATGTCCATTAAGTTTTGGATTCTGCTGCAGGGACTTGAATTGCCTATAACATCAAAATTAAAATTATATATTCAAAAATAGTGGTGGGTTGAGGGTTGCTCAGAACTTGATAGGAGAACTAAAGATGAAATCTGGGCCCCATTAAAATCAATAGAGTTTTGCTGTTATCCTCAGGGAACTCAAGATTTCAACCTCAGAAGTTGACAAGAATGCTGAGCCCTAAACTTAGCTCAGGAAAGGGACTCTACCACATTCTGCTTCCAGTTATTTCCTTTTAAACTTCTCTCCTGTAATGAAGCTTTCAAAAGACTTCATCTGGAATAGTGCATGTAATTCTGATCCCCAATGCTTAAAAAAGATTGATTCAAACTGGACCATGTGCAGAGAAGGGCTACTAGGATGATCCATGGAATGGAAAACCTGCCTTATAAGAGGACACTCAAAAAAATTGGCTTGTTTAGCCTAACCAAAAGAAGGTTGAGGGGAGATACGATTCCTTTCCATCAATACATCAGAGAGATAAATACCAGGGAGGGACAGGAATTATTTAAGCTCAGTGCCCATGTAGACACAAAAACTAATGGCCAACAGGAAACTTCCTGGTCATTCCTGGAAGTTTAGACTTGAAATTATGCAGATGTCTAGCCATCAGAGGAGTGAAATTTTGGAATAGACTCTTACGGGGAGTACTGGGAGCAAAAGCCTAGCTAGTTTCAAAACCGAGCTTAATATATTTATGGAGGGGATGGTATGATGAGATGGCCTAGCTTAGTAATTGACTGATCTTTTACTACTGGTGGTAGATATGCCAATTAGCTGAGACAGGACATTTGCTGCGGGGGTTCTGAGTTATTACAGAGAATTCTTTCTTGGGTATCCAACCAGAGAGTCTTGCTTACATGCTCAGGGTCTATAACTGATCACTGTATTTGGGGCTGGGAAGGAATTTTCCTCCAGGGTGGATTGGAAAAGGCTGTGTTTTTTTTCCCCCACCTTCCTTTGTTGTATGGGGCACGGCTCACTTGCTTGTTGATTCTTTGTACCTTGATGTCCTTAAACCATGATTTGAGGACTTTATTAACTTAATCATAGGTTACAGGTTCATTACAGAAGCGAATGCATGAGGTTCTGTGGCCAGCCTTGTGAAGACGTTCGGACTAGATGATCATATTGGTCCCTTCTGCATCTATAAAAGTCATCATCTCACCAGTTATATACTGAAAAGGTAAGCCAGCAACCATTAAGATGAGCCACACTTAATATTCAATTTTGTGAAATAGCATCTTTTATATTCTTAAAGAACACCAAAAGGTTTTAAAACAGTGTTCTTAAAAAAGCAGAACTCATAGAAAAAGCAAAAAGACAAATAACACAACACAAAAGTGAATCCAGAAACTTGTCTTTGCTGAGGTAGTCATTTATCCCATGCTGATCTGTATGGTTTGAACACTTACAAATTCTAAAGATATTATATAGTAGAACCAGATTTCTAAATCTTGCCTTGATTTAACTGTTAAGGTAGGAGCTTAACTCTCTTGAAAATCTAACCTCTTGAACGTATTTTTCTCCCCAATGTATTTTTGTTGTTTCATAAACAATTTTTTTCCTTCCTTTTTAATTTTTTTGGTGGCGGGGGGGAGGGGGCGGGGGGAAGTTAAAGACAGGAAGTAGATTTTACATTTCAACTAGAAAACAATTAGATTCAAGATGGTTCCAGTTTCTTCCAGAGTTCCACAGTTATGGGATAGCAGGTGAGAAAGTTTTGCATTCCCATGCACAGAATTGTTAGAGGAGGGATCTGACTGAAGGGTTGGAGGTGCCCTGCACAATTTGGGCAAGTATCATGGAGAACTTCTATATGTATGGCTTAGGTAGAAATGAGTGAAACTCCTTGATTTTGATGTAAATCAAGTTTGTGCCATCTGAACTTTCAGTGAGAGTTTAGATTTTGAACAAAACATCAGTTTTCTAATTTCTACTCAAAGCTTCAAATCCTTCTGGGCAAATATTACTTAATTATTTGCAAAACATGCATAAATGTGCATGCTGTGTTAGGAAGATAAAAGACGTGTTCCCTGCTTTACCTAGAGTTCGAGCTTCTTGCAATAAATTTTAATCATTTAGTAATTCCTGAGAATAACAGTTACAAAGGTGAATAAAAAAAAAAGCATGCATTTTCAGACAGAAAGAATACCCTGAAAGTGACAATCTTCAGCTCACAGATATTTTACCTACTTTAGAATCAGCTGTCAAGCTCAGTGTTCAGGGTCCCGTCTGAATATTCCTGTCAACGTTATATTTATTCATACTCACTCTTTTTAAATTTCACCCTTTCTCAACCCATATAATTTCACCTATTTCACACCTTGCAGACAAAATTAAGGTAAAACCCAATAATAATCAACACCACCCAAAGAAATTAAACTTAAACAAGGCTCTGTAATATCTGACTTCATTAAAAAGGTTCTGTTTCCTTTTTAAATTTACTTCAGAAAAACTAAAATCTGCAACACAGTGTGGGTTAAGAATAGCTGTTATGTGAATCAAAATTTAAGTAGTGAATTAAAAGCTGATTTTGCTCCCCTGTATGTTTAGTCAGTGAAGGTAAGTTACCATTATGTCTTGTTACCTTTTGTCAGATCAGCATACACTAAGCAATAACGCACCATAAAGGGAAGCAATTTGGGAAACAGCAGTTCAAGTTAAAAGAGATTAGTTTGATTTTCATTTTGCATATCCATCATTACACCAAGACTAGTGCTGGCCACTGGAAAAGTACTTCTTCTGGACCAATTTAAGTTTCCAACAAGTGCCCAATGTATTTAATACAGGGCCACATTCTATGGTATTTAAAGCAAATTAAATTTCAATTGACTTCAATACTTTTGCACATTTATGGACCACATATTTTGTCCTTAAATTATTAATGAATATTTTTGAAGACCACTGAGATCACACCAGTTCACCCTCAAAGATACATGTGCAAACAGAATGGGGATGGGGAAAAAAAACAAAAAAAAAACCTAAGAATTTTTTCTCTATAAAATGAAAATAAGAAACTCACTGATCAGCATAATATTAGAATTGACATTTAATTAGATCTTTGGTATACTACAGACTAATGTTTAAAAGGAATGTAAGAACCGATCGCTTCTTTATTGCTTCATCCTAGTTGGTTATAAGCTAATGTCTTTAATGTGGATTCCCTGTTATATGAGGAAAGTAAAGATAAATGAGAATATAAACCTTGATTCACTTTTCTCGGTGGGATATTTGTTGGACTTGAGTTTCCAGAGCTAACATCACTTCTATGGTTCTGGAAGAGACTAAAATCTGAGATCCAATACTGAATCAATACTTTTGTTTTCTAAAAGCAATCTAACCTCCATTTTTTACTGTAATTAGTTACAAATGCATAAACTAGCTCATAAGGTTTTGATATCAAATTAAATATCTAGCTGAAACTAAGATTGAATATAGAGCTGAACAAATTATTTTTAGCTCATTTAAAAAAAAATGAAAAAAACCCCTCACCATTCTATTCTAAAAGATAGTCATATTCTGATAGTTAAGCAGCAATTCCCATCAAGTTATTATTAATTACAACAGGGTATATCCAAGGATAGGTTGCCATGTTGTATAAGCACCACTAGAAAAGGTAATGCAAATAATAAATACTAAAAATTGCATAGAAATCTGGAAAATAAATTAGACCCAAGATGGCAATTAAATGTCATTAGGGTGATTAAGAGCTTTGAATGATAGCACACTTTCCTGCTATGGATTTTAATGTACACCATTAAAAAAAGTTAATCTGGAAGATGTTATGAGCAGCATAGTTAAAGGACAGATTATTGATTAAGATCCTATTTTAAGAAATACAACACTATGTCAATTTTTGATACCTGTCCATCTTTCTTTCTCATACAAACAGTTGTATCTAATCTTGGCTCAAAGAACTCTGGAGAAAAAAAAAAAAGCAAGGCTGAGAAATGAAGAGTGTCAGATTTGCAATGAGCTAATGTGGCAGAAGGTCAGGGTTGACAAATCTGAGCAAAGCTAATGCCTTGAACATGTTCACTACAGTGTTAACTCAAGAAAGATAAATGAAGAAACCGCCAGCCAACTCCAGTCTAACCAAAGGAACAATTTAAAGTGGAAGGAATCATAATCTGAAGCAATTTGTTTCATGCAGCACTATCATCATGACGAAAGTCTCAATTTTTCTCTATTATACAGCGTTGTTTCCGCAAAAGTTGCAGAATAAAAAGTTACATTTTAAACAATATTTAAAATAATGCCTAATATGAACTTCAATTGTATAGGTGCGAGTGAGGTCAAACTTGGTCTCATATTTGGGGGGGTAGGGGGGGAGGACAAAAATACCCAGTTTTAAGTTATTTTTATATTAAGGATTTAATCTAGATTAGAGCCCAATGGAAGAATTTGTGATGTGAGGAGCTGTTAGTAGGTGGTGTCACCATTAATCAGCTCTGACCAAAAGTTAATCCTAAATAGAGCTGGTACTGACCAAGGTCATACCTTGCTCCCACAAAATAGCAGACATCTGGCCCACTCCATCAGCCTGGAGCCAGGTGGCACAGAAGTGGAACCGGGTGACCCCGGAGGTGTATTTTGACTTGGAGATTGGGAATGAGTCACCCCAAGATTTAAAGAAGGTGTTGGATTCCCTCCCACTGGCCACAGGTAAGGGTGCCCACCAGGCTGGATGGCTTTTCCTGACTGCCCTGTGGGACAGCCAGAATCCAAAATGTTGTTTGGAGGAGGAGAATAATAGGTGATTACAGGGGAAGTGAATGGATTAAAAGCAACCTGTGACACTCAGATTGTTGTGGTAACCTCGCTCCAAAAGCGATTAGAAATGGTGCAGTGCAAACACAAGCATAAATCCCAGGCTCCCATCTTGCTGGTAAAGGTGCGTGCCCTTCACCGCAGGGATTAAGACCCCAGGACCTGGAATAGGGACGAAGTTGTGGTAAAAGGGTTAACAACTAATGTTGAACACTTGGAACAGGCTGTTGTCATCCTGATGGATGATAAACATGCTCTTTTGGAGAGAAACACTATGCTGGCTGAGGCTTTGGAAGCTGTCCAGCAGAGAGCTGGCAAGCAAGGGGTGGCTGAAGCAGTGGGGATCCGCTATGCCTGGGATTGCCTTCGCCACCTCCTACAGAACCTCCACCCGATCATGTCCCAAGTGAAGGTTCAGGGCCTGATAGCATCAGATGGAGACCCTGAGACATGGGATGGGGATGTGTTATGGGATTTCAGTAATGAAGGTAGAGGGTAGGAGAAAGAAGCTAAGCCAGGGAAGGGTCCTGCAAAGGATGTTCGAGCCTTAGTTACAAATGAAGCTAGGGGACCTCTGGGGTAGCCCCTCAACAGATACGAGATTACACCCAGACAGAGCTCCAAGGGCTCCGCATGCAGTACAAGCAGAGGGTAGGCAAGTGCATGAAATCCTCGCAGCTCCGCTCCTGGAACGAGGGAGCTGATGCAGTGCAGCTGGCCCCAGAGGCGGTAACAAGACTGAGGGCCTGCTCCATCAATTCAGGGGGATGATGTAGCAGCTGTTCCAGAACCCCTCCCACGCCAGACCTCTTTCTTTTTTTTGCCCGGGCGTCCAGTTTGACTGCCTGAGGGACACCCAGCACTTTATGTTCGGAGGCGAATTAAGGGGATTTTGAGACCCTGGGCACATTTTTTTCAGGCCCCTCCACCCTCCCACCCACATTTCTGAGCTGAGCCCCCCACTGTGAGAATACAGCTGCATGGGAACAGGGGGGGGCTGGCGGATCTTGTCATTGCTCTGGGCAGGCAGGTTTTGCATGCCTGCCTTGCTGCTGAGATTTTGGGGCACTGGATGGGGATGCACGGACCGTGCGTCCTGGGTGCCTAGGGCCAGCTGTGCTCCTGGATGGTACTCTATTTCCTGAGCAGTGGCTCAGGGATTGGCCACTTAGGGGGGTGCTGGAAGGCCCAGGACTGGGCCATCCATGGCAAGCCCATGTGGGGCACCCCCACTTGACAGGACTTTTACTCTGCTGCACAGAGTTTACCGTTTTCTGTATCCCACCACAATTGTGCCCAGGATCACCACTGGAATTTCACAGTGGACCACTTGGCCCATGGTGCGAAGTGCACAGCAGCACCTCTGCTAAGGAGGGGGAGGGCTTCTCCCTCTTAGTCTCCTGGGTCTGCACATCCATTCAGGACATTTGGGTCCAGAGCGGGCATGCTGCTGGGCACAAGCTCGGGCATTTTCACCTTTCATGTTGCCCTGGAAATGGCTGAAGCTGTTTGTAAAATTTACCAGACTGTAAACATTTCTTTTGGATACAGGCCAGACCCCATCCCCCCACCAGGCAAGTGCCTTGGGGATGTTTGTCTAACCTCCTGATCCAACCAGAGACTACAACTGTTGGATTTACAGAATGCATTATTTTATCCTGGGGTTTCCTCTCAGCTACCATTAAATAATAGCCCCCCTTTGCCAGCAACACCATGCAGAACTGAGCGATGGGTTTGGGCATTCATTGGATGTTCCATGTTCCCTGTTACCCAGGGAAGGCAGGTGCAGTAGACTTCTACAACTGGCTGCTGAAGCAGCAACTGAGGCACCTATCACCGGACCGCATGCTTAGGGGGTGGTATGGGATACTAACAAAAGCTACCTTTCAGTTGAATTTTCACCAGTTTTACGACCTGATGCCAATGGAATGCCAGCATGGCGGAGTGAGCATGTGGCCAGCGACTGAGCAACCGAGTGCTGTGGAGAACCCCAACCAGCCAAATCCTGATGTGCTGCAAGTCATGCTGGTACACCCTGCTGCATGCCTCCCAACCAGGAAACTCCTGAGTCAGCCGGGGTAGACTTGTATGCAGTCACCCTGGATATCACTGATCCCAGGACACAGAAATTGAGCCCACTGGAACACGGTACAGTTACCTAAGGGATGTTATGGGAGGGCAGCCCGCCCATTCTGTGCTAGCATTACATATGGGAGTGTACGTACAGGCAGGGGTGGTGGACCCCGATTACCGGGGACAGGTGCAGGTACTGCTGTTTAATTTTGGAATAAAGCCTGTGCCATATGGGCTTCCAAATACATAATAATGGATAGTTCAAACATATAATCGGGGAAAGTTGTACTTGGCATCAAGTCAAAAATACCATGTTAGTTCTAAGAAACGCATCAAATCATTACCAGTGTAACAAAGTGCTATTTACCTCCCAGATTAATTGCTTTTTGGAGACAGTATTATACCTTGACAGATATGGAAGTTGTTAAATACACAGACTAACCCTAAACAAAGCACTCTTCCAAATCACAACTTTAGCTTTCACTGCCCTCTAAAACTAAACTAAAAAGAAGAAAAAAAAATAATATTCAGCAACACCTTATTAAAGGCAACACAAGCATCTACTTGCTTATCATATACTATGCTGCATGGAAGTAAAATAATAAAAAATGGATTACAGTTATGTGGTATGTTACACCACATAAAAATGTAATTCTTAGCACATATTTAAGGGATAAATTGAAGGAAATTGAAATTTAAGGCTCTCACATTCATTTTACCTTACACATTGGGTTGCTACTGAGGAGATGTCACGAATCCATGACCTTACGTTGGTGTTGGGTTTTTTGGGGGGCAGAGTTAGGAGGGTCTTCCACCTTTAATGAGTCCATCAGGACAACAGAACAGAGTTAAGAGAATATTTCTGCAAAGTCTAAAGCAAATGCAAAGTGATTGTGAGTTAACAGGGCATTACAAAAAAATTACTCTATGAAATTTTCATTTTTGGCTATTGTTTGTCTCTCTGTATCCAAAGATGGATCATTAGTACTTCTTCAGACTTCTCATATTACACACTGACTATATTCAAATAACTAGGTTGCAATTAAAGAAAATGGATTATTATTTTTGTTGTGGATACTTTTGGGCACTGTCTATGCCCATTGATCCCAATGGGAGTTTTTTGTTAGTCACTCCAAAGAAAACACATTCAAATACTGTCCATATGTATGTTCTACACTAATGGTCAGTTGCAACTTAAAAATAATTTTAAAGGTTCTTTTGAGAGCTTAAGATCTTCCATTAGAAGCATTGAGAAAGAACCATGTTTGTTGTAGGAACAGGGATATACTATACTTTTAATTTCAAGGATATAAATATGACACAAGTAAATATAAATATACCCTACAATAATATCTAGACCTAGGCAAACCAGGGATTCAATCTTATTTATGTAGGTGAGTAACTTTAAAGACTTGAGTAGTCAGTACTACTGAATTGATAACAGCTTGCAAGATTAGTGTCTGAAAGAAAGAGTTCTAGCCTATCTATTTACTGTGGAGTTAGGTTAAATCCTTAATGTTCAAATAACTTACACTGGGTATGTCTACATTGCATTTGGGCAGTGTGACTGCCACGTGTGAACATAAGCTAGCTAGACTAAAGCTCACTTGGGTGACTATCCATAGCAGTAAAGCTATGAAGGCACTGAGAAGCCCACCTGAGTCTGTAGGTACCTGTTTGGGCAGCTAGCCTATGGTGAAGTCCATGCTACCATGGACTCACTGAGCTATCTAGAAGCTGAAAGCTACAATGGATGTATCAACTTGTGGTGACAAGTTCCAAAGGGGTTGCTGAGTTAATCTAGTTCAACAAAACAAACCAGGAGTCTAGTGGCACTTTTAGGGTATGTCTACACTGGAGGCTTTGTTAAGTTGACTTAACAAGATCGACTAAGTCATTTTAAAGTTGACCTTGTTAGGTCGACGTGGAGAGTCCACACTGAACACTCCAGTGGACTGCCTGCATCCACACTGGCAGGTGCTAGGTCATTGGAAGAGTGGTGCATTGTGGGTAGCCCAGGCAGGGGGGTCTGGAGGCCAATTATGTCGACTTAAGGGCTTTCCCCGTCTACACTGGATTAAGTCAATTTAATAAGATCGACTTAAGCCTTAAGTCGACAATAAGAGGGGGTGTTATTAAGTCAGCTTAAGGAAGCGCTTAAGTCGCCTTAATAAAAGCCCAATGTGGATGCAGATGTCTATAGGTCGACTTAACCTTCTTTAAGTTGACCTAAGGCTCCAGTGTAGATGTACCCTTAAAGCCTAAAATTTATTTATCACACAAAAGCTCATGCAATAAATAAATTTGTTAGTCTTTAGAGTGCCAAAAGACTCCTTGTTTGTTCTACCTGTGGTGAAGTCACATCTGCAGCTGAAGTGTAGACATAACCTTTTTTTTAAGTGTGTGTTCTAATGACCGTTTGCAATGTTATTGAGCACTTCTTCCCTAGCTCCATTACAATGTCATCAAAAGTGCATTTGATACTATAGTTGAAACCATACTGGTGTGGTGAGTTGTACCCAGCAAGGTTTTACTAAAATGACCTAAGTCCCTTTGAGATTGCCTAGACTGCTGTGGAGTCAACATCTTGATCAGAGTAACCAGAGATCAAAATGACTTCCTCAAAAGAAATGACTGTAAGGTGAAAGAGGTACTCACGTTCTCTACATTCATAAGTTACTATAGCTAATTGTGTAAAGGGATATTGTGCAGTTAGAGGTTTTAATTCTCCAACTCACATATACTCACTAGTTTGGTTCACTTGTTGCATGAGGTAGCTGTGTTTCTACATGGTTACTTTTGAGTTATATTTACATTAATTTATTATTTTTTCTACCATACTAGCCTCCAGAAACATGTTCAAAAAGGCATCTTTCAAATGAAGAGGACATTTCAAATAGTATCTTTCACAGCAGAACTCTTTGCAGAATTACAGTATTTGTGCTCAAAGGTCTGATGTATATACTAGGAATATGTATGTTAAGATCTGAGGAAGATGTTGAAATCCCAAAAAGACAATCCGAGACCATGACATTTCAATTATATATTCCCTTCTGAACTATCATGATAGCTCAAAATGATAGAAAATATAATCTGGTAACTTGTAGATCAGAGACGATGTTTATGGCTGAGGAATATTTGTAGTATCATGAACTCCCAATCAAAATGGGAGTCACATTGTGCTTCAGTATATGTATTCATAGTAAAAAAATAGTTGCTATCCTGATGGCAGGAAGGATAAAGGGTGAGAGGAAAGGAAACATTAGGCCCATTTTACAGATAAAGGAAGAGACAGCGCATTTAAGTGACTTGTCCACGGTCAAACAAAAAGCTTGTGAGGAGCAGGGGTTTGAACAGGAGATAGAGAGAGGCATAACGGGGGGAAAAAAAAAACAAAACAAAACTAAACTGTTTTCCTCCATTAACAACTTTATTCTTCATCCGCGGTTAGTTCATCGGCAACATGATAAGTTAAGCCTACTCCTGTGAGTAAGGCTCAAGCCTCTTGTTTGAACCATTGTCAATACATCTACTACTGTGACTGCTGAATATACAATAACCTCAG
The DNA here is from genome assembly GCA_007922175.1 of Pelusios castaneus. Lineage (NCBI taxonomy): Eukaryota > Metazoa > Chordata > Testudines > Pelomedusidae > Pelusios > Pelusios castaneus. The sequence continues at coordinate 17,453,644 of ML685770.1, forward strand.
ATTATCAAAATCAGAATGTGTCCCATTGATAGAAGTCAATCTAAATAACGAAGAGAGGACAAGCAATGACCCTTTCACAGCTTTAATGTTAGTAAAATTACAACAGTATCATAGAACCTTTAACTATTGATGAGTAGTCACATTCAAGTCTTTATTGAAGATATTTATTTAAATGACCCCAGTGAAATCCATACCATTACTCACATGCTTAAAAGTTAAGTGTGTGTTTTAAGTGCTTTGTTGAACTGGGGCCTTAGAATCATACTGTAAAGTTTAGAGACCCAAGATGAAGATCGTCATTCAATGGGATTTTCCAGAGTACCTAGAGACACAACAAATCTCACAAATGGGAGTTAGACACTTAATCACTTTTTAAAAATCACAGGAGGCATCTCCTGCATCTTTAGGCGCATCAGTACTTTTAAATATATGGGTCTTGGATACTAAACTGTATCTGATTTACATAATTTAAAGCGGTTTTTAATTTCAGAAAAAAAAAAAAAAAAAAAAAAAACTGTATGCAGAACCAAAATCCTTTGAAATTTAGTGAGAGAGTTGAAGTAATGAAGGGAACAAGGTGAAGTTAAAGAAAACTATTTTTAAAGTTAGGCTGCTTTTATCAGGACATGAACAAACTGAAAACACCAGGCTAAATCCTCCACTGGTGTAAATTGACATAGCTTTATTGAATTCAATACAGCAATATTGATTTACACCAACTGAGGACCTACCCCACTGCATAACACATTTCTCAATGGAATTTAAGACCTTTAAGGTTACTGAAAATGGATTCTATAAAACTAAACCTAAAAAGTGTATTTTTTTTCTCAGAGGATACAATTGTAACAAGCTTCACCTGATGGCAAAAATCTAATTATCGTAGTAAAGGTTCTGCACAGTTATTTCTTGCTTTGTGTCAAAGCAAACTGTAAAACGAGGTGCATAGGAAGTCTGTTATTCTACCTCTAACAATACACAGTCATACATTTTATATCAATTTTTGCTAGAAAACAAAAAAGGGAATAAAAGGATGGATAACGCATCACATTCTACTGAAGAACTTGGATTACAGATGTATTTTTAATAAATTTTTCAAGAATAGCAAAGAATAGCTCAGCACAGACTGGATCAAATATATATTTTTACTTCAGAGCAGAAATAGTTATCTTTATTGAATTCCTTTTCTTCTTTTCAGACAGCTCGGTCTAGTTTTACATAAGCTACTATGTTGCTGTTTGCTTGGCTCATTTAAAACCCAGAGGGAAAAACCCTGTAGTCAGAACTAAAGGTTAAAGCAATTATTGTTAGAACTTCTTCACTTTCTGCAATAGAACAGTAGGGATGGTAAAGAAAGGTGATTTTTCATTCTGAAGAATCCACTTCTATTTTTATTTGTAAATGATACTAAGTAGAACCTGCAGCATGTTAATAAGCTATATTTCTCCCCTCCCCCATTGATTTTCTTTTGCTGGTTCTTTGTTTAAGTCCTTCTTTATGGGAAACTCCTAGGGAACGTCCACACTGGAGTCTTAGGTCAACTTAAGGAAGATTAAGTCAACTTAAGTGCTTCCTTAATTAATTAAGTCAACTACAGACTCCTGAGTCCACATTGGGCTTTTATTAAGTCGACTTCAGTGCTTCCTTAAGTCCACTTAACACCACCTCTTAAAGTTGACCTAAGGCTTAAGTCGACCTTATTAAGTCAACTTAAGCCAGTGTAGACAGGGGATAGTCCTTAAGTCAACCTAATTGGCCTCCAGGCCACCTCACAGAGTTCCTGACCATTCCTCCATCGACCTAGCACCTGCCAGTGTGACAGCAGGGCTGTGGACTCTCTAAGTCAACTTAACAAGGTCGACTTTAGGTCGACTTAAGCCAACTTAAACAGACCTTCCAGTGTAGACGTACCCCTAGAAAGTAGTAATTGTAAATTGCAACTCCACCATTAGACCCTTTCCTTTGGAGTCCCACAAAGATCAGTTCTGTATAACCCTATTTTTTACATACAGCCATTAAGGGACCTGATAGATGGCATGGACCCAATTTGCCAGTAGTACGTAAATAACACACAGCTCTATTTACCTTTAACTCAGTATGACCATACCATGCCAGCAAGGTAACCCAGGCAGAATCAGCTCATGGATGAGGAACAACTCATTGATGATGAATGTAATGTTATGCTGACAGGCAGAAGAATGCAGGGTTTGTAACCACACAGTAGCTTTCTTTGGTTCAAGGCACACCACCAGGGCTTGTTTGGAATTTTCTGACATGTCTGTTTTTTAAATCAGGAAACATGAATTCACCAAAATGGAAATGTTTTGGAGTTTTGTTTAAAAAGAAATTTCCATGGAAACACAAGCATGGTTCCATGTTAAAGGGCGGGCCAGGGCACAGCACGTAAGCGTCAACCCTGCTCTGTGGGCTCCCCCCCCTTTCTTAGTCTACTGGGCTGCCCGGGTAGCCCGGGACAGCTGGGCCTAGTGGCCACAAAGTCCATACACCGCCCTCGGGTCAAGGCAATCAGGCCTAATGGCCACAGTCCATACACCGCCCTCGGTTCAGGGCAACCAGGCCTAGCGGCCACAGGGTCCATACGCCGCCCTTGGGTTCAGGGCAATCAGGCCCAGCGACCACAGAGTCCATACACCGCCCTGGGGTTCAGGGCAGTCTGGTCGACAGGCCTCCGAGGGCAGCACCCGGGTAGGGGGGCTCAGGCCTGCCCACTCCACTGAGCCCCAGCCCAGGGCCCTATGGGTGTCCGGGGTTGCAGTTCTCTGCCAGCGGGGATCCACCGAAACACGCTGGCTCCCCCCTAACCCCGTGACGCGGGCCCCTGGGCTACTTCCTACCCGGGTGAGTGATGATCCTCCTGTGTAGTCCTGGTCCGAGGCTCTTTCGGGGCTCCCCGGGTTACCAATCGCAGATGGGTCTCTGGGCTCCAGTCCCGAGATGGCCGCTCCTGGTATCGCCACTCCGCGTCAGCATCTCCCTCTTGGGCTGCCTGGCACTCCTCCCCTTCCTCGGCAGGAGCTGAGAGTGGAGGTCCTCCCTCCTTGCCGGTCAGCCCTAACTAAGCTGAGCTGCCCTATTTTATACAGGGAGAGCAGTCTGAGCATGCCCAGCAGGGCTCAAGGGGCGGGGCCTCCCCCGCCCACAGTGTTTGTTGGGCTTCTTCAGTGCGGGGCGGAGCCGCCCCGTCACATTCCAACAGAAATCTGGTTCATTTTCTGCCAGCTTGCTTGGCAGGGTGCTGGACCCTCCCGGTAGCCTCAACACATGGGACAGATCATAATCAGGAATTCCAGGCCTTCCAGGTTGACTGCCAGAGGCAGGAGCATCGATGCCCTGGCATCAGCAGGGGAGTCTCAGATTCTAGGTTCCCTGCTCTGCTGTGGAGAGCCTGAAAGCCTGGAATGAGCCCCCAGTGGGGAGAATCTGTTCCATTTCATTTCAGAAAGAGTAAAACAAAAAGGTTTAATTTCTCTGAAATAAAAACTTCTGGGACTATTCATTCCATGGGGAATTCCAAAATTTCTAGTTTCTGTTCCAAATCAGAATGAACACTTCTTTGAAAGATTGGAATTTCCTATCAAGTGGGAGTTCAGGGTTTCAACCAATACACACTCAGAACTGGCCAATTTAGCCCATTGTTTACAGATGCTTTTGGATTGCTCATGGAAGCTAATCTCACATACAGCAACATCTGAGAGTAATACTTTATGAATTCCACTTTGCTAGGAGGCTCTATCCCATCTTCGTGGAGGATGACCTGGCCTCTGTTATAAATGCTATGTTACCTCTCATCTAAAACTATCAGTCCACAGTTAATGCCAACTAGACTAGTACAGAATGCTGCAGCACATTTCTTCAGTAACACAGACGGCTGTAAGCACATCAAACCAGTCCTCCATTCTACATTTGCTTCTGATATATCAGGTTAAATGTCTCCATCTTTATCTTAACGACATTCAAGAACCTGGGCCCAGAACAGCTAAAAGATCACCTAAAAAACTCTGAAATGGGAACTGTGATGCACAATTCCATTCCTTAGGCAGAATGGAATTTTCTATTATAAGGGCAAAGGGGATCTCCATGCAGGACGCAACTTCCTTGGGGGCCAGTCTGACAGTAGAAACAATGCAAATGTCACCACCTTTTGCTCTAAGTGCAAACATGCTTTCTCCACTATAAATACAGAGTGACCACATAGCAAATGAGAAAAATTGGGATTTTTCCCCCCCCAGGGGGTGACTATTGTTGCATATACAAGAGAAAACCTTTAACATCAGGACATCTCATCACATTATAAGAACATATTAGTATATGCACTTAAAAAATATGTACAAAACCAAAATATAATCAGAGTAACATACTCCATGGCTCACACAATTCACCCCCTGGGGAAAGTATCTGAGAAAAGAACAAACTTCACATGACAGATGTTAGGCAGATTGCTTAATAAACAACTGGAAAGCATTTACCTAGGATGGTGAGGACTGTATGATGAGTACAATGTAAGAACCTAGACAGAACAGAATTCCATCCAATTTTCTTGTTTTGCTTCTTTAGTAGAATATCTGCAGTAATGGTATTCAGGGAACCATGATATCTAGTGATCTAAAACCCACTGTATGCTTTTATTTTTATAAAGAGAAGATTTTCAGTTAGAAAGTATGAAAACAGTACACTTTTCACAATACTCGCTGTCTATTTACCCTGCTACCCAATCCCTTCATTGGAGGTTGGGTGTCAAACCTGGGATCTGAAATAGCTGGAGTGCACCGGAACCAGAAGTACAAATCCCACCAGAACAAAGCAGCCCTTCATGTTTCTATGTTAAATAAATATGGTACCATGAAATTGAAACTGATCTTTAGAAAAGACATTAAAATTAAGGTCCTGCTCATTGTTTTGGACTTTAAAAGATATTATAGCATTTCCTCCCCACACCTCCTGCAAGAATAAAAAGTTTTACCTTTCTTTAGTTTAAACACACACAGCTTCTCCAGAGGTCATATTTGATCCAGTGCGATTTCTGGAACACAGCACCTTCCCCCCACTCAAAATTCTTCCACTGGAAAAATGACAAATGCCATCTGAGGCCTAGTCTACACTGCGGGGCTAAATCGATGGGAGATACGCATTCTGCTGCATGCAGAATGCGTATCTTCATAGACTTACTCTTACTTACCATGCTGGCTTCACTCAGCTGCATCGACTTAAAAGGATCTCCCATCGATGCAGCATTACTCCACTTGGAGGAGTGGAGTTACTAAGTCAATGGGAGCGTGCTTCTGGGATCAATTGAGGAGGTCTACACTGGTTGTTCAATCAACCTCACTTTGTGGATCTATGGGGAATTGATGCAATATTTTCAGTATAGAGAAGACTTCAGTCCGTATCCAGTTGCTTCTGCCTTGACAATGAACAGAAAAGTCCTGCCTATGAACCCTTCTGTGATAATTTGTAGCACAGTTACTCCTCAATACCTCTTTCGCTGTCTTCAATTTGCCCTTTCAGAAAGGAAATCTTGCTTGTATCCAAAATGTTATAAATGAAACACGAAACACATAAAACAATCAGCTCATGGAGTTCCAAGGACTCACAAGCATATAGTCTATTGCAGTATCCTAGCATTCCCACCTGAATTAGAAGAGGGATTTGCAGACCCTTTTCTTATTGAGCTTTGCATTTGGTCTTCATTAATCAAGACAGAATTCCAATTTAAAGCAACTAGATAGCAATAAGGTGTGACCTTCAAAGACTCTTTAACTACCCTACCAGCAGTCTATTTCCATATTTTGAATTAGAACATGATTTTTTCCCCCCCCAAGGGCTTTACAAATGGGGATAATATTACAGGTAACCAGAACCCAACCATATCAGCAGCTACATTTGTTTGTGTCATTCGGGTTTCTCCAGCCACAGTCCTGAGCTCCAGTCAGCTCAGATATTAACCTCAGAATGTGACAGATTAAGAAAAAAACTGCTTTCTTTAATGGTGGTTTCCTCATTAGCTTGTGAGGACTCCTGAAACTGCTGGGTGTCTACCAACCAGTCTTTGCTTTCAGTAACAGACATATCGTTTTGGTCAACAATCTTAGTGCTTTTAATAAAAGGTATGACAGTCATACTGGCACCAGACTGGTATTTATTTCTTGGACCCAATCATTTGATCCAAGTCAGGTTATAAAAAAGGGTGATATGCCATCAAAGAGAGGTCCTTTTGAAGACTCTAATGGGGACCATTACAGTAATTAAGAAAGCTCATTTCCCATTCATCCCAGTGGGAAATTTGCCCAAATAATGCTGGCAGAGTTTGGCTTTAGAAGTTTAAAGCAAGTTCATTTCTCAGACTGACAAAGTGGTTTGCAGCCCATGAAAGCTTATGCTCAAAGAAGTTAGTCTTTAAAGTGCCAGAGAACTTTTGTTGTTTTACTATATACAGACTAACACAGCTACCCCTCGGGAGTTTCTCAGACCAGGATTTTATAGAACCCTTATTTTCAATGTACTTTCCAGACCCATGAGCCTTTACTGACTAGATTTTACTCCCTCTGCAGTTTTATTCCAAGCTGCAGTCCCAAAGCTAATAATGTAAGTAAAGGCTAGTAATGAATTACAATAGTTTATGCCTCTTTTTTTTTTTGCTCCAGCTTCTTCAACTAGGCCCTTTATGTTCTATTCCATCCACTTTACCTTGGCATCAGTTTACACAGCCTTGGTAATGCAGAGTCTGCTGGTTATTCACCAGGATGCTATGTTTATATACGACCACCTGTGCTCTTAAGTTTCCCTTTGTCTGTGTAGATGGCAGCACTCTGTATTCCTGGACCCCTCTGGCACACTCCTTAAGCATGGGCTGACTAGTTGTTACAGAGAACTGGAGTCTCACAGCCCAGCTCTCCTAGGCCCCCAAGTCCAGTGCTAATCAGATTTACCTGCAATTTAAACATACCCTTCTGTGGCTCCAGCTTCATGGGCAATCTGGATTTACAGTTCAGCTCTTCAGGGACATATGGTAAGTGCATCACATCACACAACACAGACCGGCATTACAAGGTTTCTAAACACATTTACTCCTTACTTTCAGTAGCACAAAAGAAACACAATATCAGACCAGAAATAGTAACATACTTACATGCATTTCCCTTCCAGTTTCCTCACCACTCTGGAGAATTCTTTGGGCTTCAATCAGAATCTTCTAGTGTTTCCTGGATAATCTTCTCATGGCTTCTCCTTTAAATCAGCAAGTGTCTTTGATAGTCTGTGCCTTCCTGCTCTGCTCCCCTCTTACAATGACAGGTAAGAACATCTCTGTTTTATTGCCTTTGCCAGGTGATCTTTGTTAAGCCTTGACAGTTGATCCAAGTCCCACCCAGGTGATATGTTTCTTAATTACCTCCCCTCCCCCCTGGAACTCAGACATGAAGAACTGCCTTGCCTTGGGTGGCAATTTCCTCTTTGTCAAAGGCTGCTTCATTTGAATGGACCATTACCAAAGCCTCCATTTTTAGCCCTATATTAGGTGCAAGAATTTCTCCTGAGGGCTTCACCTCAGTGTGGAAGCAAAAGGCAGCAGAAAAGGCAAACAAGCACCACATTCAAAATGGAGTTTGCTACCTAACACAGACACACAGAGTATTCCCAATATCAACCCAAATTCCTGAGTTCTGCATAGTCAGATTCCCCCACTTCATCACAGGCTCAGTTTATGATTGCTACCTCTGCTGAGAGACCCAATCATAATTTTATTTATAGGCTTATTGCCAACAGGTTTAACACCTTTAAGTATAGTGCTAATATTTAGTGAAATTTTTTTATTGTGACACTGGAGAAAACAGCTTTGGGTAAAAAAAAAGCCCCAAAAACCAAAGGGAGTGTAGACTCTGTTTTTAAAGCAAAACTCCCTAAGAAAAAGGCAAGTGGAAATTGGTGACAAATGACTTTTCCAACTCACTGTGTTTTCGGTATACAAAATATTGTAAATTACATGTAGTCTAGGTTAAGATGCAGCTCACATTCATATATGTATATTTTTTTCATATTCAATGTTATGAATTCTTGAGATTTTAGAGGGGTAGGTATTTTAATTAATTTGCTAGTAACCGTAGCTACATCAGTGCTGCTAAGTGCCAGCATAATGTACTGGGAACGTTGTCTCTGCTTTGGCAATTAATGGAGATAGAGAGAGAGAAAGAGAAAATGTGAGGATACTAACAGATTAATCTAGGATCCTTTTAGACAACATTTTAGATACGGTGACATGCTGAGTTTATTCCTTCCTATGTTAGCTCAGTGCCCTCTACTGATCATTTGTTAGATTAAACTTCACACCAGGTCTTTGTGCATGATCATTTAGTTCAGCAACCAGTTCACAACCCCAAACGTAATCTGAGAAGGCATAACTCTAATGTTAGTGAAAGAAATCCTATAATTCTTAACCCTGAAAGCTGTTTTTTTAGGCAGAGCTAGAGATTACAGACAAATTTAGGCCAAAGCTATTTACAGAGATTGTTAACTAAGAAGAAAGGGAAAAAAAAACATCTCTTTGTGTGTTACAAGTATTGTGGCTGAATTTCTGGCAGCAGCAAAGGTTCTTGGGCTTGCGGCTTCATCATTAGAAATTGGTCTTTTTCTCCATGTGAATAATCAAACAGCTGAAATCTTCGTATTTTAGGAGTATGTATGGGGAAATGAAATCAGAGGTAAAGATCAGCTTCTGATACCTTTTCTTACCATGAGGTGTTCCTTACTTTGCAAACAATCCTATTTGATTACATTTGGTTTACTCATGGAGAAAGGTACCACTCAAGATGAGACTGGCTGGCAGATTCACGTCGAAAGTGAAAGAAGTAAGGAAAGTAATAGAGTCCCATATACAGAAGTAATTGGGAATAAACAAGAACTCAGTTAGGAAGTAACTGTATATCTCTTTTTATTCTTGACTGACAAAATCGAAATGAAATTGAAAACTTTAGAGCAGTGTTCCCCAAAGAGTGGGTTATGAACCAACTGGTGGGTCATGGGCACATTGTAGATGGGTTGTGGGTGGGGTGGGGGAGGTGAATCTGCTCCACAATTACCACACAGTAAAGTAGCCAGGCCAAACCGGAATGGCACTGCAATCTTGTGCAACCCCCAAACCAAAGAGCCGGGTCCAGCCCCACAGGACAACTGCTGCAGGGTGAGCTTGTATTCTAAGCTCACTTCCCCTCAGCCCCATCCCACCCCCCTCTGCACCAGACCAAGATTCAGGTTGTTATGTAGGGGTGAAGACCCTGCTGTGGCTGATCTGCGTCCCTTGGAAGGATGCCAGGAAGATGGCGACAGGATTAAAGGAGGCCACTGTCCTATGATTTTGAGGCCCCAACCACGAATTTGGATCCTGAGGCAGCTGGAAAAAAACCCAGACAAAATGAAATTGCAGTGGGTCACTTCAATAAAAGGTTTGGGAATCACTGTTTGACAGGATTGGCTTACCCACATTTATAATTTTGTACCCGATCAAGTATTATACAGTTGATATTGTTTAGCTCAAACATAGCGGTAACATTGGCGGGAGATTTTCTGTAGAAAATACTCAGGGATCTTTAGGTATTATGTCATCTAGTCCTTTAGCTACAGCCTGACAATAAATACTATCTCAGCTAGAGGTAATGTAACACAGAGCAAATTGGCCCCAAACCTGCAACTGGCACATGACAGTTGTGTCTGCACATGCCAGGTCTACATAGAGCCCCAGTAAAGCCAGCTGTAGGAGCCAGGAAGAGTCCGAAAATAGAAAGAGGTGCAAGAAACTGGAAGAGTTAAGAGAGGAGAAATTGGAACTAATATGGGGAGAAGAGCAAGAGCACAAAGTCAGGTATTGTTTGCAAGGAAGGGGTAATTTCTCTGGAAAGATTTTTAAAACCTGGTTGTAGCGTGGTTGATGGGTTTTTTTTTAAATGTTATATTATTTTTTAAATTATTTTTATATTATTTATTTTCTATTTATTGTTAGTTTAATCTTCCAGCACAGCAGATCACAGGGAACACACAAATATGATCAGCATCATTCAAATGTGACATAGATGACACCAAAAAGAGACTGTTAATCAATTATTAATTTTCAGGGAGAATTTTTAAAAATAAATACTGGAGGTTGTATTACTGAGGAGTAAATTGAGCTCAGATGTTTGACTCTCCACATTTTCAATGGGTCTTAATGAGGAAACATTTCCAAAATGGTTGGGTTCTGAGTGCATGTTTTGGAGTGGTGTATCTGTACTGATGATTCATCATTTCATTTTAGACAGAGTCCCAAAGTGCTGTAGCATGAAGCTGCTTTATCCATTTTGCTATGATATCAGTAACATATTACAATGTTCAAAGCAGAGTCCTTTACACAGTCTGTTGAATATTCCTGGCTCTTCCCAAAAGTATTTAATCTTAAAATTTAGCTAGAGGATGGAGAATAGACTCATGCTCATGTTATTCATGAATATTTCTATTCTCCAGCTAGCCTCACTGGTACAGTATCTCTAGCAGGTCAGTTGGCACAATTCTATTTTCATCTATATTAAACTCTAGATGCATGCATCATAAATGAATGCTTTCAGTGCTCACCCAGTAATCAAGTAATTAATGATGGCTATGTTGAGGGGCAGAGGAGAACAGCTGACAATTGAATAATCTGATTATAGTTATTTAAAATACAATGCAAGTATACATAAAATGTGCAAATCATGATGGCTATGTCTACACTTACAAAAGCTAGTTCGAATTAGTTAATTCGAACTAATTCAAACTAATTTTAGTTAGTTGGAATTAACTTAATTCGAACTAGCATGGCCGCACTAGAATGCTAGTTCGAATTAGCCATGTCCATGCAGGGCACTTGCTTAGTTCGAATTAGTCAGTTGCATGAAGGTCAATCTGCTGATTAGTTCGAACTAAGCAGTTAGTTCAAACTAATATGGCCACATTGACTTAATTCGAGCTAACTATTTCAAATTAAGGGTTAGTTCGAACTAAGCAATCAAATGTATTAGTTCGAATTAAGGAAGCCCTTAATTCAAACTAATGAAAGCCTAGTGTGGCCAAGGCTTAAATTAGTTCAAATTAAGCTTCCTTAATTCAAACTAACTTGCAAGTGTAGACATAGCCGATATATTTTCTATAGCAGGTCCTTGTCTTTGTCCACATTTGTGCAATACCTAAGACAACCTCTGGGGCCTCTCAACATTATTGCAGTATAATACAAATAATTCACCAAGACAATGTTCAGTGAAGAATCCTAATTCTTGATGCATGTGAGTCAGAATGGGAATCAATGTTTTCAGCAATAAGTAGAAGATGTTTTTAATGTTACTCTATTAATTTTCTCCAAATCTTGTCCTTGAACTAGTTATAATTTACAAGCTGTTACAGTAATTTATTTTTCAATTAAAATTATTGATAGCTGAAAATTGACTTAGTGTTTCCTTATTTGCCCAAAGAGACAGAGTTCTGCACTACTGTGCTTGAATGAAATGGCCAATGTCTCTCCAAGGTTAGAAGAGATCATGAGAATTCCCAGTTTCCTGTGAACATGTAGGTAATATCTCATCATTTTGTATGATGTTCTAGCCACATTCTTTTCTTCGCCTCCTGTCTCCATGTTGACTGGTACTTCGAAATGTGCCATCTCCCCACAAATCTTCATTGTTGCTGACATGAAATGACTGCCCCCAAACAGATAATAGCTCAGTAGCTCCATTGCTGTAGACTTGGGCAATATATATTCTTTGAGAGGTAGACAGACCTAAAAAGTATGATTTGGGGCATCCTGCTACCTCTTAGACAATGTCTATTCTACAAAGTAGGAGGGTGATTCTCCTGACTTGTACACACAGGGGAAATCTCACCCTTGCCTCATAGCATAGCCTTCATCAAAGCAGTGACGCTCTACCTCTTTACTTTCCCTTCACTGCCCCAGTTCTCTTTCCTCAACCCTCTGACCTTTCTCTCTCACTCTTTCCTTTCAGCCTCCCTGTCCTATCCCTTACTAGTGCAGGATTTTTTAAAGCAACCAGTTAGGTTCCCATATGCTCCTAATATATGGTTTTCTAGCCAAAAAACTTCTTCCTATAGCGAAATTCCACCCCAAAATCACAATCCTCACACAGTCCAGCACAAATATGGGAGCTAGGTAACCAACTTATGCCTAAAACTGCGCCCGTTGAGAAAAAGCCTTCACTGAACATATAGAAACATGAGCAAAAAACAGGTCTTGGAATATGAAGAATTAATGTTGACAAAACAATTCCTTTTGGGGAAAGGCCTGCGGTATTAGTGGGCGAAAGGAATTTAGATGATGTTATATATTGGAACTATTATCAAGGCTTTTGATACAATGTCTCAGGCTATCCCACTCTCAAAATGAAGCCTTTGATTAGGTTGAAGAGAGAGTGGGCATTGGGACAGCAGATGTGGGACCTAAATGAGAAGGTGCAAGGAAAGGGTCTGGGGTAGAGCTGGATGAAATTTTTGGCCAAAGCATTTATTTTCCCTGCTAATAAATGCAGATTCGGTCAGCCAAACATTCTGTGACTTCAAGAATGTTTCAGCAAATTATTTCAACTTTTTAAAGAAAAAGCCAACACACAATCAGAAACTTGAAGTTACACTCACTCTCTCTCTCCCTACCCCCCCCCCACCCACTTTACACCCAATAGCCAGTGGTTAGAATAGCTATTTAAGATGTGGGAGACCCAAGTTTGAATCCCTTCTCTAAAACAGAGTCTTGAATGAAGATTTCCAATTAATTCTTTAACCACCAGGCTATTGAGTATTCTGGGGAGGTGACCTTCAAGCTCTCCTCTTGAAGTTATCCCACTTTGTATAAATATTCATTGGGCTATAGAAAGAGTGAGAATGAAAATTGGCTGGTACTTAGGGGACTCATTGGGGTAAGGGAGACACCCAGGCTCCAGTTTCTGCTCCAATGACTAATTATTAATTCACACTGGTGCAGTTTCAGCAGAAGAGATTGAGACGAGACCCACTCCAGAAGTCCCCATGCCTTGATACTGAAGACACTTTCCTCGGATATGGGAAACCTAGGTTAAAGTTCCTGCAATTTGCAGGAATTTGAATCTGTCTCTCCAGCATCCCAGGTAAATGCACCAATCACTGAGCTATCGAATATAAGGGAAGAAGTAGACCCTCTCATAGGTTTTGTGACTCTAGCCCTTTGTTTCCAAATTTCATTTGCTTTTTATTTAGTTTTTTTAAAAGAGTTAGAGGTTTGAAATTAAAACACATTTTGTTTCAGCTCAAGCAAAATGTTGTATTTTTACTCAAATGAATATTTCCAGCTTTTCAATTCATCAACAATTTCAAACAATTTTTGGTCTTGGGTTGATGTAAAACTTTTTGTTTTACTTTTTTTCCCCCAAAATGTCAGTGAACCAGAAAATCAGTTACTCATACAGTTCTAGTCTTGCAAGAGAAGTTCGGGCCCAGAAAATGTCAAAGAGACATCAAGTCTCCTATGTTATCTTGTAGGAATCACAGGGGTTGTCAATGTGACGGTGCTTCGTAGGGAGTGAACTGAAGGAGCAGTTTTGTGGTCTCGGTAGCCTGGGATATTTTAGATAAGATTCCGAGACGCAGTATGTTAACTACATGACAGTCTGAACACCAGGAATGAAATCCAGGGTTCACCAAAGTCAAATAGCTTTGTCACTGACTTCAATGAGGCCAGGATGTCACTCTGTAACAGATAGTGTGCATTTTTGTTGGTTTGCATGTGGTTTTCTGCATGTTCTCATTCACTCTACAGACGTGGGGCCCAGATTTTACTGATGTGAGCAGTCTTACTGAAGAGAAAGTACAGATTTTCAAAATCAGGCCACAGCTCTCCATCACAAGCTGAAAAGTAACTACTTCACTGCAAATGAGAACTAAAAATAGTTTTTGGGAACAGAGAAGAATTCAAACTCACATTTCTGAACTGGCTTGAAATCCAAACTTTTATAACCTGGAAGGCAACTAGCAATCTAGCAATGCTGGAATAAACACAATGTTCAGAATGAGCAGATCGTTTCAGGGGGAGTTAGCTCATTTGGAATGTGAATTTTGCTTGCTGCAGGAACCTGCGAGGTGAGCCTAGGGCAGGACTGGAGGTAATTTGTCTCTTCACTGCAGCTGCACAAGGCAAAAGTACTGAGAGAATGAGAAAAGGGGTATGGGAGCAGAGAGGTGTTAAACTGAGAATCCAAATCCGCATAGTACAAACTAGAAAACATGACGGCCAGATGGATTCCCTCCAGACACTTACATCTTCTCAGGAGGAGCTACTCACTGGGGAGGGATATGCCGTGAGTTTCACTTTGCAGATATGTATGTAGGTCATTCTGTGGGCGGATGAGGACAGATTACAATAAATGGGAGGGTGGGGGGGTGTAATGGGATAGTGGCATGAGACACACTTGATGAGCACCTCCTGTCAGTGTTACAGGGGAATAAACTCATGTGGTCTCTGTCAGGTGGGGCGTGTTCTGTCTCTTCCATGATCAGGACCTCAGACCTCTGGCTGAGTCCATATCCAAATCCACCCCCTCCAGGGTAAAGGCCCACTTGCTATTCCAGGCCACTAATTAAAACAGGCAATGTCTGAGAGTGTTGCACCACTCCTGGTGCTCTGGGGGAGTAGGAAGGGACCCAGGCCTGCCCACTTTTCCGGGCGTTGGCCCAGGGACCCTCTACACTGATTTTGGCACTGATGCCACCACCTCCTATCAGTCACTGTCTATTCCCTGGGCCATTTTCCCCACTTATCTTCACCACGCTGGAGTCCATCCACCGTCCACTCCTGGCACCCTTGTCCTAGGACTGCTGCTTCAGCCACTGCTGCTGTCCACCCCTGTGCCTTCAAGACCCTGGCTTCTGGTCAGCTCCCAGTGGCACACTGTGAACTCTCCATGGTGCTGGCTCCCTCAGCCGGACAGAGAGAGAGAGAGCCTCTCTCTGGGTGCATCTAGACTGGCAACTTAGGTCGACTTAAGGACACTTAAGTCGACCTACACAAAGCCACGTCCACATTGGACTTTTATTAAGTCAACTTAAGCACTTCCTTAAGTTGACTTAATAACAGCTTAAGTCGGCTTAATAGCACCATCTCTGAAGGTCAACTTAACCCTTAAGTTGACTTCTTAAGTCGACTTAAAGCCAGTGTGGACGGAGAATAGCACTAAATTGACCGTATTAAGTAGACTTAAAGCCAGTGGGGATGGCTTTGTTTATTGTTTCCTCAACTTAACAAAGTTGACTTAAGTCAAGTTAAATTGTAGCCACTCTGTTAAGTTGACTTAACAGAGTCAACTTAACTTTACAAGTGTAGAAATAGCCTCTGGGCTTCCCAGGCCAACTGCCTGAGCTGCCTCTGCTGCTCCACTTTATACCAAGCAGCTAGCCCCTGATTGGCTCCCTGCAGCCTGTTGGCTGCTGCTCTCAGGCACTTTTAACCCTTCGTGCACCATAGCAGGGCAACAACCCTGCTACAGGGGAGATTTGGCCCAAATGAGTTCACATTTCAAGTTTCCTATTGCCACTCACTAATACTTTTTTAAACACAAGAGTTTAATCATTAAAATAAAATCCATGACCTGGTGAAGTTGGAGAACAGATTTTTGTAGTTTTAATTTCTTTTGAATATCCAATAGCACATTTGCTCACATGAAGTAAAGGAGGATATGGGCCAAAAATACATGTTTGCCAGGAGAGGAGTGTAACAGTCTACATTCCTATGTTCATCCTTTTTACAAAACTATAATTAATTTTGTACAAAGTATGCATTGTAAGGTACCATTTGAAAACTCAATTTGCTTATTATTGTCCTGGTTAAAATATGTCTGGCAACACTAAAATTAAAGTATTCTACTCTGTAATATTACTGTATAAACAATCCAAGTTTAGAAAAGCAGGCACAAACCAGTTTCTCAAAGACAAAAAGGCAAAGTGATGCCTCAGCCAGGTGGCAACAAAAATCAAATGGACCACCTGGTGAAGTGGACCTTCACTTGTTGAAATGGCCATTTATTTGCCATTCTTTGGCAGGAAAAAGGTGTGAGCAAAAAATCTACATTTTGGAAACAGAGATTTCCATCCTGCCAGACCGTCTGTTTCCTAAACCTCAGCTGATAATAATGTTTTTTTTAAAAAAGAAGAACCATAAGAAAGTGGAACAGTTGTGCCCCCAAATGCTTCTCCCTTTCTCTCTGCCTGTGGCATCAATGACGCCTGAAGGACAAGGAAAACATTAAACTCAGGAGTGGGGATTGGGGAAGGAGTTGCTGGCTGAGAGGAATCCAGCCAGTAAGCATGTGATGAGAGAAACCTTTGATTTGAATTCATTAACCCTGTTAAGTTAGATATTAATTCCATTTTACCTTTAATATTTTTTTAACCAATTCTGATGTTTATGCCTCATTACTTAAAATCTATCTTTTTGTCATTAAATGTGTTTCATTAAACCAGTGTGTGTTTGGAAAATCCATTTGAGATAACAGGATTTGTGCATATAAGAGCTTGTATTGTCCAGGCAGGTGTTGGACAATACAAGACATACATTTCTGAGGGAAAGTCTGGAACTGAGAATTTGCTGATGTTGCCCGGCAGTTGCCATGAGTTCTTATACAATATAGAATCATAGAACAATAGGGTTGGAAGGGACCTCACGAGGTCATCTAGTCCAACCCCCTGCTAAAAAGCAGGACCACTTTCACCTCTATACCTCATATAGCTGGGTATGATTTATATGGTGGAGGTGGTGTGGTAGTAGATCAGGAGTGGTTGGTCTCACAGCAAAGCTGTGTAAGAGGCACTCCAAATTGGAGAATTGAGAGGTCACAGCTATCCATCTGTACAGATTTTATCCTGGGCAATGTCACCAGAGGCTTCTGCAGAAAACCCCACTTCTGATATATTTTTCCCTCTAAATTTACAGAGCAGAGATTTTTTTAAATATCAGACCCTTGAGGACCTGTCAGAACATTTCTCACAATATTTTATTTGTATTTTCAAATTCATCCATTAGTAATGAGAACTGATTGGAAAAAAGAAAACAAATGGAAGAGAACATGTTTATCTAGATTCGTGTAGATGAACAGATATCTCTAATCCTAATCTAAATTATCTAAATTAGAGGGACAGATCCTCAGCTGAAATCCATGTTTTATTGATTTTAATGCAGGAAGGCTGAAATATACTGGTTGAGTGTTTAGCATTTTGAGTGGGTTTTTTAATTTTTTTTTATTATTATTATTATTATTATTATTAATTATGAAGACAAGGAATATAGACCAGGAATGCTGTGGTCAACATTTTTTCCAAGAAGTTCTAGTTCTGTTTTGTTTCTAGGGGATAATGTGTGGTCCCTTAGAGACAGCATATGAAAATTGGAAGGCTGTTTGCAAAGGAAGTTTGAAATCTGCTAAAGAAGTCAAAACCCATAATGCTGCCTATTATAGCAATCTCTAAGTCAGAATCCCCTGAAGGAAGAGACTGAATGAAATCAGGAGTTGTTTCTCACAACTGACATATACCATCTTTATTAGAGACACCTAACTAAGCAGCATTAGTCACCCATCATCCATATTTCTTTCCATAAATGAGACAGCATGCAGTTAGAGTGTCTCTGGAGAAAGCAATTACAATATTAATTTAATGGAAATGACAAATGGAAAACCAACTAACTAGTTTAAAGAGTTCAGCTCTCAAAGTCAGATTATGAAGACTAGTTCATGTACACAGCAAACCATGGAACACTCATATAATCTTAAATGAGCTCCCTGGAAGGCCTGTGGAGAGCAATACTGGTGAAAGGAGATGTTTCAGAGTTAATGAATGTCAGAGTCTTCAACGTTGTCAAGCCACGTTTGTAAATAGGCCAGATCCCCAGGGATGACAAAACACGTACACAGCCAAATCATACACTGTGGCTTTAATATGTATAGCTTCACTGAAGTCTGTGGAGCCAAGCTAGTTGACACCACCTAAGGATCTAGCCTGTATACTTCAAGTCAGAGGATGTAGTGCAAAACTTTTTTTTAAAAAAATAATCTTTCCACTACCATAATTGTGGCACTCCTCCGGGTACAGCCAATTCTCCCTTTGCGTTAGAGAATTCTGGCGGCTGCTCTAACTCACACCAGCCTGGAATGACCCTATGGAGCAAAAGACATAGCATAGAGTCAAAGTGGTGTAGGGATACTTCGGCCAACGCATCCCTTTCCTCACTGAATGATTACACATATGCACAGTTGATCCTCTTTGGGCTCGTTAATTTAAATGTAGTGCCAAATGACAACAATGGAGTGGCACAAAGTGGTCAAATTATACAAAGATTCTGTTCCAGAGTATCCTTGTCATTGCTATCAGACAAAGCATTTACTAAAATACCTTATTCTAGTGAGACATTCTTCCTCATAGCAAACAAACCTATCACAGGCGCTCGCTTCCACCTTCTTTATTTATACAGCTGCCAAATTCACACTGAAGTGCTTGAGGGAACACCAGCTAGGTCGATGAAACACTCCACCTTACTATATACTGACTGCTTTGGTTTTTATTTTTATTGGGAAAGTGCTTTCAGGCGAAAAGTGGGGAGGCCCTGAAACAAGCGCTTAAGAAACCCCAGCCAACGAATAAAAAACAAACACATGCATACCACCTGCATTGTCCTGAGATACTTCCTATTTCCAGTTATCATCTTGGATTCCCTCAGAGGAAGGGAATCCCAACAGCCTCTGCAAAAGGATTAAAAACTTCCTTTTAACAGGGACAACCCCCCATGTATGTTTTATTAGCTTATAAATCTTTGAAAGCAGCCAAGGGAACTCTCTCTCTCTTTCTTTAGAGTGAATCACAGATGGCAGCTACATGAAGTGTGCATTGGGTATTGTAAGTTTAACATGCAAAAATGACTTGGACACCCTAACTCTGGGAAATCTTAAGAGCAACAGCATTTTACTTGGCTTTTGTAGTATTTTCAATCTGTGACAAGATTGAAAAAAGCAGAAAGGCTGCTTCTCTGTCTTTTTCATTGCCTTTTAGTATAATTCAAAAGATCAAGCTAACAAACAAAGCTAAATAGGAATTTTACCTAGCTTCTTAAACTTCTGTCTGCATCTTCAAATCTGACAGATCCAACATTCTGACCCCAGTTAGGAAGCCTCATCACTATACTTCAGCGTAGCAAACAAATAGGAAGAAGGGTCTACCATACACTTTGATTTTCAGATTTAAAAAAATACTTCATTGCCCAAAATCTTATGAGAGAGAGAGAAAGAGAGAACAAGCCAAACACAGACAAATCTATTTTTTTGGATTGTTCAGAAGAATCTTATTAAACATTTCCTCCAAAGAGATTCAGCATGACACTTACATGAATTATTCATACAAGGATCTGCAAGATAGGCAAGTTTCCTGCCAGACTAGCACAGCAAGAGGTGTTATAAAACTGAAATTGGTGTGTGTAGAAAACTGATGGGGAAAATTTTAAAAGATTATTGCTGTTGAAAAACTTCAGACCTTTAAATTTGCTTCTTCACAGCAGAGGGCTTGCTAAAATGTCCTATTTTTTTGTGACCCCATGTCCTTCAGTTCTTAAAGATGTTTATAAAACAATATAGTCTTTTAAATTAGGCCATTTATTGATAAATGCAAATTGAAAGAATTGCTGCAAAAAGCATTTTTTCCCCAATAACCACTTTCAGGCATCCCTTCCTGAAATGAGTGGAAAAGAGTTTGACACCCATGCAACAACACTGAAATTATTTCTGATTCACTCTGGTGTAAGAAAGAATGGAATCTGGCCCAATATTTTTAAAACAGCAGTATGTGCACTCATCAGCACATCTCAAGTAAAGAAGCAACCAACCCTGGGGGCAGCATTTGCAAGATTTATATTTTGACTCTAATTCCACCACTGCCATGTGATAGTAACACAATGAAAATTGACAGTTCAAGGATTAAACCCTTTAAGCTTTACTCATTCTTGCAGGACCTTATACTCCGCATCACCCCACTGAGCAGGAACACAAAGCCTACTGCAGAGATGAAAAAGGAGCAAGAAACTGAATATATATTCATAAGAATAAATACATACAAACTACAGATATTATTTATTGAGTCTTATACTGTAGTTTCCATCTCCCCCACCTCTTTACAATTACTCAATGCCAAAAAACTTGTGAAAGACATTATAAATAATATAGAAGGCACACGGTGGGGCACAGTCATTAATGCAAACCATAGAACACCATAGAAAATCGGTTCTGGTGACATTTGTGCTAAGATGATTGTAAACAGAACAGATTCACAAATTATTGCTGAGTGCATGTTTAAAAGAATTCAGCTAGTAATTTAAGTCTATTTTAATGTCACCATAGAGAACCAATTTTTGAGCACCACTACTTTTTCCCACCTCAGTGATGTTCTAGGCTCCTTTTGTAAGTGAGCACTGACACATTGGAAACATTACAGAAGGAGCAAGAAAATAATGAAAAATACAGATAGTGCTGAGATTTCCAAACTATCCAAAGGGCTCTTAAAGATCCTGTAGATAATCTTTAGAGAATATGTCAAACAAGCAGTTCGGCCACATAACGTTACATTAACAGCTGTATTTCATACTGTGTCTGAAAAGTCATGCCCAAAAAACCCTGATCAGTTTGATTGGACATGGATTCACTGCCAGCTGCTAGGAAAGTTCAGTAGAGAAGAGTTAAATGAAAATAAAATCAGCAGGGTGATAGTCTTTCTGTATTTCAAACAGAAATAGACTTATTTAGCTCTGAAAGAGTTGCTAAAAGCATCAGAAAGCTATTTTGGAACCTTGCCTCCTTTGCACTGAAAATAAATAGCTGTTCTGCCTTGGCTTTTCGCTCCTCTGGAGTATCACTCAAGACCGGCATGTTATCTCCATGACCAAAACTCTTCTGCCACACCCAAAGCCATGCTGATATTTTAAAATACTACTACTGAAATAAATAGGTACGGAGCTCTTCAGATGAGATGTCAAACACACTAGTCTCACTCACATGTGGTCAGGCCAGATGCGAAGGTGTTTTTTTCACAAAAAGCCTGGATATGAATCTCACTGACCTCCTTAGTTATAATTTTGATGGTGTAATCCAGGGCCTATCAATGTCAATAAAGTGGGTGAGATTTCATCTGGGGGCGTTTCCATTCTTCCTAAACTCCTCATGTTGTTCTAAATGGAGAAGGTATTTATATCATTTCCTTTTCTAAAATGTTGCATAAGAACCAAGCCTTATTAAAAAATAAACCCATTTTTCTAGTCAACTTCTTATCTTCAGAGTAGAGAAGGTGAAAGACCAGAGAAACACTGAAAGTATTTAATGAGTACTAGATCTATACTTTCATGCATTCATATTTAGGCTCTTTAGTATGTGAGATTTCAAAAACTGGTCAGCATTATTATAACAGATAGAAATATTCAGTTATATGTTTGATATGTAGACGTACATGCTCTTGATCCCAAATGTATTCAGTCAATCACAAATATTCATACAACATCAAATGTGGATGTGCTATACCCACAAGATGACTTGCCAACGGTGGGTTAATTTTGGCCCTTAATTACTGAATATTAAGAATGTCTGAATCTGTAAATAATCACTGGTTTGCTTGTAATACAGTGAATGTATGGAATGCTGAAGTGAATTATAAATAAGATGGATTTTCAAATATTCTGTGAATCCAAAAACAGGATAACATTTGCTGAAAATTATATTTAGCAAACAATATGAACAGACCACCCAAGCTGTCCCAAAATGATTTGAACCCAATTTCATTCAAGTTTTATAGGAAGATTATCTTCATTAAGCAAATAATTTTTTGTCAGGCCCTTGAGGTTTAATTTGGTGAAACATATAAAGATACATTTACACTGTGTAGGCATATCTTGCCATTTGAGCTCAGATCACTTCATCATATCTCACTTCACCACAGCTGGCATGTGCAGGCCTGCCCAGCACCCAGGGTGGACCAGCTGGCCCTCTGGCCTGGGGTAGGAGTTCTGTAGATGCCACACCTGCTGACCCCAGAGCCCACCACCCCAACACCACTGCCCTATCTCCACTGACACTATGGTGGCAGGGCCAGATCAGCAGGGGCATTAGGGCCTGCAGGTCAGGGACCCCTTCAGGCTGGGGCTCGGGGATGCAGTCCCTACAGCCCCTGCATTGAGCCATGAAAAGATTAATTTGGGATTTATGTATAGAGATGAGATCTGTCATTGGTCTGCTATTGTCATCAGTTTATTATTTGAATTTGAAAAGTTATACATATATTGACTTTCTCCAGAATGAATATTGGTCTGTATTGTTAAGCCATACGGAAAGCATTTCTGGCTTTAGAAAATTAGAGCATACTCTTTTAGGGAGGGGACCCTGGCCAAAGGGATACTATAGGGTGGGGACTTGGAGCTAGGGTTAGGGTTCCCATAGGGCGGCGTTCCCAGCCTATGCTTAGGTGTTCTATAGGGCAGGGAGTTCGAGCTAGGGTTAGGGTTCATATTGGGAGGGGGGCCACTATTATTTTCAATGACTTGCTGATATAATTAATAGCATCTGTACCTACACACAAAAAAACCACGATGTAAACTGAGTCATATATGCTTGTGCTCAAAATCAAAGTTTAAACTAATATTTGCAAAGAAGAAAATTAGTAAGGAAATAGAATTACTCTGATTCTCTATGCCATAATACTACTTTTATCGATATCATGTAATTAGCATAACTTAGCATCTAGGAGCTATAGTCTTGTTCCTGGGCCCTCTTTCGTTAGGTGCTATACAAACAGATGAAAGGTCTGTCTCTGGCCCGAAAACCTTATAGAATTCCATCATTATAACACTGGTATGATGCAGTGGGAAATTTGGGCCATTCAGTTTAAAAGGTTCTAGTAGTCTATTTGAAAACTTGAACATTTAGAGAAGTCCATGAACCTCCCCCACCACTCCGATTTGAGAGTGTCTTTATCAAAACCTTTAATGTGATGTTTAGTGATATTGATAAAACTGCTATTATATATCACAGAGGATGTACACAAAAATGAAATAAAGTACAGTCTTTGGTATTGTCCTTTGGAAAGTTCAAGTCTTGCCTTTCCTCACCCAAATTCATATAGTATTTTGATCCAGCATCCCTGACATATGTTTCCCCCTAACAAGAAATGTCATAAAATTCCTTTAAATCTGAAGCAAACGTGGCAAAAAGAAACTTGGGAACAATGTAGCTGAGATGATTGACTTAATATACTGTTTGCCATCTCGCTGTAGCTGTCTTGGTCCCAAGTTATTCGAGAGACAAGGTCGGTGAGGTAAATATATTTTATTTGACCAACTTTTGCTGACGAAAGAGACAAGCTGTCGAGTTCACACAGAGCGCTGTGCTGAAGACGAGCTCTGTAAAACCTCAAAAGCTTGTCTCTTAATATACTATAACAGATAAAACTTGTTATATCTTCAGAGGATGCATGCTCCCCTGAAGTACAACAATTTTAAATTATTCCCAGACTATACCAGACACACAATTTTTTTTTTTTAGCTACATTAAGATCCTCTGGCATATGCTGGCAATTATGTCATATTGAAATAGGAGATTATAAATATGGCACAGAACTGTCCTGGCCTAACGTACATTATAGGAAAACATTTCAAGGTTACAGTGGTGATAAACAAGCTATTTAATCCTAGAGACACCAGAATTATATGTACAAGTATTTTATACAGAAGTATAAAATATAGAAGTATAAATATATTTATACAGAAGTATAAAATATTGAAGAATATTTTGTACAGAAGAATATTTCTAGACTTTTGGTAGGCAAATATGTTCTTTATACACTGATCTTGCACATACAGTATTTAGCCTGAAAAAAACATCTTATATAGAATGATTTGGACATTTCATGAGAGGGAACCATTCTGAAGAAATCAGTTGACCATTACCTGTCTATATTAAACTATAAGAAAAGTTTATGTCCACTGTCATATATTAATATTTCAGATGCTCCTGTATGACTAGGGCGAATTTCTAATACGAATTTTAGAAACTGACTTCACTCCTATTTATAAGGCATCTGACAATTCACTGCACTTTCAGATTTCCCAGTATAAAGATCTCTGTCAGTAAATTTTTACTTAAATCTTCCAGTTTAACTTCATTTTCCCTCCTTAGAACTAAAGATATCAGACCTTCTCCATGAGTCAGAGGGTTTGGTGCATTAACTGGAAATAATGACCATGTCACTTCACATTTGTTGTTCCATTAATTGGTTACAATACTGATTATCTTTCATTACAGACAAACTCCAATGATATATCAAACTGACCCACTATATTGCTAATGAATGTTCTCCACTAAAAAAGAGTGGGCCTGTGGAAGAGCACATGAACCAAAAGCTATATTAGACTGATTTGGGGCTTACTGTTCAGGTGTTAGCCCTCAGCCCTGCAATGAAATCAAATAGCATGGGTAGAGTGATCCTATAAGGGAAAACAAGACACTGTGGGGGGCTGGTCCGAGCCACTCACTCAAGCTCCTTCCACCCCCAACCCCGCCATGAGGGGCTGGCCCAAGTCACTCACCCAAGTGCCCTTCCCTCATGCCAAGCATGCATGAACCCTGCCCCTCACCTTCTCCTCAAAAGGCTGGCATGGATGCCTGCCCAAGCGCTGCCCGCTCCACCCTTCATGCAGGGCTGGTTTCACTCCCTGGAGACCTGCCTGCCCCCTGCAAAAAGCTGTGACTGGCATCGCTTCTCACTGAGACTTGCCCGGCCCCCACACCTGAGCTCTGTCACCCCCCTCTGCCATATGTGGCTGGTATTGCCATTCACTTCACCCTCCACCCCCTAGTTTTACTTTAAAAAAATAAAATAAAAAGCAGATGTTTATCCCCTTGCTAAAAGTCAAGACAGGGCTTAAGAAAGGGACTGTGCCATGCAAAACAGGACATATGTTCACAACACTAAGTATGAACCTTTCTAGCCAAGTCCTTCCCAGGAATTTCAAAGAGATTTAAAGGTATCATTGGATCACTTGAGCTAAGATTAGCATATTACAATAGAGAGAACAACAATGTACCTATGTGTCAGGAATAGTTCTCTCAGCAGGAGCAAGTTTTTGCTTGCTTAATATTTCCCCTGTACAATTGGACATAAATTAAATTAACTAACTTCTAAATTAAAGATTAATCACAATGAATAATTTAAATTTGCTGCCCAAATGTCCATCTTTTAAAATTATTTTGAGAAATTATTTGAGTTTTCTTTTGTTGTTAAAAGATAGATGCTTCCTAAAGAACCTTAGTGCCAAGTAAGAAAACTAAATAGAAAATGAGCAAATTCTTAGTTCCTTCCAATTACACCACATTTTCTTATGATTAAATATCCATGTAATATCCAAGGTAAAGATACACAATGTTCAAAGAGCCCATACAATAAGACAAAATCATGAGAAAAACCTAGGTTCTTAAAGCCTGACCTTGCTCTCACTGAAATTTATGGAAGTTTTGCAATTGATTGTAATTTAATCCAGCTCAGAATCCTGATCGTGCAACCTTATTCACAAAAGCAATTTTTCCCCCATTGCAAGTAATCACCAGGACCACTTGTGAAGCAAGGGTGTGCAAATCATATCCTCACAGACAATCTCAAGTACAAGCCCACAGTTCTGGAAAAGGAAGCTTTGAGGAATTCATACGTGAGGAGATCAACCTAGAAAGAATATGAAAAATAGATTTTATAGCAATGTACCAAATTGTAATATATTAGTGCCCAAAATCCTTCTCAGAGTGACTACACAGGAGAAAATATTTTCTTCTGTAGGAATAAAATGGTTTATTCTATATTATTATAATAGCTAGAAGTTAGCAGTCTGATCCTCTGGTATCCCGTGTACCATCTGTAATAGCTCAAGCATGTACATCTCCCATGGGGTGCGTCTACACTTGTGAATTAAGTCGATTTAAGCCTGCTAAAGTCGATTTAATTTAATCTGCGTCTACACTAAAATTTCCTTAAATCAACTTAAGCTGCTGCTTAAGTCGACTTAAGGAAATTTTAACTCGACTTTATTAAACCTAGTATAAAGTCGACTTTACTGGCTAAGTCAACTTTATTAAGTCAATTTAGCCAGTGTAGATGCAGATTAGCCCTAAATTGACTTTAAGTCAACTTAAAGGGCCCCAGGGCTCCCCCACTGACCTCCCTGCCAGGGTGTCTGGCACACCCAGAGCCTGGCATGCTCACCCACAGGGCAGGGGACAGCCCTGCCCACCCCACTCCTATACCCTGCCCCTGTCCCTGTCCTGCTCAGCCCCCATTGTACCAGGGTACAATGGGGCAAATGCTGAGTCCCCTGGCACTTTGGTAGGGGTGCCTCCCTGCCACCATGGACCACTCCCAGGTCCACCTAGCCCCTAGAAGTCAACTTAGGCATCCAGTGTGGACGCTCTAAGTCAATTTGGCAAGGTCCACTTTAAGTCAACTTAATTTTAATGTAGACATGCTAAGCTGACTTAGCAAAGTCGACTTATTTGTCCAAGTGTAGACATAGCCATGTACTTTGATGGAAGTTAAGGCCACTCAGCACTATTCTGAGATTTAGAAGTCTGGGTTACAAGTTGCACAATAATAAACTGCAGTCAATTCAAGATTGGTGCAAAATGCCATAAATTTCACACTTTAAAAGCTCATTTTAAAGATAAGCTAATAATGAAGGCTCACTATAGGTAGACATTTTCCATAGGTTTTGGTGCATGATTTTGATGGCAAGTGATTTCACACCTTATTTTTTTACTCTTTGTATTTTTCCATATGAGTGATACACAGGTGAATGAATTATCCCTCAGAGAAGTATAAAACATGCAATTTATGATACATGATATGATAGTAATAAACATGGGAAATTTGCATTGGAAATCAGTCAACTATGAGATTCAAATGTTAATCTTTTGGGTGTGCAGCAGTTCTCTAGTCCCACAAATATAAAAGCAGATGAAGGCTATTAACTCAGATTCACGGTCAAATGCTAACTAATGTATATTAGTAATAACGCCAATGAGGGACGGAATGTCGTGTACTCAAAATATGTACACGTTATAACAATAAAACCTTTATTAAAGACAGTCTAAAAGTAACATCCATATGTTCAGCAAAAATTGGATGTTAGCTGCTCATTGATTTTCTTTTTTTTGCTCAATTGTGAAAAGCATATTTACAAACATTAAGACAGCAAAACAACATTTTATCTGAGAAATTGTAGAAGCAGAGGACAATACAAGTGTCAGACAGTGTACAAGACTTAACATTTCTACCTTCAGAACCTCAAATTTGGCTATTCCTTGTCTTAAACTTTATGTCAATAAATAGTCTAATTGTTGGAAATATGGTTGATTCATTAAATAAATTCTGCATTTTCTAAAGGAACAGACCTATTAAAAGAACAGAGTTTCAGGACTGAAGGCAAAAATATACACAGTTATAATGAAAAAGGCTACCAAACACTCCTGGGGGTTAGATCACAAATGTTAGAGACATTAAAGAGGTAACATTGGATGGTTAATAGGTTAAACCAAAGGGTCAAGATATTTTTTCTTAAAAACACTCAGAGCAAGAGGGCTTTGGTACTACTTGAAGTGTTGTTTATACAAATAAAGAATGTTTGTTACCGTCATATATCTCACAAAGATTTTGCTCTCCTTACCACTTTACTCCACTGGGCTTGATTTTTCTGTCACTTACACCATTGTAAGTCAGCAGTGACTCCACTGAAATCAGTTGATGCAATATCAATCCAAATGACCTTAGATTCAGGCCCATTGATGACTTTGAGTGCATGGCAACTGGCTTACCTGGTGTAAATGAGAGAAAAATCAGGACCCGTACATGTTTGCTGGTGACTTTTCTTATTATCTTATTATGGATATGCATTACTTGCAGGTTTTTAAGGAACTCCACTAAGTGTTATCGGAATGTTAAAAACATCCCAGCCAAATAAAACAGGTTCAAGGGCTAATTAAAAAATGTCAGTAAAATATATATTTTGGGGAAGGAAAAGAAAAACCTTTTGAAAGAGGAATCTAGGAAAAGGTTAAGAAATAAGAATTCTTAGATGCAAATATAATCTAGGGACAGGAGTGGAAGTAAACTGGGGCATGGCAGGTATTAGAAAATGGGTTGTCAAAACTGTCAGAGGCTGTACATTACAAGCATAAAAACTGTATAAGCATGCCTGTCGGATATGCTTAGGGATCTCAGTGTACTAACATGCCTTTAGTGGTAGTATGGCTTTATAGGTGTAACAGGCATAGTGTTATAGCTTAGGGTTAAGACAGGACTGATCTTTTCAAAGACAACACCACAACACATAAAATCCCTCATCATAAAATTCAAAGAATTTAGATTGACAATTTTACCTACCTCAACATGAAGCACACTTACCTAGCAGCTTGTTGTTCCCTCTCTCCCAATGAATCTAGAGGTCATCCGATAGAATGGGTTTATGAAAGCAATTTAGTTTCTCTCTTTTCCATGTTACAGAAGTATTTTACTTATGTGGGAAGTCATTATATTCTTCCCCATGCTTTATGCTTGCTTTTCAATAAGCGTCACTTACTGTGAACGAACAAGCTTTCATTTTCACACTTCACCTATCTGCTTTACCTTTCTCTAGGCAGTATAGTGACAATGTTACTAGAATTTGTATGCCAGTGGATTTTGATGCATTGGTACATTTACAATGGGTGGAAAGTGAATGATTGGCATGACTCAACACAACTTTTCTTGCAGAGATTTCAGGCATTGCCTATCAAACCTATCCTACTGACAGTTGCCGCTTTCTATCATGTTATTTTATTTCTAATACCCATCAGTGTTTACAGTATGTGCTCTTAAATAAAGAAAACAGATACAGATTTCCTCACAGAAAAGAACTGATGTGACAAATTGTCATTTGTATGCTGCAGAATAATTATAATTAGAACTGGGCAAATAGTAAGCAAAAATAATAAATAAATCAAATCTTCATTTCTGACTATTTCAGTGTATAAAAGTTCCAAATTCAGTTTGGTCTGATCTGAGCTTCCCACTTATTCATTATGAGTATTTGGGTGGTCAATATTATTCAAG
Organism: Pelusios castaneus; assembly: GCA_007922175.1. Taxonomy (NCBI): domain Eukaryota; kingdom Metazoa; phylum Chordata; order Testudines; family Pelomedusidae; genus Pelusios; species Pelusios castaneus. The sequence goes on from ML685770.1 coordinate 17,482,834, forward strand.
AAAAGGACAGAGTCCTCTGGGATTCCCACAAATGGAGGACAAGGAGAAAACACAGAAGGAAATAGAATCACCAGTGAGATAAGAAAAGAACTGAGAGAAGATGATGTCATGAAAGCTAAGGGAGAGCAAGATTGCATTTAGTGCTATAGTATCAAAAGGGATGGTTGCAGTTAAAGATTGGACATTGGATACGAAGCACCAGGACCCTGAGGTTGGACTGAGCATTTTCTCTAGGCTAGTAGGTACTTGGCTGACTGGTTCTTGCTCAAGGGAGGCGAGGGAGGGCTTCCTCAGCAGCAGGTGGGTTAGTCACTTCCCACAATTATCTGGGTATCTCTCACAATCAGTTCCCTGCTATTGGAAGGTCTTGGGCACTGGTGCACCTTGACCAGCCTATTAGTCTGTACCTTGAATCCCTTGGGCTGTTATGCTTTGGTTTAAAGTTACAGTCATTGGTTTTAATATGCAGGTGCCAGATTGTGTTCATGGCCTGCGAGATACAGGTCAGAGTAGATAAAATGGACCCTTCAGAGCTTAAGCTCAGTGAACAATAAGCATGGAGTAGAGGGCCCAAGACTTGGTCCTTAAAAGGGCATGTCTGTACAGCAGCTAGGAACTATAATTCCTAGCACAGGCAGACATACATATGCTAGCTCTGTTCACATTAGAGTCTTAAAAAAAATGAGCAAAGTTATTGAGGCAACATGGGTGGCAGAGCTCTGAGAACTCTATTTCTTCTTTCTTAATTTTCCATTTTCACTGAGTAGACACCCTATCTCACGAGCACATTCAATATTGACTTCACTCATGGCTCTCTGGCTTCCTTTCTGATGAGTATTGTTAGGAAATGCAGATCATATATTTTTTTCTGAACAGATTCAGTTTACGGTTTGTTGCTGCAGTCAGGTTTGCCATATACTTGAGTACTACCCTTAGAAAATCCAGAGGGGTAACCATGTTTGTCTGTGTACAGCAAAAACAACGAAAGTCCTGTGGACCTTAAAGACTAACACACTTCTTCGGTCATAAGCTTTCATGGGCTCCAACCCTCTTCGTCAGATGGAGCCCACTAAAGCTTATGCCTGAAGAAATTTGTTAGCCTTTAAGGTACCATGGGACTCTCATTGTTTTTACCCTGAGAAAGAAGTTGGAAAGAGTCCAGAGGACACTGACAAAACTGATAAAAAGTATAAACAACAACATGATCTGGGGGGGAAAGACTGGGAATTCATTCTTGAGAAAAGAAGCCTGAGGGAGGACCTGACAGCAGTTTTCAAATATGTTGAAGATTACTATGAAGAGGGCTGGTGATCAAGTGTTCCCCATGTCCAGAGAAGGTATCATAAATAGTATCAGCTTTATCTGCAGCAAGGGAAATTTAGGTTAGACATTGGATGTGTAGGGAGGACTGTAAGGATAGATAAATATTGTGTTAGGTTATCAAAAGGATTCGAGACTTCTAGGAACAGATTAGATAGTCACCTGCCAGGCATGGTTGAAGTATACTGTCTTTTTATGCAGGGCTGGATGAGATGATCTCAAGGTCCCTTCCAAACCCACATTTTTATGATTCTGTGTGGGCATTCAGTTTGACACATGCATATCTTGACTGTCATTTGGTTGGTTTTCTTGTTGAATGTATCCTATAGAGATGGTTAATGTTGCCCATACATATTTCATGAGAAATTTTTACATTTTGTCTACTGGCTCTATAATAAGGAACAATAGCTGGATCTTAGAGAGTAGTTTTTAACCTGTACATTTTAAAGTGTTTGTAACAGATCATCAGGGCCCCTACCCTTCCAGATGCTCTGAGTGATCTCCCTCTCTGAAATCAGAGGACTCACAAGTGTCAGCCAGTATCATCTCCCATGCTTGTCTACTTACAGTGTGATGGTACAATTCACACTCCTGAATCAGTCCTGCTTTGCCCTGAAGCTCTGGGCTGCTTCCCTGTTCTAGCCAGAAGACACACTAAAATGCAGGACCCCACCCTGGCCACACCTCACCCTCTGGTTTCCTCCCCACCCCAGTTGATTTATGTGTTCCCTCCAGCTAGGCACATTGGTCTCCAACCTTTTGCCAACAGATGGCGCAACGCTCATAGGCTATGTCTACACTGGCAATTTAGTTTGAATTAAGGAGGCTTAATTTGAACTAACTAAACCCATGGCTACACTAGGCTTTCATTAGCTCGAATTAAGGGCTTCCTTAATTCGAACTAATAAATTTGAATATGCTATTCGAAATAAGGGTTAATTCGAACTAATTAGTTCGAATTAACCAATGTGGCCATGTTAGTTCGAACTAATTGCTTAGTTCGAACTAACCGGCCCATTGAACTCAATGCAATTCGCTAATTCGAACTAAGCAAGACCCATGAATTAGCTAATTCAAACTAACTTTAGTAAGTGTAGACATAGCCATAGGTTTCAATGGCAACCACACTTCAGAAGTAGATCATGATCTATTGGTTGGGTACCGAACAGCTGTTCCCACTTGCCCCATTATGCATGGTCCTGACTTTTTTTAATCAGCCCCTTCAGCTGTTACCCTTTTCCCTGCTGTCTGGGCTCTGCTGGCTCAGCTTACCCCAGCAGGTAGGTGTGGAGGTTGGCACAGACATTGAGGGTCTTTCCCTCTCTACTCTGCTACATGTTTTACCAGGGAAGAAAGGATTGTTACAGCGCAGATGCAGAAACTGAGGCACAGCAATTATGTAACACTGGCAGGACTGGGAGCAGAACCAAGGGCTCCTTAGTGACTATCAAAGTCCTCTCCCCTGGTCCCCGTCTCCTAAAGTAAGGAAGAAGAGTTAACTAAAGAGAGCACGTAAAGAATACTACACATTAAATTGCTCAATACGGGGATCATACAAAAGTGAATTTTCAAGAGGTATTTAAAATGATAGGGAGCTGACCTTTGAGCTCAGGAAGAGTATTTCATCTGTGGACAGTGCCATGAAAAAGGGGCACAGAGATGCCTGTAAAGAAGCAGATGAAAGAGACATCAAGGACAATATCACTGGAGAAACATGAAACAATGGAATAAGAACAAAGGCTGAGGGTACAGCCGTTGTGCCTGGGTACTGCTTCATGGCCCATTTCATTCTGTACCTCCACGAATTAGTGCCAAAAATATTCACTTCATTACTGGACAGTATAAAACAGCCTCGCTTCTGGGTTTTTTGCAATAGCAGTTAAAGAAATAATGTAAAAATTAATCATCTCTTTATTTTTGAGCTTCTTGTTAATTTGTATAGTTCATGTGGAGTTACTGTCATCTAGTAAAAGAGGCTTATTGTGAACAAGAAAGGTAGCAAACCTATTTGGGGGAAAAAAAATCATGCCTCCTGGGCTTAGATATACAGTTTGACAATGAAAGTGCAGTGCAAATTAAGTGTATTGTATGAATTTCTTTAGGGTTTGTGTCATGTCTAATTCACCTTGAAATTGAAGTCATCACATTTTACTTTTCATGAAAAGTGTAAAGAGCGTTTGGTTCCCTATGAATATAGGACAAATGGGTAACACAAAGGTAAATTATTTCTAACTCATTTGAAGGGGGTCATAAAATAAAAGTGATGTGAAACTGTCAAGTAAAATTCCTCTAAACAGTTTTAGAAATCTCAGAGGGAAGGCTTAGTTTTCGGTAAAATACTTTTACCAGGAAATGGGTCAGCTGTATAAATGTAAATTTAAATTCTATATTCCGCTTGTATAAATTCAGCAGTCTCATATCATTCCTTTGAATAATAGGGAAGGCTCAGTTTAAGCATCTGACTTTGTTTAAAGTCAAACTACAGTTTTGGTGGGTTTTATACTTTGAGATTTCTAAATTATTTGTGTGTGTGGGGGGGAAACAGATTTTCCTATAGGGTGTTCATAATAATGATGTGACTTACAGGCAGACAGTGGACCTGATTCTAAGCTCACATTGTATAAATCAGAAGTATTTCCATCTAAATTACACTGGTGTTTGCCCTATGAGAAAGATCAGAACCCAGTACCTGTCTCTTAGGGAAGAGCTTTTCATATGGGCTCTGATACATGAACAATGTTTAGAATCTTCTACATTCCACTCATGACTTTTTCCATCTTAGGTCACTGAGCAAGATCCTGGGTTAGGGCTCATATGCACAAGACCCCACTTAAGGGAAGTTTCTGCTAAGAGAGTATATGATTTTTTTCCCACTGCCTGCTATAGCACTGTGGAAGGCTGGCCTTGTGTTAGAGTAGCCTGAAGGTTGCCCTGATTAATATCTGTTGCAACTAACTGCAAGGGACCAGAAACTGCCAAGCTTTGCCACTTTCTTCATGTCAGACCCCATCCTCCTGCATTGCCTGTAGCAAGGAGAAGGTTGGCATAAAATAATTCCTACGTTGACTCTGTAAATTCATTTTACATGGGATTGATTCTACCTGGTTTGGTTACACTGGTTAGAGTAGAATAGTCAATGATAGAGCTCAAAACAACTGAACAAGGATTCTGACCCAGTTCCTCTTACTTTCCCCAGTGGGATTCAATCAGAGACTCATCAAAAGTTAATACTCCTACCCCCCCCCCACCTCCCTTCCAGCTTCCCTGCTGATTGTTAATGTGTTGAGAAATTATCATCAAGGAGCACTGGCTAAACATGCTTTTTTGTGTACAATATCTTATTTGGAAGCTACCAACAGAGGGAGGAAAATCTGGGGGGGAAAAAAAAGTAAAAACTTCATAAATATATCAACAAAATCCTTATGTGGTTTGGAAGCAAAAATAACAAGATAGTGAAAATAGATGTTGAGGTACAGTTAAAAACCCAACCAGCGGACACTAGAGAGTTAGAAGACATTTTATTATGGATGGGAAAAGTCGGTCATTTAATCCAGGTGGAGAAAACACAGGAAAATAATAATGCTCAGGTGATTTTGTATAATCAGGCTGTCCTTTTTAGAGGACATACATGAGGAAGTAATACAAGTTGTCATTACATAAAATGACACAGGAACAAGCAATATAGCTGGCCCAATCAGTATTTGTAATTATCTTGAAGCATTTTCCAAAAGATGCACACACATAACTATTTCTCCAGGGTACATAGAGGAACTCTCTTTTCTGCTGTACATAGCAAAGGAGTAGAAAGAGTTTGGGCTGACTGGGAAGCAATCTGTGGGAATTGAAGATGAATGTTAGCGAATATGAAGGTAAAAAATCACAGTTGGGTTGCATTTACCTGTCCTTTGTAGAAGGAAGCCTTCAAGTAATTAGAGTATCAGAAACTAAGAAGCTAAAAAGAGATTACTGCTTGCAACATGAAGGAATGTTTTATGTTGCAGAAGATTAATTGGACAATAAAGCTATGCCACATTATGTTCATTACTTACCTTCAAAAAGATTTGAGTTTAAAAATGCAACCTGATGGTGCTGATGATTCAATTCATGGAGAAGGCAAGGACCTGATGACAAAAATTTGATTTTGAAATGACAGTGTCTAGGTATCTGTTCCAAGGTAGGGTTTTCTTTTAGTTATTTTCTCAGTCCCATGTGGAATGAATCCAATGGTAAAACCTGAAAAAAAAAATCATCTGTTCACTCTACCCAGTGTATTTACTCCATTGTCTAGTACCACACATGCCAACAGACAAAATGGAGGAAGAAAAGGTTGAGTCTTCCCAATGCTGGGCCTGATCTTGAGAGGCAGAGTGCACAATCAAGTAATACTATTTCTCACAAAGTGTGTGTGTGTGTGTGTGTGTGTGTGTGTGTGTGAGAGAGAGAGAGAGAGAGAGAGAGAGAGATCAGTGGAAGTTGATGGTATTTAGAACTACTCCATTTGGCCTGATTTGTGAGGCTGAAATCAATAGTGGCCAGACTCAAATGTGATTTATTTTTGTTCTTTCTTCCATTTATTAATAATTCTTTATGCCTAAAATTCATTCCTTAACTAAGGGCCAACACCACTCTGATCCTGCAAACATTTATAAAAGTACCTTTACCAACATCAGGGAATTCACTGGTATTCCTCATTGCGTGTACAAGGTTAGTCCCATGAATAAGTGCCTGCAATACCAGAGCGTGTCTGAACAGGGACGTAGAACTAGAGCTTTCAACCACAGTCAGCAGAGCGTTTATGGACATATTAAGTGCTTTGACAAATTGAAGCCTTTGCTTGGGCAAAATTATATATGGAAAATGTCACCTGTAAGAAGCAATATCATTTAGAAAGACTGTAATTAAAATGTGATGTCAATTTTCAAAATTCACGTGATTGTGTCAGCAGTAAGCCTTGTTCTAATAAGCCAATGGCCTCTTTTTCTTAAGGAATGGTTCATTCAAGGAGGAGAGCTGTGTGAGTAGCCCACCAACAGCATAAAGCTTGCCAATAGTCACATCAAAAATCTCAGCCAGATAAATATTAAATCAGTTAAAAAAATCAAACTTTTAAAGAGTCTAAGAAAATAAGCATCATTTAGCAATGCTCATGGTAATTTCCTTGACTACTTGCGTGTCTTGAAAAGAAAACAAATGATGCTTTATGACTAATTGAACCAATAATCAAAGTTTGTCTCACTTACTCCTGGGCTATGCATTTGATTACAAAAATAAATTTGACAGAAGATGATAATTGTGTGCAGTTACTCTGGAAAGACTTGAATTATGTCAAGAGTTAATCTGTATTTTTAACACAGTGAAATATATCAATTTTAGTGGTTATTTTAATCATAAGAAGAAAAAGATTCAACTACATCTTGTCAGCCTGTCTAGAACCTGAAAATGCAGTGGGGGTTGAAAACAAGCTGTTGAAATGAGCCAGCTGAAGTTTAAAGTTTTCTGACCTTGGTTAGGAACTTAAATTAGAGACGTGAGAACATTTTAGTGTTCAGGAAACATTGCTCTCTGCAAACAGAGGAGTGCAAAAAACTATTGAAACATAGTTTCACGAGGCAAAAGGATAGACATTTTTATATTTAATATGTTTTGCGAAACTGGAGCCAGATTGTGAACCCCTCACTGCTATGGCACTATTTTCTAGTCCAAGCATTCAAAAATCATGAGACAGAGCCCCATAAATCATGAGAGCAGCATGAGATTTTTTTTTTTTTTAAATAGTGAGTTTACATTTTTTCATCTGCATTTCAGTTTGAGCTGTTAGAGTTCATGGTTTCAGAGGTTTTTTATACAGTCATAAGTGAGTTTTCTTTTTTAGTATGAAGTCTGAAATTCTCGTGTAATCACAAGACTCCAGAAGCTGAAGAAGTAAGAAAACCAGTTATTATTGTAAAATTTTTTATAAAAAAAACCCAACTCTTGAGTGTTGATAACACTGCATAGCACCACAGAAGTAAGCTTAAGGGAGAATGAAGGTATAAATTGATCTAAAATACACTTTGAGAAGGCCAGAAAAAAGGTGCAAGCTACAGAAAATCTATAGCAGAAATAGTGATGATGTCAGGGTTAGGAGTTGGCAGATCCTTAAAGAGGCAGGTCACATTTTGGTGGATTTTTTCCCTCCCATTTTCATCAAAGTTTTCTATGCATTTATTTCAATTTTGATGAAAACCAAAAGTCTAAAAACTTGTGGTTTTGGAAAGCTGAAAATTTGCAACAGAGAAAAAAAAGTTCAATTTTACCTTGAAAAAGATACTCCTAAGGATTCATATGGCACATATTTGCAAAAAACTCATTTTAATTGAAATTATTTTTAACAAACATTTTTTACTAGCTTCAATTGCAGCTATAGAGTAACTGCCCTCTTCTCCCCATTGCAAATAACCAGCCACAGAAATAGGGAACAGGCTGTCAAGTCAATTTTTGCAGCACAGCTTTTAAATCATATTGTTTGTTGTAACTTTTTCCAAGGAATATGTTTCTAGGTTGTTGCACATTATGTGAATTAGTGTGTTAAATTGTCTGATTCCACTGCACTTTAGGTTGATTTACTTACTTAATGACATCTTAGTTCCATGCTGAGTTTGTATAAATTTAATGTGTTTATTAGAAAATTAGCCAGCACTCATGCTTTTTTTTTTTTTTTTTTTTGGTAAATTACTACCACATTGTCAGTTTAAATAGCTTAGTGATGTTTATATATACAGTTCCAAAAGCTGTTGCTCCAAGCAAAATAACAGCACAAAGTGACTACCTGAAGTAACTTCTTCACAAAGGAAAGCATTTGTTACACAGCTGTTTATTAGATACTGTATTTTCACTTCACAAATAATCAAAAATAACCCACTCTAAAACAGAGATCAGAAAGCATCTTAGGCCATGTCTTCACTGAAAATGCTGTGTCGAGCCTCTCAGATCGACACAACGGGGTCGACTGAGCAGCCAGTGTTGTCCCTCTCAATCAATCCCGGAAGCTCTCTCCCGTTGATGCAGTAACTCCACCCTTCCAAGAGGAATAATGCTGCGTCGACAAGAGAGCATTGCCGGTCAACACAGACTAGTGAAGACCCAGTGGTAAGTCAAAGTAATTAAGTCAACAGGAGATACACATTCTGTGGCATACAGATTGCATATCTCCCATTGACTTAGCCCCACAGTGTAGACCAGGCCTTAGATATGACCTGCAAAGATTCAGTGCAGTGCACGTTCCAGTGAATTGAATTGTGTCACCAACAGTGCTACAAGCAATTAGAAAAGTTTCTGTGAGTCCTGCAACAGCACTAAGTTCCTAAAGAGAGACAAATCTTTGTGACGAATGGGAAAATAAAGAAGCACTGCATCTAATGAAGGCACACTCATTTATCCAGGATTCTGTAGAACTTCAAAATACCACAGAATAAAGATGCTTCATAACTTATTGTATATCATAACAAGCAGGAAGATTATCGGGGCCCAATCACTATGTGTTGACTAAAGAGACAGGAAGAAAAGATACAACTATGCAATTAGGCAAAATTCTCTGGAGATTACTTCCATTATTTTGGAGGAAAATTTATAAGTATGCGATTCTGCGTCTTTCAAAACAAAGAACTCCAGAAAAGAATGTGGTGGGGCAATTAACCATGGTTATTCTGGCTCTCATGCACAAGGGTAAATTGATCCACAAACCAGAACTGAGGAAGGAATCTCCCCCAATTGTCAGGGGCAATGGTGATGGAAAGGGGATTTTCTGCATTTTCCATGGAAGAATGAGTGTAAAACATTGAGTTCTGTGGTGATGATTCTAAAGTGGCTATTGGGTGATTTCTCTGGAACACAAGTCACAGGAGGCTTCTTCTGCATCCCTGATAGGGTTTGCCTCTTGGGCTTTGACAGAGGACATTTTGTTTAGGTAAATTCTCTCATTCAGCCAGCCAGCCTGGGATAAAACATCTCTCCCTCTTCTGAAACTTTATATTTAAACTGTCCATTATCCCAATGTTAAATTTGCAACAGATTAAATCACCTTAACCACACAGTAGATGCACAAACTCTGGATGGACAGCACATTCCCCCGCTGGGAGTTATGGTCCTGACCTCTGCAGCACAGGGGTCTCACACATCTATTGGTGTGTACTTTAGACTGATCACTCTAAAACTGGTCTGAATCTAGCACATCTAGCAATAATGGGTTTTGCAGGGTAACCTATATCGCAAATAGCCACCTAAGCAGCAAATCCTTTGGGTACATTAGAATTGTGACTGTGATGTAGGATCCCTTCAATCTGCTTGTTCTCTGGTGCCACAGGACTCCTTGGCATGAGTTAGCACAGCTGTAACAACTTTCTAGCATTCCATAAGACATGTTGTATCAGCTACTGTGAAATCATCTAGTGCACATGGAACAGTAGCCTTGTAAACATCAGCTGTTTTCTACAGGCCAAAACCCAGCTTGACTGAGGAAGGTCTGAATAAGGAGTGCAAGATTTAGCCTTAATTATCAATAACGGATTGCTAAATCTTATTATTTGCATCACAGGGAGGGAAATGGCAGTCATATTCCAGAACTGACTTCCTTTCCACTCTTTGAAAACTCTAATTCAGTGGATAGAGCACTAGATGAGGAAGCAGGACACCAGGGTTCTATTCCCTGCCTTACTTTGCCTTGTAAATTACTTTGCCTCTGTGTGCCTCAGTTTCCCCATGGGTGAATATTGGATAATAAGGCTGACTCAAACCTTTTAAAGTGATACAACTCGGAATGCCTTATATAAACATTTCTATGTAATAACCTGGATTCAGGGCTCTCCAAATCTTGGAGTGGGGGACAATTCTCAATAGCACCAACCCAGACTCTGGTTCCAAATCAATAAGACTGTATCAAATCACTTTTTTCAAGAAATATGAATATATGTCATTGAAAGAAAGGCCATGATTCTGCAAGCATCTTCAGGAAAACAGTCCCTATTGCAATCAGTGGAGTTCTGCGTAGTTGGGGTGTTGGATTAGAGACGAATACATTCTGAGTTTCACTCTTAACATGCTTATTCTGAAGACGTGAAGACAAAAGATTGCCCTGATAAAATGTGTTGAATTTAGAAAGGCCTGAAACAGCTTTTCATTAACAGCTGGTATTCAGAATAATTGAGAGATTGTAGCTAATTCACCATGGTTAGAGATTATTCACTTCATACCCAGAGGGGGGAAAAAAAAAACCCTATGCATCCCTCAGGTGTCTAATTTAGTTCCTCATAAGGGAAGGCAATTAGAAGACTGTTCCAGGGCCATCAGTGTTTTTTGTTGCTCATGGATTTGTAAAGTTTGTATTGTGCATTGATTTTATTTGTGCACAAAGAAAAACAGAAACATCTTTTATTAAAATTTTTTCACAGAGAACCATTTATGGAACAGTAATAGCCAATTTTCCCAGGACTCCTATCAGGTGGCAAATGGGCTATCATTACAAATGGTTCCAAATCAGTTTTCTTACTGCTGGATACTAATCTGCTATTCAGTTGAGGAAGTCCATAATGATTTGCTTATTGCCTGTCTCCTGAACCCACTGAGTATAATTGGAAGTGCCATGTCTCCTGAATTACCTCCCCTTTGAAACAATATCTCCAATCACTTCTTATTCCATCCCACACCTCTGGATCCCCAAAATAGCCCTTGATGACTCCTCCATACTGCTGATTAATTTCTGTTCTCTCCTATTGACTCCACATCAAAAGTCCTTCTCTTGACTGATTCTTTAGCCTCTGGTTCCACTGAACCCAGCGGGGTTCTGTCTGAATTAATGGGATCCCTGAATGGTAAGTGTTTTTTCTCTCCCTCCTTATTCCTTGTAACCTCCACTTCAAATTCTTTATTTCAGCTCACTGGTGCTCAAATTCTTCATGGCTTTAGAAGGTGCTGTGGGGTCAAAATTATTACCTATTCTGAAGATACCATGAAGTATATGGAATCTCAGAGAGAAACCATAGATGTATCTCCAGAGTCACAACTTAAATGAAGTCCTGTTACTTTCAACACACAGCAGCCCAGACGACTCAGACCAGTCCAGCCCTTCCTTCCTTCCTCCCTCCCTCCCTCCCTTATGGGACACTGAATAATGTGTCCAGGAGTCTCCTTTCCCCTTTATTCATGGGTAACTGAATCAAAAAGAGAGGAGACTCAAACTCCCTCTAAACATTCTCATGGTCTCATGAAACTGTTATTAAAGGCCGACATCTGCATTGTTTGAATTGAATTAACTTTGTTACCTCACCCTTCAGGTATATAGATTCCTAGCATAGTTCAGTTTTCATTTCATACATTTGAAGTGGGTTGTAACACATGAAAGCTTATGTCCTATACACCACCTAAGCTCGCCAATAGGAGAGGTATTTCCTACATCTTGCCCCTCTCAGGGGGTGCGTCTACACTGGCAACTTAGGTCGACTTAAGGAGGCTTAAGTCGACCTAAACAAAGACATGTCCACACTGGGCTTTTATTAAGTCGACTTAAGCATTTCCTTAAGTCGACTTAAGGAAAGCTTAAACCGACTTAATAACAGCTTCTTTCAGGTTGACTTAAGCCTTAGGTCGATTCCTTAAGTCAACTTAATTCCAGTGTGGATGGTCATTAGTGCCTAAGTCGACCTTATTAAGTCGACTTAAAGCATTAAGTCGACTTAATAAGGTCGAGAAGGGACTATGTCTGCACTAGAAAAGTTAAGTAGACTTTATTAAGGCGACTTAATAAGGTTGACTTAAAATTGACCTTATTAAGTCGACTTAAGAAAGTCGACTTAACTTTGCTAGTGTAGACATAGCCCCTTGTCGATCTTATTAAGTTGACTTAATGCTTTAAGCCGGGCAAGAAGGGAGCCGCAGCTCACAGAGTGAAAGGAGCTGTGGCTCCCCTTGGGGACAAGGGAGCCACGCGGGGCTTCCCAGTGAGAAGGGAGCCCCATGCAGCTCCTTTCTGCCAGGGAGGCTCCCTTGTCCCTGGGGGGAACTGTGGATCCCTTCTGCCAGGGAGCTGCAACTTCCTTGTCCCCAGCCCTAGGTCGACTTAGGGAATTAAGTCAACTTAAGGCGTCCACACTGGTTTTAGGTTGACTTAATGAATCGACTTAGGTGTTAAGTCAACCTAAAGAGTGATAGTTATTAAGTTGACTTAAGGAAGTGCTTACCCAAGGGGTTTTGTGTGTACCGCTGGTGCCTAAATTTGGGATTTAGGCACCTAAATACCTGTTAAGATTACTAAATCCCTTCATGAATCTAATTCTTTATCTTCCTGTGCCTCAGCTGCCCATCTGCAAAATGGGAATGACAGCATGTCCTTATCTTATAGAGTGTTATGAGGAATAATATGCTAAAGAATGTGAAGTATATAAATACTACAATAGTGGGGTCAGAAGTATCATAGACAAGAAAACAACATGTCCAATGAAATGTCATTAAATTGCTACCATTCCACACATTACAAAACAGGTCCACTTTGACAAGAGAAAACAAACATTTTGGTGCACATATTCTGCCCCACTCTGTCTGCATTCTTACCATCGTCTTCTGAGAGATGGACAACATAAACTATGGTGCAACGACTGTATAATCTTGGCTGTGTAACATAATACAATGCTAGAAATGTAAACTTTAAAGACTAGTTTTTAACAAACGGGACTACCTCTCCAGTCCTGAAGTTACACGGTGACATACAGCTTCTTCTCATCAATAAGAAAGGAGGAAAATATCAGGAATTAAGAGTTAGAAGACAGGAAGGGTATGTCTACACTGGCACCTTAGGTCGACTTAACAACACCTAAGTTGACCTACAGAATGCTACGTCCACACTGGGCGCTTCTTAAGTCGACTTAAGCGCTTCCTTAAGTTGACTTAACACCACCTCTGCAGGTCGACTTAATGCTTACGTTGACCTTATTAAGTCGACTTAAAGCCAATGTAGATGGGTATGTCTACCCTGGAGGCTCTGTTAAGTTGACTTAACAAGGTTGACTTTAATTTGACTTAAAGTGTAGATGCTCTGTTAAGTCAACCTAACAAGGTTGACTTTAAGTCGACCTTAAGTCAACCTTATTAAGTCGACTTAACAGAGACTGGAGTATAGACATACCCGAAGATACTTTAACCAGTTGCAGAATGACCATTAAAGGGTTGCTTGGCTCCATTACTTTTAATGTGCTAGCTCCAGAAAGCACGCTGGGAAAAACAGTTTCTATATGAAAGCCTTTGGGGAGAACTTGTAAAGATAGTAAGCCAGTCATGGCAGGAGGTAGCGATTGCTTCTGTATTCTGCGTATCAGTACTGTCACACCACCTGCATCACAAAACATACGATCTGAATACATTATGATGGCATCAAAGGGAGAATAATAAAGTTCTTTGTCTGACTGCAGACACCATAGAGCTAACAGGTTAACATTTTCTATGGTGGTGTGAGAATGATGTGTAGTTCATCACACAAGCACCAATCCACATCTCTGAACATGACATCCTTCAGCTTTCTTTCAGCCTCATATTGCACTTCTCTGTATGGCTTCAGAAAGCCATGGAACATGCTCTTTCACAGAGATACGTAGGTGGAATTGGTCATGGAGAACCGCTGCAGCCATGAGTGGTATAAGGGCCATGTTGTGCTACCTAGGGGGTTGGGGACAGTTTCATGGCCCCATTGTAGTTTAAGAAGGGATGGTATCTCAAGGAGCACAATTAAAGCATTTAGTGCACTGTGGATGTTGACAGGCAGCACCAGCTTACATTGTGGTGGAGTCTGCTCCCTTTTCAGTGTGGGGGGCAAGAAGGTGAGGCCATCACACAACTTAATTCTATTCCACCCTGTCTCCTTTAGCACGATGCATGTCCCATAGTGGAACTTGGCAGGAACAATCCCTCCGTTCCCCTCTGTGTCTGTCTTCAAATGTGACCTGCCTTTGCACAGGTGTGCCAAGAGGAGGCGTCCATGTCCCCTCACCTTCCTCCACTCTGCCAGGCCAGGGTCAGTCACAATCTGGCCCTTCTTCGTGTCCTAAAGCCCACAATGAAAGAGAACATCAGTCCACAAAGCCGCTGTGTATAAAGCTAGTGTATCTGATTGTTTACTTGAGAGACAAGGTGGTACGGTAATATCTTTTCTTGGCCCAGCTGCTGTTGGTGAAACAGATAAGACCTACACAGAGCTCTTCTTCAGAACTTACTTGATTTTCACTGTTACTCCTTCCTGAAAAGACATTTGATTTGGTCACTCATTTCCCCCCCCCAGTCCCATAATCCCCTTTGCATCTCCTCCCAGATACAGTAAAACAATATGACTCTACAAAATAAAATAACAAATATAAATACCTGTTAACTGTTGGGGATCATGCCATCCATTTGTCCGTGTGATTAAGCCATAGAAGAACAGACAGAAAAATGCCAGGCTTTTTTTTTTTTTTTTTTTTTTTTTTAAAGAGCCAGATCATGAATCCTTACACCTAATAGGGAGAAATGAGACACACAAGGAATCACACTAACTTCAATGTGCTGCCTGTCTGCTGCTTAATAGAACAAGACATTTTTAACTTGAATCTTCTTGCTTCCGTTTCCAGTTTCTTTGCCGCACAAGCTTGTTGTTTCCATAATTTTGCCATGATTTACTTTTAGATCCATTCTCAATGATAGTTCACCACTGGTGTTCCTTGCCCTTTCCTGGCTTTCTACATTGTGAGGAAAATAATGAACCCTGAACAGTTTATGTTGGGCCTGTTTAAAAAAAAAAAAAAATACAAGGAAGAGCATGCTGGCATAGGCCCCAACTGCACAAACACACATATGAGAAGTTCCATTGAAGTCAGTGAGAATACTCGTGTGAACACAGTTAAGAACATGAGTACGTCGTTAGCGTCACACTTTGTGTTTGTTATTTCAGGAGAGTTACTTCCTGACTTTATTTCCTCAGTGGCTGGTTCCTTCTCTTCCTGTCTTTCTTAGATGATTGAGATCTGGCTCTGGCAATTCCTTCCTGACCTTGGCTAGCTGTCCACAACTGAAAGCATGATGTTCTTGCCCTGGAGTTGAAATGGAAGGATGCAATAACAAACCACACCACTGCAGGCAACTTTTAAAATTCTTGTAATGGATTTCTGCAGTAGACCTTGCTGTTTGCTGACTGGTATTAACCATAGGGAGATGGAGAAGACAGTTCTGAATTCTGTCTTTTATCAGATTTACAGCAAACAATAATACCGCTCTGCTTATACTAAAATGAAGTATATTATATATATTTAACTATATAGCACATGGTGGCTATTAATCAGATAGAACACATTTCATCATAGATTTTAATGAGTATACATATCTTCATGTGAATGCTTTATTGGACTAGATCCTTAGCTGGTGTAAAGTCACGTAAGTCCATTTCCACCAGCTCTGGTTCCGGCTGTTAGTACAGAACAAGACTAACTGAAGTTTGATTCAAAAACCTTAGTGAGACAAGGCTCCATTGCAATAGCTTGGTGACATTTTTTTCATTTTACAATGGCCTTTTTTTGAGACTAAGCTTCATTTCAAGACTATCGGCAAATGGCAGCGGCCAGGAAAGGTGAACTTGTATTGAAATACTGAACAAATGAAGCTATAGAAAGGATACACTGAACATTAGAAATAAGACTGTTGAAGTCTTTTTAGCCTGGCCATACTGAACATTGAGGGAATTGAGGTATGCTCTAATTCAATAGGTTGCCACTCAGTCTACTCTGCACTTAGAACAAATTAAAGGAGAAAGGGAAAGAGAAACTTATTTGTGGGGTTTTTTTTGTTTGTTTTTTTTTTTTAAGGACCTCCAGATTTAATACTGGTAGATTGCAGAGAATCAAAATCTATAACTTATGCATCTAAGAGTGGCAGTTGCATCTTTATTCTCACTCCACTGGAGCACATGATTGTTAAGACTTTTCCTCTCCATTATGTTATTGAAAAAAGTATAACTCATTATATTGGAATATGAATAATAATAACAAAACTTTGAATGCCCTTGATACCTTCCTGAAAGGTTAACTTCAGTTATTATATTCCTAGCTGTATTCATATTTTCATCGAAGGCTCTCTGAGTACATGCAGCTGGAAACTGTGTTAGAAAACTCCAGAATTCCTCCTGTTAAAGTGAAGTAGCTGGAAATCCAATGGGGAAAAAACAAGAAGTGAGAATTTCACTTTCACTGAACCAATAAATTCATAACATAGATTAATGTGTAGAATAGTATCTTAAAATAGTGTGATGTATATCCAGGAGACTAGAACCAATGAATGTTTGTTGTAAGCAGTTTATTAATCAAATTTGGCCATTATATCTGTCACTGTTCAGGAACATGTTTTTTTAATTAATTGGTTTATTATTTATAACTGTTTGACAAATAGGTTTTACTTTAATATTAGAGTCAATGAGATTTTTGACAAATGTTAGTATCTGCTATTTGAAATTTGCTATTTTACTAATATTTACCTATATTTACTATTTTGCTATTGGACCTCCAGTTTTGAGAAGCTCACCACTGGGATCAATGGAAAATATAGGTATTAAACACCTCTAGAAATTAGGTCCAAGTTGGAAAGACAGAAATGTTGGCTTGTGTGCTGGAAACTAGGGCCAGATCTACACTGGCCCTGGAATTCAGTAGCAGTCAAAGGGAGATACGCAAGGTATGTAAAATAACTTCAGTATCTCCCATTGACTTTCTAATGCCCACTTACCTCTTGGCTTCACTGCGCTGAGTTGAAGACTCAGAACTACTCTTCTTACAGGGTCCAAAGGGGTCGCCATGTTAGTCTAGTTCAGCAAAACAAACAAGGAGTCCTGTGGCACTTTTAAAGACTAGCAAATTTTTTTATCACATGTGCTTTCATGGGAGAAGGTCCCCATTTTCAAAGCATCTGGCAAAGTAGGATTTTCTCCCACAAAATCTCATGCGATAAATAAATGCGTTAGTCTTTAAAAGTGCCACAGGACTCCTTGTTAGTTTTTCTAGATTGATCGAACAGGTCTTGACCGGCTGCTCAATTGAACCAGAAACAATAGATTCACTGCCATCAGTATAGACTTGGCCTAGGAATGAATGAATTTTATCTCCCCAACCACAATGCGCTTCCTTGAGTTCAATACGTTTTAGAACACTAATCACATTTTCTTATACTTAGTCCCAGTAATTTACAGTACTTTTATAGTGTTCTACTATGTGCAGGAAAAATAAAGTCAGTTATGACTGTGTATTTGCCTCTTGTTGAGACATTCATGATTTTCCCTGGCTTGGATGTGTATGTTCAAATGTCTAAATTCAGTAGCTGTTTAGGGACTGGTCCTTAGCTGGTATAATTTTCTCCACTGAAGCCAATAAAACTACACCTCTTTACACCAGCTGAGGATCAGGTTTCAATATGAAATCAAAACAAAATACCTGAAAAAGAAATGTGTAAGAGCAAAACAATAAATATGCTGATCAGGCTTTGAAGAGTACATCAAGTCAAACTTTTATTAGCAAAGTTGAATTCCATGTATAATGAAAATATCTTTTAAAACCATACATGTACGAAGCCATGATACAAACAGCAACTACAGTACAAACACATTTCTCTAAACCTTAATAAATTTACATTAACATTCATCTAGTAAAAAAAGGAATGGTGTGAACTTAGTACAAACTTTGTCTTGATCTTTTGCATGAAGTAACAAAATACCTTATGTAAAATAAAATATACAGTATACTTTGGCTCAGACCCACATGTTGATTCCTGCATGAAAGTTGAACAAACTACCGCAGATTACAAAGCCTGATATGATACTCAAAACTTTTATATGAAAGATATGGTACTAAAGTGTAAACATGTACTAATAGTCAGGGGATCAAATGGCAAACATTATGTATATGCTTTACTCTGAAACACTAAACATTAAAACAGATGCTTTTGAGGGCATGATCTTTTGTCAAGTTAATGGAATCTGCCAGCAAGCCCTAACAATCGTTTTTTTTCAATTTCTCTCTTCTCACATGGCTGTTATTTAAAATAACTGAGATACACTCTGTATGGCATAATCTAAATATCCTGTTTATTTGTACGACTGCATGTTGGTGACTACCATGAAATGTCCCTTCAGATGTATACAAGACTCAGAATAAAAGTACCCAATTAACTAACACTGTTTTCTAAAGCTGTGTGTAAAATTATTGTCAAAAGCCTTTTTGTACTGGAAGGATCCACCCTGCTCATTTTTATTTATTTGCTTGGGGAAAAAAAAATCTGTTCCTGCTAAACTTTTATTTATATGAGAATCATTTGCTCACATAGTTTGTTCCATTAAGTCAATGGGAGATGGGAATACTCTCTGAATAAGGGTTTGTATGATCAGGCCATAAAGTGACAAATCATTGCACTGTTTCATTATGTAGGTATGTTGACCTACAGAACATATAATTTCCAGTTATATATACTTTTTATATTATATATATTAAACAACCTAACATTCTAATAAATTTATTAGCAGTGTTCTATGATGGGGTTGCCAGACGCCATGACCAAAGAGATCCCTTTCAGTCCTATGGTCTACTTTTCAATATATACCGATTTATTCATAGGAAAAAAGAACTTTCTGATTCAGAGCCTAATTCTGCTATTGTGTAGGCAGTGGAAGCTTTTGTAGTGTCATAACTGGGAGAAAACACATGGTCAAGACACTTATCCTCTTTTGGGATAGAGTAGCAAAACCCCCTGTGGAATATCACTAAGTCAAAAACAAACAGCCAGCTCTGGACTTTGTGCCTTTGAACTAATAGACATCACCAGAAATTAAATTAGAGATGGAGGCCATTCATGAGAATACTACATTGTGCAAGCTTTATTTGTGGGGTGGATGTATTATTCTAATACACTAGGGCCATATTCCAATTTTTTTACCAACATCGAGTGTGCCTTGCTCCATGAGTTCTACAAATAGAGTAAATGGGATTATTTGGGGAAGCCAGAGATACCCAACATGAGTAAAGCATTTGGTCCCTAGTACCAGCAATCTCCTGTATTTTAGTTACCTAACACTTTTCATTATAAAATAATGTTACAGTTTTTTCTTTGAGAAGCTCTATCACCTCCATTGTTTAAAGTGGTCCTTTGGAATTCATCACGGAGAAACCCCTGGGGCTGGAAAAGTACCTTTTCTTTGTCCCATGAAATTCCATTCAGATATGGCTGATATATAAGCTTCTGAAAATCACCATTGCCCTTCTGTCAGTAAAATTTTGGCAGTATGCCAAAATAATAATAGAATTAGCATTAACATCCTGATCTCATGCCACCACCAAAGCAGCAGCAGCAGAAGACGACATAGAACATTAGTGAGGGGAGAGAGAGCCAAGCCGTTACCCCTTCTAAAACCCCTTGTCCTCCACTTCCCAGAGGAGGACAACATGGGAAAGGAGCTTGTCTCACCTCCTGAAGCAAGGAAACAAAAAAACAATTGACATTTTTCTACTGCCTTGGGTTTTGTAAACATTAAATTTAGGCTCTTCCTCTGATCTCTTCCCATTTCTTAAAGGGAGGAGAACTGATCCAGACTCATAGAAATCCCTTTACTTTCCTTAGACTCAGCACAGGTATCCAATAACCGTGTGACACCTTTTTTATATGGAATAAATGAAAGAAATCATTACAGATTTCCAAAATATTATGTGCAAGAGAGACAGTATGGGTGCGGTAATATCTTTTATTGGACCAATTTCTTCTTCTGAAGAATTGTTTGTAGCTCAAACTCTGGTCTCTTTCACCAACAGAAGCTGGTACCGAAAAAGGGTATTACCTCACCCACGTTCTTTCCTCTAGTACCTTGGAACCAACAAGGCTACCATGCCACTGCAAATAATTTGCGCAGGGTATTTGGGAAACGTACAATAGCATACAAAGATAAAGACAGAAGGCAGACAAAAAGCAGTTTTCTTAGAAATGTAGCTTTCAAGGATTTGAGGAGTCAAATTCAAGTGGCCTTTTTTAGAGGTCTGAAAACCTGATCCTGTTTCCTTGACACAAATAATAGTTCTGGTGTGAGCCCCATTATCTTTTGCCAAAGGAAAGCTAGTGTAACGGAACTTGTTTAGGGAAAGAGTGACAGCTCCTGGACAGAAGGTATAGATACCAGATCATAACCTGTTTCTTTTAAGAGCAAGGTTGAGATCAAATTACTTTTAGATAAATTTGCATTTCTAAATAAATGCTATAAACTCTAACCACTGATTCTAGAATTATTTAAACTTTCTTTTTCTTCATGAAAATTAAATAATATATGGAATGTATTTCTCTAATGTTTTCAATTTTTTTTCCCTTGGTGTTAATATTTGAAGTAACCTCTTCCGCATCCTTTTGACCTGTACAATGTTAAGGTCATTGGGGAACAGTGGGTGTAAACATATATACAAAGTGACAAAGCATACAAGAGAAAGTTATATTGAGAAACATATGAGGGAACAAGTATCTACATACATATGTAACACTGAGAAGCTGTGGTTTCGGTCAGACTGAGTGGTATAATTGTATGTGAGAGTATTATTCACCTGTTCTTTAGAAAATGAAAACATCTAAACAATCAGGATTGAAAAGTCTCAAAAATCATCTTTTGATATCAATGACTAAAATTCCCATATTAGCTGGAAGTGGGGTCCTGACTGGACTCATTCTGCAACCTACTTCTGATCACATATGGTAATAGCTGATTACTAGTAAAGATAAATAGGACAATTTGAAATTAATCATTTACGTTAATATTTTATGCATGGAGAGGAAAAGTTGCTGTCGAACTTCCAGTGCTTTCGACTGATCCTTTTTCCTTGGATCCAATGTAAGCGCCAATAAACGAACCATCTTCATTAAACATCCTTTGGTCCCCTTCTCCATAATCTACTAAACTATCAGCACTTTCCGTAGCTTTAATGTCCCCAGTAAGTGACCGGAGGCTGCCTTTGAGTGGCTTCTCATCGCTGTCGCTATGAAATAAAGAAAAATCCTCCCAAAATCTAGTTTTGTACTACAAACACAACTGTTCATTTCCTTTATTGAATAGACAGATATACTGAGGGAAGAGGGAACGAGATACGTTTGAATCGGAATACAGTTTCAGAACACCGCACACCTGACTCCAAGACAATAACTGTGATGCAGCTAATGCGGCCTACTCTGGTGCAATGTTTGCATTTTTTGTGATTTGGAGTTTACTGGAGCAGGTCAAAAAACAAAACCAAAACAAAAATCCAAACATTACTGAAAAGAATAGTTTATAAACAGTTCTGCTCCCCCCCTTCTTTGCCATTGAAAATGGGGGCATGGGAGGAGGAAGGGATAAATGGAAGAGACAGAGGAAAAGCTGAAAATCAGATCTAGTGGTTCATCTTGTATCTTATTTTGTACCTTAAAAAGAGGCATAAAGAGTCTGATTTTACAAAGCAAACAGCCATTTGTGGTACTCAAAGCAAAGGGACCATTTGTTTCACCTGGCCTTTGAAGATGAAGAGGTGGATTGAGGTAAAGGCTGACATGTGGGCATGTCGGTATTTTATGGTTTCCTGATGCTTGGTGGAAGGAGTGAATACTTTGCTTTTGTAACTTTAAATGATCATGGGGGGAGCCTATGGGTGGGCACTTGCATTTATTCTGAGTACAAAAAATGAATAGAAATATATTTGTGCATATCTCCCTCAAACTCTGATTTTACATATGTATATGAAAGAATGATTCAGCAATGTTAAACGCACCTACTGTTATTTGGCAAATCTATTTTTAACTAATTTATGCTATTCTATATTAATGAAAATCTTTTCATTAGCCATGGTAAAACACTTTTCGTTAGCCATGGCAAGACACAACACCTAATTACTGAGATGCATTTGAAAGAGGCAATTTACTACGGGGATCTGTGTAAGGCTTTTATCAAAATAGAGAGTTTCCTAAAGGAAACTGTATCTGCTGTCTAAGATATTCCAGTAGAAATGGCAAGGGAAATCCCATGAGATCTTGCAATGAGCCTGATATTGTATATTCTGGAAAGTTCAGCATTTCCTGTCTTAACAAAGCAGGGAGTTTTTCACAGAAGTTCCCATCTGCCACAAGATGTAAGTAATATTACTAGAAAATCTTATACTATTAGAAATGGGCAAAGAAGCAATAGCATTTTTATTCAGACAAGATGTTACAAGTGTAACTGGCATTCCTGAGACTCATTAGGCAACTGAGACATATTCTGCTCTTAAGTCGACTTAATGAAAGCCTGGTGTGGACGCGGCTTAGTTTAAGTCGACTTAAGCCTCCTTAATCCACCCAATTGACTTCAGTGGGACTGAAGGTCATTAGAATCAGGAGGTATAAAAATATCTCAAGTGTGTTTTAATCTATTGTAAAAAAATAACCAAAGAAAATGGAAAGTGGATGTAGATCCTACAAGGAAATTCCATGTTGTTGGCCCAAGATTGGGCTCCTAAACTAATAACATAAAAGTTCAATTATGCCATCCTTACTTAACTCAGCTATTACTGAAGTTATTAGTAATGTTGAATAAGCTCATCAGTATCTGGCTTCAAAGTTTGTGTCTTTATAATCAATATTCAAAATATTTCTCTCCTTTTTTTGTGGGGGGGGCATATATACATTATTTGTATTGCTAGAAAATACAAGTTGGATTTGGGGGAGAGGTGAAAGTTACTGACCACATGACATGCTTACCTTTCTAAAAATCTGTCCCATTAGAAGGCATTAAAAATTAAATAAAGATGAAATTATGCAGGAAAAAAAACCCTTATCCTTTGAAAATAATGTAGTATACATACTGGATTTCATAAGCAATTTTTGTGTTTTGAAAGCTAGATAACCAGTATTTCAATATGGCTCATACAAGGATGTAGTTTTCATACATAATGTAATTAATCAGCCTGATTTTGTCTTGAACGTAGCCAAGTGTAATTATTTTACTTCTTATACAGAAGCTACTGTACCAATATTTATTTGCCATTTTCTGGTTTGGTGGTGGTGGTGGTTGTTCTTCTGTTCTTTTGCAGAATAAACAACTTCCAAATCAGTAAGGGCCCAATCAAAACCCCATTGGAATCAATCAGAGCCTTTCTATTGATTTCAATGGACTTTGGATCAGGCCCAATATAAAGCATTTCCAAATATATATAAAAAGGTATTAAATAAGAAACAGATGGAAAAATAGGGCTACTCCATCAAAATTTACCTATGTCATAACTTGGGTGGATTAAAGTGTTCTGGATATATCTTTACATTCATATTATTGTCCACTCCCTTGGTGTTTGCTTTGAAAATGAAAAAATAGTGTTACTTGTATGCTACCATAAAAACACATTAAATAAATACTTGTGAAAGATACTGAAAAAAAACCTGATATAGTAGATCATATTTACCTATATTCCCCAAAGATCTCATCTTTTATTGATTGAGCTTCAGGATCTGGATGCAAATCCTCCTTTTCTTTCACTATACAAATAAAAGAAAGAATAGATCTGTTCACCATGCCTGAGTTGCATATATTATTTTTATTTTGGGCAGGTTCTGCAGAAAAACTGTCAATCATTATCAACACCTGGCGGGCAACATTAGCTAAGTGTTCTGCATTTCACAGTAACGTACGTTTTCAAGAGGTGTAGAATGGAGTAGCTGCATACATTCCCAAGGACCGTAGTCAGAGTTTTGGAGCTAAATCCTGCTATGCTGTTTCGAAAATACAGCTCCTATAATTTCTTTTATTAAGATACATTTATTTCCTGTGCAATTCAGGCTATATCTGGAATCATAATGTATTTGTCATGATTACATTATTTAATTAGAATATGAACATACTATTTGCTATAGTGGAAAAAAGATGCATCTAATCAAGTTTCCTGTCTCTTATGTTGACAAGTAACTGGTTGTTGAGACTTGCCCACATGCTCAGGGTTTAACTGATCACCATATTTGGGGTTGGGAAGGAATTTTCCCCCAGGACAGATTGGCTTGGGCTCTGGGGGTTTTTCACCTTCCTCTGTAGCACAGGGCATGGCTCACCTACCGGTGAATTCTCTGTATCTTAAAGTCCTTAAATCATGATTTAAGGAGGTAAATAACTCAGTCATAGGTTGGTGGCCTATTGCTGGAGTGGGTGAGTGATGTCTTGAGGCCTGCATTTTGCAGGAGGTCAGACTAGATGATTGTACTGGTCCCTTCTGACCTTAAAGTCTATGAGTCTAAGTTCTAGAGGGGAGCTGTGTTAATCTAGTTCAGAAAAAAACAAATAAGGAATCCTGTTGCAATTTAAAGACTAACAAATTTATTTATTTATTTATTAAATGAGCTTTCATGGGAAATGGAAAACTTACAGTCTGGGAGGGGAAAATATTTAATATTTAAAAAAAAAACCCGAAGTTTTCCATTTTCAAGGGTCTGATGGGATAAATAAGTGTTAGTCTTTAAAAGTGCCACAGGACTCCTTCTTTGTCTCTATTGTGTGATGTTTCAGAGAAAGGTGTAATATCTATGTAATAAACCTAACTGTGCAGTACCATATAATGTGGGAAATTTCTTCTGGATTTCAGCTCAGGATCAATATGCACTATATTACAGCCTCTAATACTTTTATCCTGGCTGGAGTAATTGTGGTTAGATTGCAATTTCAGTCCTTACACTGGGCAGCCCCCTTTCCCAGAGGTTTCCACACCCCCTCTGGGCTGGCTACTCACCCGTTTTCCAGCACCCTCAGGCTTGAACTGGCAGCTTGCTGGTCAGCTTCCTTTCTTCCTTTCTAATTGTTCAGCTCAAACAACCCAAGTAATGCAATGACTAGATCTAGTCAAAGGACGTTTAAGGTGTCACAATTCATATCTAATTAACGGCAACTGATGGACCCACCGGGACATAATCTCAAAATTTCCATGTGTGAGTCCCTGGTTGACAAGTGACCATCTATTAATCTGTTGATCAGTGTGGTGCCCTCACTCTCTTCAATGGTACAGGACCCAGGCCTACACCTTTCATGTGAGAAGCTGAATGCCCTCATGTAAAATGCCCTCATGAATGAATTCCAGAGGGGTAGCCATGATAGTCTGTATACAGCAAAAACAACAACAGTCCTGTGGCACTTTAAAGACTAACAAATTTCTTCAGACATAAACTTTCCTGGGCTGCAACCCACTTTGTCAGATGCAGCCCATGAAAGCTTATGCCTGGAGAAATTTGTTAGTCTTTTTGAGGTGTCGCAGGACATTCATTGGTTTTGCTCAGTAATGAAGACAATGAAATGCATAGGGTCTCTGTGGGGCACAACCCACCATCTTTCTAAGCAGACAGAAGTTATTGAGATGTTAACCAATGATAAGATTGAGAAAAGAGAGGGAAAAAAAGGACCAGGAATGTGGAAATCCATTGGGTGAGATTCCCACTTTCATCACCTTAGAAGGCCAGAGTGGTATAAAAGCTTGCTAAAAGCCCTGGTGTTGCACTCCTGTGCAATCAGTAGAGAACAGCCATAAATCTGCCTCTCAAAGACCACCCACCCCACAAGCTGTGGAGCATGCTGGGAGCAAACCTCGGGGAGGAGCCAGATCATGCATTACCATGGCGATCCTGGGCATTGCCATCGCACAAAGGGCAGCAGGGGAGGATGGTGCTTATCTCAATTATACCCAAGGGATCCCAAAGCCCCTCATGATCAAGAAAGTTCAAAGATGGCTTATATGCATCATATCCCTTCTTCCTGTGGGACAAGTGCTCTGGGCTGTACCTCTTACAAGTGGTGCATAGAATCATCGCTTGAGCATAGATTTGCTAATTTTATTTTAATTTGCTCAATGTTACATTTATTAAAAGCCACAAATACAAATCATGTATTTCAGTCTGCACAAGTTCAACTTTCAGGGACTGAAGGCAAAATATGGAGGTATTTCCACTTAAATAAGAGGTAATTCATGGGAAGAATGACTGCTATTAGATAAATATCTCAGAAAGGAACAGTGTCATTTACCTGAGTATTTTCCTCCTTTATTTCTTTTGACAAAGCACATAGTTAGCAGCAATAAGGTAAGCAAAGCAATGGCACACATCAGGCCAATAAACCAGCCTTGGGTGGAAATTCCCTTGTAAATGTCGGCATAAGCTTTGTAAAAGGAGAGAAGTAAAAGTATTTAACTAGAGGAAAACAAAATATCCAAATCATAAAAAGAGCATTTAATGTTTTCTGAACTGAACCCCTGTTGAACCAAAATATCACTACTTTACTGATTTCAGACTAGCATTTTCAATTTAAAAAAACAAACAAACAAAACAGGACATAAATAATAGATGCGGAGAACAATGTTCATACTTAAAGGAAATTAAGGGTCTGCAACACAATATATATAAGTAATTCCAAAGGAGTATTTGATTCAGAGGATTAATGCCAAATAGGAAAGATGGACAGAATATTGATAAGCCTCTCATGCAAGCAGTTTTGCGACAGATACAGAGTTAAAAGTGTTTAGGATACATGCAAACTGCTCAGCTAGCCACATTTAAGATGTAAAATGTAACAGCACCTACCCTAGTAAAATGGCATAGTAGCTAAAACCTGTAAATAATACGTATTGGAAAAGTCTGTCATTATTTACTACTAGGAAAGTAAAATACAAGGCTGAACTGAAAAACTATGGCCTCATTCCTGCCCTTAATGAAGTCAATGGGGAAAAAAAGAGGCTAAAGATTTCAGTATTGAACTATGTTATACTGTTACTACACAACATAATATATGATGTCATTATTGCTTTAAAATCGAAAATAAAATAACCTTGCTTTATTACAATTATCACCCTAAAGGGTTTCATTTCTCACCTCTCTCCCTTGTCTCAATTACATCTTCAAAAATGCTATTGTTATCAACCCAATTCTTAGTCACTAGACGAACTGTATATTCAGTTCCAGGCTCAAGTGCCTCAATGGGGTGAAACTTTTGGGTGGGTTTTACTGCTTCTGCAATCTTCCCGATCCCTTTACCTATGAAATGCACATAGTCAAATCATATTGATTAATTCTATTCATTGAATGCACAGTTACAAATGATCTAAAGAACAAGGGAAAGTAATACAGTATACATGGATCTGTTTAACATTTGCCTTTTTGTCATGTTTTTTAAAGTAAACAAGAAAATAATGTAGAAAAAAACATTTCCTGTTTTGGATCTTTCATCAGTGTCAAACTGAAATAATCCTGAGATTTATGAGGGGTTTCTTACAGTTTGTGGGATGAAAGGATATACTAATGGGATGACATGTAGGATTATAGATCTGCTTTAACTAATGAATGCTTAATTTTTTTTGAAAAAAATGAATAAGGCCTTAGTTTGTTTATACAATCTTTGGCTTGATCCATCTCCCGTTGACAGGGAACAATGGAACAGAACCGAGGCTCATATTATCCTGAAACAGATATTACATCTCTCATAGGAACAATTACATTGGGATTTATACTCAAGTTTTCCTTAGACAATAAATCTCCATGTCCCCTTTTGTTTTACATTTGTACTAAAGCTATAAGCAAAGCTCTCTTCTAGTATACCTGGAGTTTTCTTTTACATGGATTTTCTGTAAACCGTTACTGTTTACATCTTCTGTCCGGATATTTATTAATACAAAAAATATTGGCAATACATTTTTCTGTGTTTTTTCAAGGAAGTCTGCCTTGCAGTTTCTTTTGCTTTCAAAACTCATGTTAAAAATCTATTCATCTCAATGAATGAAGGACTGCAGGATAAATGGCTTATATGTGCTTTAAAAAATAAATTTCATGCTATTTGTGAAATGACGCAACCGCTATTCACAACATGAATGGCCTTATCAGAGCACCAAATTCACAACTGCATCTCTTTCAAATTAATAGGAAGGCAGAATTATGCAATGGTTAGAAGACAGAACTGGGAGTCAGAAGATTATGGTCTATTCTAGACCAGTGGTTTTCAAATTTTCTTTCTCACAATCCAGTTGAAAAAAATCATGTAGGCCTGTGACCCAACAATTACATCTTTGAGCAATGCATTCCAGTCTTGTGGCAGCATCAGCATCAGCAGGCATTGTGACCCAGTACCTGAGGGTCTGTAACCCTATACTGGGTCCCAATCCATGGGTTGAAAACCACTGTTCTAGACTGCAGATGGATCCCTATGTGATTATGTCAAGTCACTTCACTTCTCCACGCTTATGGGGCTACTTGAGTGAGGCCAGCAGAATTTGCCTCCATCTTGGATATGGTAGAGTATAAGTTATACTAATAAATCATAACTGCTCCCCTGTTTCTGGATTTTAAACAGTAGCTTTTTCTACAGTTACACAAGGAATATAAAACAGCAGCTATATCTAGGGCGTGATCCAAAGTCCATTAAAATCTATGGAAAGGGTCTCTCTGATGTCAATGGGTTTTAGAGTAGGCCTCAGAAGAACAGTGCCCATGTCTAAGGTTCGACACCAAAATTTGAAAGAAAGCATTAAAACGTAGGTCTTTTAACGTCTGTTTAGTGGCATCATAGGATTAATTTAACTGGTCAATATTCTAAAGATATCTAAAGAAAAGGCTCTTATGATTATGGCAAACAAAGTATTGTGTGATTACCCTTTGGTTGACAGCTGAAGGAGAAGAAAAAGAGATCAAGAATGGTATAGACATGGTTAAAGGAGCTGTAAATGTAAGTTTACCAAGGCATATGCATATATTAAAATAAGCAGTTAAATTAGTAGACCGCTGGGAATCAGAGAAAACATGTACAGTTGGAATAATGGTGATGGGGAAGCATAATGTATTAACATAAATTAATTCCTCCAGTGGTTGGTTTTACAAAATGAACTACATGGTGCTGAGCTATAATTTTTAATCAAACTGCAAATCAAGCAACAAAACATTGCAGGTAAATTTTAATTACATTTTCTAAAGAAGGATGTCAAAACTCTGTATTTAATGGAAATTCTATCCATAAAGTAACAAGAAATAAAGTTCTCCTATGTGAACTTTAATCCTGCTGGTCAATAAATGGGTAAAACACTTCAACATGTCAATCAGACATATCATATATATTCCATTTTGTATACAGTCTAGTTCTGCTCTTATAACTCCACCTGCTGAGATCTTGAGAAAGCAAAGCACTTAAGCTTGTGCTTAATTGTAAATATGAGCTGTCCCATTAAAGTCAATTTCTTTAATGCCATGATTCATATATTTAAAGTTAAGCAAGTTCAAAAGTGCTTAACTGAATCAGGGATTGCCTTATTAGGCTGGCCTGATTGGAACAAAAGTTCAACACCATGATTTCTGTAGGATTCTTGATATTTGGCAACACAACATTGTAAAAAGGTTTTCTGTATCCTGAAACGTAACATAGGAGTCCGATGGGGATTGTGTGATTTCTTTATATGTAAATCTGGTCTGCGTTATAAAATCAAATACTGAACAATACCCATAGAAAAGAAGTAACTTGTAACTGGGGAGGATTGGTAGATGGAACAAAAAAAAAGTGTAGAATCGGTGTGGGAGGGGAAGCAGAAATACTGGTAAGGAAATGTTTACTCAATATACTGAAAGGTCAGTGAGCTGCAGAAATTAGCTTCAGAAAACAGAAAGCAGTCAGGTTAGATTTTTACCTACAATACAGGAAAATACTCTTTAGCAATAAAAATATACCACCAGCATGTCTCGTCTCCCAACTACTATTTATCAACCATATCATGGGATTCATATGAACATTAAACACAAAGCTTCAATTTTAAAATATTCCTCTTGGGTTTAGAGAGTTATGAAAACAATGGAACATACTTCTTTTATTGAAGCCTAGGGAATAATGAGAAATTAAGATAAACTTCCCCTAAAGACCATGTAGTTCTAGCTAAAAGTTAACATATCTGATATGAAACCCACTTATTAAATTTTTTAAAAAAGGATTGATAATCTTGCAGTTGAATTATAATTGTAGGTAATATTTTAGTTTATAACAATACCTATCTAAGTTCATCTGCTTGAAATAAATGAAAAGTTAGACTACATTTTCATCAGTTTTCCTCCACTGAATGGCTATTAAATGCTTATAAATATGCATCATAATTACACTCTACCTTCTGGGGTGTTGTAGTACAGGAGGTAGTTCATGCTGACTGGGCGGAATCTTTTTTAACTGGTAGTTTACAAACCTTAGAATCCATTAGATTAAAATTAGTAAACCATCCTGTTTAGCTGGAGATCCTGACCATCTACCTTGATTTTTGGGTTATTGGAATTTTGGACACAGCACAGAAGACAGACCAGCTCCTTTTGTCTTACTACCATTTCTGTTTAGTTTTTGCTCCCGGGCACAGTTTTACAGGCTGTGACAAGTGGGATAAAGTGGGATTATATTTAACTGTAGCAAGGGTTCACTAGGTGATGCTTAGGTGATCACCAGTGCCCTGCCTCACGAAAGCTCCTATGTACCACCAGCACTTCCTGAGTTGCTCCAGATCATTGTGCAGATCAGTGGAATGGCTTGAGAGGGCTGAAGTTTTCTTGTGCTGGAGGAGGCTGCCTGAGGAGTTGCATAAATGATGGGATAGTCTGGCTTGTCAATCAGATCGGTTGTAGCTCAAGAAATGGATTCTCTCTATTAGGATGTTATTCTACATTAGTTAAGAAAAGTGTGTTTTTAGTCTTTCAGAATGTCCTGTGGCAAAAGAGAATAGAGTAGGACCATATTTTATGTTTTGACAGGTTACTATTATGATCTTGAGAGATGTCATAAAGGTTAGTTCTCTCAGGCTGGGATTTTAAATGAAGCCCAAGGAAAGGAGGTGTCCAATTGTCTCTGAATTATAATGAGATTGGAATACACAACTTCCTTAGGCTCCTTTGAAAATTACAGCAGTAGTTACTGTTTCCTATGCATGGATTTTTCATAAACACTTGAATTTTTGTATGTACCGTAATCATTGTAACATATGTAATTCTGTATCTTGGAAATGCTTCAAATGCTGGTAGCTCTGGAAATGGTAAAATTTAGCAACAAAGATTGTTGATTCAGATGCCAGTATATCAGAGGAAGATTTATAGTTCTGGGAGGCTTTTAGGTGTTTCTCTTTCAATTTAAAATATGTATAAATGTTATTTATTTTGTGTTATATTTCAGGAGGCTAATTATATGTACAATATTGATCATCAGGTCAACTTATGGCAATGTTTTGGGGAATACTAGTCAACTAAGAGGTCAACTAAGAGGGCTTGGGATCGGCGGTGGCACAGAGTAGCTGGCCCCAGCCTGGCCTGGCTTGGACTGGCATAGAAATCAGCTGGCCACAGTCCAGTCGGGACCCAGGGCCAGCCGACGGTGCCAGCGTGGCCTGGCCAGGGACTTGGGGCAGATAAATCCAGCCGGGAACCTGGGGCCAGATCCCTACTATATATCTAAGAAAAAAATCCAAAAACTCCAATGCTATCATGACACTTAGAATAATAGTTTCTCTAGGTGACTGAAACAGAAACTTGATAACCCATGGTAACTCACAAGGATTAATTTAATGTGTTATTGAGTCATCTTTTTAAGTCATAAAAGGCCTTATTCTGAGCTTTTGTACTAACAGAGTGTTTCTTATGGTTCCCCATGATTTTTCTATGCAATTCCATGGACATAAATCATCCATGATGTTTTATCAACCACCAGTGGAAAATCCACTGTTCTGCCTCAGTATCTTAAATGGATTTTGCCATGAAATATTCATGTCCGTTAGAATGCTGATTTAATAGTTTTCCCCTCTAAGGACTGTGTATTACTTTTGATTTTGTTATTAGTGCTATTGGTGGGTGTTAGGGTGATGACATGCATGGGATGAATGGGGCCATTTGGGGCCTGCTCCTTACAAACATCAAGAATGCTGGATTTGACCCTACATGCATACATTAAAACATGGTTCTCCTCTGTAAAAAGACTATAGAGAAACAGCTCCTTCTGACTCAAGCAAGGTTCTGGGCTGTGGGGAATTCTCCCCCGCTCTCCACCCCAGGACATGCATTGCCTGCAAAAAACTGCTCCAGTCCACTGAGATACGTGGATGAAGTTCATTCAGCACAGTAGATTGGCCTGCCCTGACCCAGACGCTCTTTTCCCTCTTCCCCATGGTCCAGACTCATTGGAGTGATGTAGGAAGCCACCATGGAACTGTGGATTGAAACAGTTTTAGGGCCTGCCACCCCTCACAGTGAAATACACTGCACAGCCTACTCCCTGAGTTTAAGATCAGGTACAATGGAAGACAAATAAGTATTTACTTTAATATAGCTATTAAGAAATAAAGTCAAATATGCCAGGAGTGAAACATAACCGAATCCATATCCACAACTCATCTAAACAGCTGTATTTCCCTCGGACAGCACATTTTATAAAGGCCAGGATGAAGCTGGTGACAGCTGAATATACTAGTAATGCAAGCTATAGACGCCCTAAAATAGATAGAGAGGTAAATCTTTTTTCTTTGAAATGGAGCACATTGAATACGGGAATCACAGAGAGGGGGGAAAAAAAACCCAAACCCCCCAAAACCTATAAAGCTATATTATGAAGTCTCATTTCAGAGTAGAACCACACTTTAAATCTGGAAAACTTTAACTGATATGAATCGACTTTCAAAAACCCTCCACTTTTTGAGAAACTATGTAACTTAGTTAACTGAGACAGTTACAAATTTCATCACATTCCTACCCTTTTTGTATTTGCACACTGTCTTTTCCTCATCTCAAAAATGAAGAAGTCACAGAAATGTGTGTGATTTCCTCAGTAAAAGAACAGAGGCCTGGTCTACACTACAGGGCTAAGTCAGTGGGGGATATGCAATCTGTGTGCCGCAGAATGAGTATCTTCCATCGACTTAATTATTTTGACTTATCTCTGGATCTTCACTCGGCTGCATTGACTTGAAGGGCTCGCCATTCTACACAGCGTTACTCCACTTGGACAGGTGGAGTTACTGCATTGATGGGAGAGAGCTTCCAGAATCGACTAAGCGGGTCTACACTGGCCACTCAGTTGATCCCGCTGCATCGATCTATGGGGATTGACACAGCATTTTCAGTGAAGACATGGCCACAGATTTTATATAATTTTAATTCCAAAGGGATAGCCGTGTTAGCCTATTGTAGAAAGACAATAGAGTCCTGTGGCACTTTTAAAGACTAACAGATTTATTTATCGCATGAGCTTAGCGATAAATAAATCTGTTAGTCTTTAAAAGTGCCACAGGACTCTGTTGTCTATATAATTTAAGTGAGCCTGGATCAGTTTAGCCTTCAGATAATGAGACTAAACTCTTGTGTGATTTCAGTGTAAACTGCGGAGCTGTTTCCGGGGATGTACATTAGAACTGTCAAGTAGCTCTCATTTAAATTACTTGAAAAAATTGTGCATGGGACACAAAAGTAACAGCAGAATAGGACCCTTACAGTTTACAGAGATAACACAATTCTATTTGATGTGCAATCTGCCACTCTTACTTTCAGTAGAATCCCTTGCTGCCATTGTTCAAAATCTTTTGAAAGAAAAGAGAGAAAACATGGAAAAATGAAGTGTCAGAATTTCTATTTATCATGTTTCATAGCCATATGTTACTGACAGCATACTACCAAAGATCCTTATAAAACCTAGACTGTTACATTGGGCTGTGAAAATTAATAACAGCATCTAAAACATAGGACTCCTGATCTCAGCAAAAAACACAAGAATAAATACCTAATGAAGTAGCACTGTATTTTTCTGGGCTTCTATATTTCTTTTGAAAATTATGTTACCAAAGACAAAACTCTAACCTATTTTAGTCTGACTTCCAAAATTATCCTTTTCCAATTTAGCCATTAATCTACCAGCAAAAAGTCACACTTCCCTTAATACTATAATAAATCAGGGGAACAGAAAGAAGCCGGTAATAGAGGCTCTTTTATTAACATAGTACCAGTTTCTTAACGGCCCTGAAATAGCTGCATGGTACAGTGAGTGTGGAAGACATGTGACTCATATAGATAGGCTTGATTTAGATCACTGAAAAGGCATCACTTCAGTCTTACAACCATTATAGTAACACAGCACAGCCTGTTACCTGAGGGGAAGAATGTGGTAAACTATATAGCTGAAGTTAAGTCTGCTTGCTTAAATGAAATAAGAACTCACTTGCAGTAGAAAACCTTACCTATCATGTATTGGGTCTGGGAGAAAAGCATTATCACTCAAGTTTTGATGACAGCCTTATCACTCAAACAGTGGATGGGAGTCCACATGAACAACAAAGGCAGAATAATGGGATATTTTGCGCCTTGGCATGTGCTGGTATCATAAGAGCTTTCCTGAATGACTCAATGAACTAGGGAATAAGTTCATGTGTGGAATTAATTAGAGATGGAATCCAGGACCCAGACTGGGATATGAAACTCAGGTCTGGATAGGTTTATCCCAGGAAATCTTTCCTCACAGACTACAAGTATGATGGGAGAATTTCTGAAATGAGTGTGAATGTGAGAGAGAGAGATGTAATTATGTGAGCTGCTGATTTCACCATTCAGGCAATCTTTGACATTCTGTACAGGAGGTCAAAGTGGGAAATTTGTCTTTAGATCCATGCATGGATTTGGAAGGAGACTGATATGCACAAGTCTTTATGCAGAAACATTAATTAAGCATATTAAGGATTAAATCATGCGGAAAAAAGACAAAATAAGATGGGGTATCTCCTTTTCATGGATGAGGCCTTAAACACTTCTGAAAGACTGGATTCTGAAATTGGGCTTATACATTAACGGGATTAGGAATTCTTTTTTGCCAGGAACAGTGCTATGGCTTCAGGCCCTGAAGAAACAATGGAGGGTGAAAACCAGCTAAGATAATAGCAAGGACTTTCTGTATAAACATGGCTACAGTATGTTATTAGTGTTAAAAAATGATGAAACCAAGCAATTTCTGCTCATCACATTCCCCTTGTCCTTTGCTGTGGTAAATCAACAACAGTTATTGTTGACTAATATCTAGGAACTCATTCACTGGCACAGTAGAACTTTCAGAGTTTCTGAGCACAATGTATTTTATTTTTATTTCACCTGAATGAGACAGACTGACTTGTTCTTTTAATTTTCATTTTAATCAGTGAACGTTAAGACTTTAGGAGGACAGCAAGTAGTCTACAAATGTATTTCACTGCTGGCTACTGTTACTTTATGGGACCATAATGTTATGTGTGGAGCAACTGCGCTACTGTTAGCCTTGTGGGACTTGGGGGAGCCCCAAATTCTGCTTTCAGATGACAACACATGGATTTCATGAATATCTTTCAGAACCCTAAATGTCCGTTCAAGCAGAGTATTTGGCCCTATAATATTACTGAAGATAAGTTTTTGTTGTTCTGCACCTTCCTCTTGGTTACTAAATGAAAACTTGTAGTTTTCATAAATCAGCTGAGCTGACTGATTATTGTACAGCTATTGTACAGTGACATAGAATAGCTATAAACCATTACTATTTTTTTGAGGACCTGGTTTCTACATTTAAAAGTTCAAGCAACTTTTAGGCTAAGACTAAACAAATTTAAAAGTACACCATTTCCTTTAATGTCGAAGCTGGAATATTCCAATGGACTTTCAATTATTGTTACAACTTCTTATCATTAAATTATACCATTATATCATTAAATTATACTATTAACTTACTCCCTTCTGTTATTGTTAGCCCTTCTTCTGTGGTTGGTTTCCCACAGCCTTTTATAGTACAGGCCCTTGCATAGAATTTATACTTGGTGCTGGAGCTCAGATTTGAAAACCTCCAGCTAAAAGTCGAAGGGTTTGTAATATTGACGTCGCTTAGTGCTCCAATCTCATCAGTCTCATTTACTGAAAGACAAACAATAGTGTTCAGTCAGGCATAGCAGCTAAAGGTTACTAAATGTGCCAAGAAAGTTAATGGAAAAGATTAAGTTTACAGTAAGTAGGAAAGATGATACTTTAAATAAATGTATATCTTACTACTCTGATACATCTGTGAGTCTTCACATGGAATTTGCCATGTCTAAATCAATCGACTCCATGATTGGGTATTATGATAATTTAAAAGGTTCTGTGATCCTGTGGGTCTAGTTAGTGAAAAAGAGAAAGGCTGAACTTTGGCTATGTCTACACTAGAAAAGTTAAGTCGACTTTGTTAAGTCGACTTAATAGGTCGACTTTAAGTTGACTTAAAGTCGACCTTATTAAGTCAACTTAACAAAATCAACTTAACTTTTCTAGTGTGGACATAGCCCCTTGTTGACCTTATTAAGTCAACTTAGGCGCTAATCCCCGTCCACACTGGCTTTAAATCGACTTAAGGCTTAAGTTGACCTAAACCTAGGTGTTATTAAGTCGACTTAAGCTTTCCTTAAGTCGACTTAAGGAAATGCTTAAGTCAACTTAATAAAAGCCCAGCGTGGACGTGGCTTTGTTTAGGTCGACGTAATCCTCTTTAAGTCGACCTAAGTTGTCAGTGTAGACGTACTCTTTCAGAGCTATCCAAAATGTTTGTCTAGAAACCTATGTGCACATTAATTGAAACTGTTCTTGGATTTTCATTTTACTCCCAAACATGAGCGTAGGTCCTTAAACTTTGGTAAGCCTGCAACCATGAGGCAAGGTTGCAGGAAGTCTAGTAGCTGGTTGCAGGAAGTCTAGTAGCATTCAGACGTGGCCCTTTCCAAAAATACGGAGAGCATCAATCACCACTTCCTATAAAAACAAGGAGGGCAATTGCCTTAATAAGCATCAGGGCTGAGTAAAAAGTTCACAACAAACAAGTTCTTTGGAATGTGAGTTGTATGCCTACTCCATCCTTAGTAGAATTAGCTCAAACTTACTCCCTCTGTTTGGCTATCCCCTTAATCAATAATGCAATATAAGCTTTTCTCTCTGAGCTTCAATGTTCCAGTATACGTGTTCTATCTCCTTAGCTTCTTCCGGCCCCAAAGAAACATTTCTATTTCCTTGATATCCTGGTGGTACCTCACTCGTCCCACCTGATAAGCATGACTCAGCAGTAAATACCCTGAATCTAAATGTAGGGTGTTACAACATGGGAAGAGTTTTTGCTGCAGTGATATCATTAAAAATTCCAAATATATATTCCAAAAAAAGTTTGCATTATTTGCCCAGCTGCACCAAGTATGTATGTCTAAGCCATACCACATGCACATAACTCATGCGTTATCACCACAAATTATTTCTTCTTTGAAGTCAGGTGCATGTCTAAAAACAGCTATGAATTTTCTCAGCACTGCCAAGCTATTGAGTTCACTGTCATCTGTGAATATGAAAACATTTATTACATGATTTGATTAGTCTGCGAGTCTTTGAATGTATCATGATTGCATTGTGAGCTCATCTAGCCAGAAAAAGAACCTTTTTCTCTGGAAAATGGAATTGGCCTGCCCCCTAGCAGACTAAACTAACATCTGTAATTTTGGAACACTGTCTCTGTGCTGAACAAATTGTTACTTAAAGTAAAAAGAATTACTTTTCGATTTGTGTCTGTTTTAAATAACTTTCTATTAAGAATAATGTTCGATTTAAATATAATCTATTTGCTAAAGGCTACATTAAAATAGAATAGGTACTTACTTATCTGGTATTGCAAAACGTAGCCAGTAAGAAAGCCATTTGGTTTTCTGGGAAGGCCCCATGACAAAGTAACAGAATCCTTATCAAAGCTTAGTATTCTTAGAAAATGTGGCTGTTCAGGGACTGGAAAACACAGGAATTAGCTTAGTTTTACCGAATGTAGAACATCTCTTATCAGCGCAGTCTCCATACACTCCTTTTAGTATGGCAAATCACTCCACTCAATATGTACTGTTCTCTTTTCTTAGCAAACATATGCTAGATGCTTAGGTCCTAATCCAGCAAGATGCTTGTTGAACACCTTCTGAGAGTCTTCAGCCTTGTTAACTCCCATTTAAGTTCACATACTTGGATCCTTCTATTGGATACTGTATGAAACACTTTTTATGCCAATATAATATAGAATCACACAGAGTGCTTAGTAAAATTAATTCGCCTGGTTTCAAGGAAGATGGATTTTTAATTTTCTCCATCGCCATATTTTAATTTTGCTTACCTCCTTCTGGAGTTTGGAATATGATTGGAGAGCTTTCGGGTCCAGCTCCTTTTGCATTGAAAGCCAAAACAGTTAAGTGAAATTCACTAAATGGTTCTAGACCAGGAATCATTCCATAGTTTCTGTCTCCTGTAAATGTTAGAATGTGTTTGTCTGGGGGATGCTGCTTTCCATCCAGCAAACTCCTTGTTTTCCACCAAATGACCTGTATTGAGAAGGGCAATTCTGTAACAGGTTAAGTTCTATGGGGATGAACACTGCATTGATTTCCCGCAACCTCACAACAATTGCTTTATACTTAGATACGATTCATTTAACATAGCATAAGATATCTGATTATTTAAAGAATAAATGATGACAACCTTATATCCTTTTAAGTGTCCACGAACTCTATCTCTTGGAATGCTGGACCAGATCGCTTTAACTAGTGTACTATTCATCACTTCCACCATTACACTTGAAGGAGCAGCATCTGGAACTACAAATATGTAGGTGTTACATACTAAAGATATTCACTAGGATTTATTTTCATAGAGTAGATCTACACATATGGCAGCCCATAGAGTACAAACACTGCATGTCCAGCTAGATGGTGAGGCACTGCTTAGGTGAATAGTGTCCCCTACATACCTGAATGCTGGGGTGTTTGTATCTCATGACTCTCTACATGCTGAAGCAGTGCCTTCTACATCAATACTACTATTTTAAGCAATGTAGAATCCTGCAGCCTTTCTGCTGCCAGATCCTTTCTTCACTGCATAGGAGGGCTCCACTTGCAATAAGTGTGGATGAAGCATACCTTTTATAGTGCTGTGTAGTTACACAAACCCAACACACCAGGGCAAAGATAGGCAAGAATAGACAAGATCATAGTATCCCCCAGCTCCCCTGGCTGGCTCGAGTTAGAGGGACTCAGGCTTTTAGGTCTGAAGGTTTCCCCAGTTCAATTCTCAATCTCACATTTGTATCAGTGAGGATAAAATATTTGAGTAATGTCTCATTCAGAAAGGCAATCAGAGTTCTTTTTGTAAGCAATTTTCTTTTACAACTAGATCAACTGGTTAAACAGTAGGGTTTTAATCAACATAGAATATCAAGAAATCTACTCCAGTGCCTGAATTAACTAGATCCAAAGTCAATGCCCACTAAAGTCAAATGGAGTAATTTAGTTGATCATCGGTGCAGTGGATAAAGGAATAGATCCATAGAGAGCACATTGTAAATGAAAATGAACGTACACAGAGGTCTCTCGCTTTTTACTTATTTTCACTATCTACCACATCATATGCTGTCCAGTGTTAAAATGGTAATCATGGAAAAGCAAATGTCCCTAACTTTGCACCCACAGGGATAGATATTGTTTATTACCATGAATAGTCTCTTTGGCTATGTCTACACTTACTAAAATTAGTTCAAATTAGTTAGTTCGAACTAACTAATTCAAACTAATTTTAGTTAGTTCGAATTAGCTTAATTCGAACTAGCATGGCCACACTGGAATGTTAGTTCAAACTAAGCAAGCACTTGCTTAGTTCAAATTAGTGATTCCCATTCATTTCAATGGCCGGTTAATTCAACCTAAGAAATTAGTTCAAATTAACATGGCCACATTGGTTAATTCAAACTAGTTAGTTCGAATTAACCCCTTGGTTCGAATACCCTATTCGAATTTATTAGTTCGAATTAAGGAAGCCCTTAATTCAAACCAACTAAAGCCTAGTGTAGCCATGGCTTTAGTTAGTTCGAATTAAGCTTCCTTAATTCGAACTAACTTGCCAGTGTAGACATAGCCTTTGAGACCTCCAGTAGTAAGTGTTTACAAGGTCAGGCCTTAAATTAGCAAACTATCAGAAAAGTGAAATATGAAAAAAAAAATCACTGCCCATGTAAAATACCTACTTTTCAAACATTAATAACTAACTCATCTACTAAATCAACAGGCCATTCAATGGAATCCTTAAGCAAAACCTTATTGAAGATTTGTTTCTTTGTGTAATAAAATATCCATGATTTTTAGTCATTTTTGATGATGATGATGATGATGATTGATGATGATATAGCATCTATTACAGAGTAGGAACTTGTTTTTTTAAAATCAAGAGTGAGGCATTTTTGTGTCAAGAGGGGGACAGATTAGAAAGGCAAGAGGAATATCCCTGGAGTAACATCCATAAGATAGTGCAGTTCAGCAATGGCTAGTGAACACCATGATGGGTTAAAGAGGATTTTGGTTGTTTATCTATTTGAATAAGTAATAAAACAAACAGTTGTCTCAGTTGGCTAATCTCCTGCAGGCGTTTTGCAGGCCATTCAAGCTGTTCATCTATTTTGCTGTTTGGAAAATAACTTGTGGCTTTCAGACATGAGATGAAAACCGCCCAACTATAAATAAGATTAATCTGCAAAATCTGGAAGACAATCTGTAGACACTTCTGACCCTTGTTTGGCAGCAGTCATCAGCCCCTGCTGCTAATGACTAATGCCCTGGGCATTTGTCATTAGTATCAGGGAATCTTGGCTCCCCACGTTAGCTGGACATAATGGTGTTTACTCCTTCTTTGATTTAAATCCCTAAATACTAAAAAGATTGTTTGCTGCTGTTGCTTAACCAGGATGCTCCTGAAAGAAGTCTTCACTTTTTATTATTGCAGCTGGGGAAAGGAAAACCCTCCCAGCATCTCTTATAAATTCATCTACAAACAACAGAAGGGCGAAAAAATGATGATATATAGCATCAGCGGGAATTGGGAAGACCATTGTCTGATAGTCTAGATATTGTAACAGGGCTTTCAAAGTTACAGGAGCCAAAAGCATGTTTGCATTAACTCCATCAGCCGTGACCCAACACTCATAGTATCACTTTTGCATTACTGTTCACTGGAGGAACATGATTACTAAAGAGCACTGTGGCACGAGCGATTGGCAGGTTCAGGTAAACTGTTGCTATCACAGGCTGATATTACAAAAGAATATTAGACATGTTTTTGTGTGAAAGTGTGGCAAACACACAGTCCCTTATGGACTTCAAGTCAATGAAGAGACCATTGTGCTACGTGCACTGATTGCTAGTAGCAAAGCAGTTATTTGAGAAGACACAGTACAGACATCTGTAGAAGCAAACGTTGCAGGCCTCAAATTTGCTCAGCAACAGCATGACTTATAGAAGAATGGGGGAAAGTGTAAAGATAAGAATGGTATAGTCTGAGAAGGGAAAGAAAAACAACTGGCCTCTCAAGGTTAAAGTACTCTAAATAAGATAAGCTGTCTCTGAACTGTTTTTCTGTTTTAACCAGTTTGTAACCTATCACTTGCACCTAATAGGAAAAAATTGTTAACTGTCTATCATATAAATACCTGCAAAATCTGCCTGCGAGCAGAGCTCACTTAACTGCACAGACTCTGTGTTGTTAACAGACTATCTTTCTGCATGCTGGAATAAATGTCTTGCTAAAACTTGATTACATAGGGTTAAGTTGTATTTCTTTAACACATTGTAAAGAAGGTTGTTAATAATGGTGGACCTCACTTTGAGAAGTGGTCTCCCGCTATCATAGGAACAAAACTGGATCCTCAGTTATTTGAAAGATCAAAAATTACACCTGAAAATGAGAGTCCTTGTTGGGACACTTTTAAAAATCATGGACTATGCGCTCCCAGTTGTTAGAGTAGTTTTTATAAAGAAGTAGTACTGTGTGGAATATTGATGTGGCTGTGAACTGTACTTATTAGGAGCAGCAGAGAGAACATTTGAAAGGGAGGGTTGTCAAGGTGATTTCATGAAAAAGTACTTTGTTTCTCGCATGCTGCAGAAGGGACAGACGTGTCTGTGTTGTGGACAAAAGTGTGCTCACAATATGGAATGTAAAATATATTGAGGTGCCTCATGCACATTACAGAGCTGGGAAAGCACTTTGAAACCAGTGCAACACTAGTGTTGATACATTCCTTAGCGTTCAGGGTGGATTATACATACTGCTCTATCCTTACAGATAGCACCACCTGTTTTTCCTACAGGAGGGGGTTCATTCCAGTGTACTGGTGATACTGGTGTCAAGAAGCCATAGCCATCCTCATTCTTGCCACTTTGGGACACCCTGCACCCCTGAGGTGCACTGAAGGAGCATACTTCATTTCTTTTTGCAATATTCTGCATGCTTTTTGGCATGCAGAAGCTTTATGGTCTGTTTAATTCTAAAATGGCCACAAACTGAATATGTGCATCTACCTATAGAGTATTTTACTTCTTGGAGTTTGAGATAAATGGCTTAAGCCCCATTCCAGCAAAGTACTTCACCATGTGCTTAATTTAAGCATGTAAATAGTCCTTCTAAAGTCAGCGGGACTATTAAAGAACTTCATTAAACATGCTTTGTGGGATTGGAGCCATCATTTGGTGCACGCCTTAGGCAAGCAACTGTAGACACGTTTTTGCACATGCAACCGTAATAGACCTGACTAAAATTCATAGGAAGGAAACTGACACAAAAAGCTTCTGTTTCTTTTAGTATTCCATCTTGCTTATCAGTAATGACATTTAAACATTTTTAGTTGTGAGCTATCTAATAAGTACTAGTTCCCCACTTATACTGCAATGTAAGAATCAACCATATATTTTTACAAAAATGTTTCAGTTACTTACTGTCCTCTCCTGAATATCCAGTGATAATATTTGGTTCAGGACCAGATCCCCAATTATTTATAGCTTGGATTTTGATCTCGTAAGGCACAAAGGTGGGAGTGTTTTTCAATGTCAAGGAATGTTTTTTCACAGTCTCCTCATTCCAGTCAGTCTCTATCCCCTGCTGTCGCCAGCTGACTTTGTACTCTAGTCCTGGGCCATTTTGCTCCATGGGTTTCAATGGCTACAAAATAAGTCAAAGAAATAGTGAGCTGCCTTTGTAGCTGTAATCATAAAATTGCAGCTTAAGGGGTGAATAATTTTGAAGCAGTACACTATAATATTTGGAGAGAAAAAAACCAACCTTCTCATCATGTTATTTTTAAGATGGCTCTAGGAAAAGCGTTATGATTTTGAGAATGACCCGGGGGAATAACAACTGGGTTAAAACCAGGTTAATTACAAAACTATATCTTTGTACATACTGAATGAAGTAGCTAGTTTTGCTGTTAGTTTCATGCTAACAAATATATGTAGTCTTTATTA
This sequence comes from Pelusios castaneus, assembly GCA_007922175.1. Classification (NCBI taxonomy): domain Eukaryota; kingdom Metazoa; phylum Chordata; order Testudines; family Pelomedusidae; genus Pelusios; species Pelusios castaneus. The sequence goes on from ML685770.1 coordinate 17,526,492, forward strand.
CAAGTAAAACCCATATTATCTCAAATTTCTACAGGGGCGGCCTTTGGCTATTGGGGGCCCTAAACAAATGCCCATTGTGGGGGCCCCTATAGTCCTGCCAGGGCCCCCTGTGGCTCCAGCCCCAGGGGCCAGCTCCTCCTTCTGCTGCTGACCGAGACAGACTAGCTTTTGGGGGTAGGCGTAGCAGGCAATGAGGCCCCTTTCTGCTCGGGGCCCTAGGCATGTGCCTGCTTCGCCTACCCCAAAAGCCGCCTCTGAATTTCTATGTGGCACAGCAAGTTGGGTCATTAATATTTAGTTCGCCCTGTAAAATCTTAAATAGGCACCAACCACTCCTCGCCACATATAGTACCCTCCCCCCAGCTAGATCTGGAAACTTAATGAGTAATTCCTATGCTGCTATTTTTTGTAATGCTTAATTGAAGAACCTCTTTGTGATGATAAGAGGCAAGAATCAATCTATAACATATGTCAACTAGGTCGGGTTGGAAAATTGAATGGCTTTTCTGTAGAAATTTTAGAAAGAAAAGGTTAGTTTGTTTTCCATAAAACCTTTTCTATTTTTCTGTTTGATAGTTTTATAGATGAGAAATCGGAAAATCTAGGAAGAGATGGAAAATTTCACAGACTGTTTTCATTAAAAACCCCTATTTTTCAGCAAAAAAGCTGATGTGTCAGCCTTTATTGAGAGGATAGGTCAATCTCTATGCCCTGATCTAGCAGCCTTTAAAGTCAGTGGAAAGGCTGCCTTTATTTCAATTGTTGTATAGGAAGGTACCAGAAGAATTGACTAAATGATGGGGTAGTGATGGTGACCTATTAATCAGATTAGTGATAGTTCTTCATTATTAAGACTGCAATATGACTGAGTTGTGGACCTTATGACATGCATACCTGGAACCTGGATCTCAGCTTACAAGACTTCATTTCATATAGACCAGTGGTTTGAACCTGTAGCCCAAGCAGCCAACAGCTGTGGCCCATGTGACATCCTCAGGGCCATACAAGTAGTATATATATCATGTGGATGTTACCCACTTAGAGAGCTGCATGTGCAGCCCATAATGGTCAACAGGTTGAGCAGCACTGATGTAGAGCATCAAATAGACATCATCTGGTAATCAACATATGTTGGTTTGGATTTGAACATGAATTGGATTTTTTTAACAGAGCTGGGAAAATAACTTGGACTGTGTACTGGTTTACAGGCACTTCCAAAAAAAAAAACAAAAAAAACAAAAAAAACCAACCCCAAGCCAAAAAAACCCAAATAAACTCAAACTCCATTACAAAATTGTGATGCAACCAGTCATTTCTTTTTTTAAATTTTTGTCAAATTGGGAAGTTGGAAAAAAATCATTTCATTTGAACAATTTCGAATATTTCAATGTTGACCATTTATAAAGGAAAACTCATTTTGACTTAAAAATCAAAATGTTTCATTCTGAGAAATTCAAATCAAAACATTTAGGAGGTTTTTTCCCCCATAATTTTTAAAGTTATCTTTTCGACCAAAACAATTGGGCAAAATTAACAGGACTTCATGAAATATTTTAGTGCTGCCAAATTTGCATTTAAAAAAGAGGGATTTTTGTCAAGATCTAGATGTGAACAATGTGTTTTTATAAATCAAACTACCTTAATAATTTAATTGTAATCTATATACGCAACCAAGATGGTAACCATTCAATCAACATACTTTTCCAAACATAAGAAGCATTAAAAATAAACCATTATGGCATCAAGCAAACAAATCACATGAACTCTATATTTAAAGTGTTTGCTGGATCACACCTTAAACTAACTTAATTTTAATTAATATTTAATTAATTGCCTTAATTAATTGAACTGTCATTTATTATGAATTTTGCATAAAGAATAGGAACTAATGAAAATGATCATCATTTAAACTCAGACCATTTCACTGCCAAAGCATTTCAGAGCAATTTAATTGTGTAAATCTCTGACAAAAAAACCTAACAGTGCTTTGAAAATTGTCTCTTTACTGACACAATATAAAGAAATAAGGAAGTAAAATGTACTGGTGGGAAATAATTTCCAGTTTAGAGTTAAATTTCAGCACTATTCAACTATTATTTTGATCTTGCTTAATGCTGCAAAGCCTTGGCTGAAAATCCTATTGCTAATGCTCATCTGGTCTGGTAATACAAACTAGACAGATTAACATCATTTTACAGAATCAGTGTACATATCTCAAGAGGCTGTCTGCTGGATGGAAAGCCTTTAATATGTAGCAGGCAAAGAATATCTGTTGTGAAGCCTACAAAAAGCAAACTAGATAAAAATATCTATTGACAAAAATAGTCTAAATGAACCAATAGAATCACATATGTTCTTATTTATCTAAACCTACCCAGTCTCACTCTATTTTCACCTTTACTTGTTGTGCTATGATGACTGAACTACAGATTGCAAGATGTGTGGTCAGAGATTATGTCTAGCCAGCAGTACAAATAATTAATAACAATATGATCTGTCTGTGTTGGTAGCTGTCTGTAGGCAACTGCTTATAAAAACAGAATTGTTCTCACTGAAATATTTTGTAGAAAGAAATTTCACATTAAAGTAAAAGTCAATAGTCAAAAGTCAGTTGACTTCTGGGCTACAGCTACCATAAAACAATTCAGGTTGTGAAAATTTATATCAACCTTTTCTGCTAGAATCAGAGTGGAAAATAATCTTTCTAAATTCAATGCAAAATATGTTTTATTCCAATTACACAAAATACATTCCTGGTACAATGATTATAACTTGTTTGGAATCAAAGAGAAAGCATAGCCCTTTTAACAGACAGACAGTCTGGAAACTTGGAACTCTGTCTTCAACACTTTTACAGCTTCCTTTGATATTTGCATTAAGGAACTTCTCCAGTCTCTGTTATCTATACTACATACAGAATTTATTCTTCTCACAGTACATTTGCGTATTACAGGCCTTCTTACATTTTTTCCCATAGCATTTGTAAAATTGGTGTCAAAGTGTATTTTTTAACCATAGGGGAAGTAAAGAAATCCTGGTCCCATTGAAGTGAATGGGAGCTTTGCTTTTGACTTCAGCGGTCCTGGGATTTTACTCACAGAGTATACTAATGATGCCTACAAGACAGAGAACAGAAAAACTCTTGAAACTGACATTAAAAATATGGGAACTCTTTTACCCTGACCCTGATCACTTCAGACATGCTTCAGGAGCTGCAAGTTGGAAGGAGAAACTATTTCACATATTGTATCATTGATAAGAACTTTATAAATTACCTCCCATTTCATAACCATTTCATTTGGTTCAGAAGCTTCAACTCGGATGTTTCCTGGGTTCTTGTCTGGAGCTATAATAGTAGAGCCATTAAAATTAGTTAACATCATCTGTACATTATTAATTCCTTCTTTTGCCTTCACCCCCTAATGCCCTACATCTTTGCCAAACAATCAGGTAGGTTTGAAAAGTGCCATGGTAATTTCCGTACTTGAAATTATTTAGCTTTGTTGTAACTAACCAACATGCAAATAAAGAACCCTTGATTAAACAGAATTACTTGACACAAAAGAGGGTTAGTGAACAAACATGTAGTTTTTATGGTTTAATCTTGACCAGCCTTCTTGGTTAGGTTTAGCTGATCTCTCTAAACTGTGACTTTTAGGATTTCAGAGCACCAGATGTAGGGGGATTATTTTGAAGAGACATTTCCCCTTTTAGGAATAAAAAAAAACCAGAACGTGTATCATTAGTGTGAGGCACGGGGATGAAAAGCTATGGTAGAAGCTGAGACAACATAAGGGGGAAAAAAAACTAAAGCAAGCATAAAGCTGGGGCAATGCAAATTAACATGCAAAGAACAGCTGTCCTATAAATGTACTTTCAGGAGCCAGTCATTTTATGTTACAATAATAAATGTGTTCTGAATGTTCCAAAGGGGTAGCCATGTTAATCTAGTTCAGCACAACAAAAAAGGACTCTGGTGGTACTTTTAAAGACTAACAAATGTATTTATCACATGAGTTTCGTGGGAGAAAATCCCACTTCGTCAGATGCTTGAAGATGAGGAACTTACAGAAGGTGAGCGAAATAAATTCAAGGAAATGCAAGTCATAGGATCAGGTCAGACTGTAACAGCAAATCAAAGCAGTTAGGATTCTGAATGGAGATTTGTGACAGAGCTGCAGGAAGGCTCACCATAAATCTTGCTAAATATCCCATCTAGCAATTGCTTGTATAGAGAGGTCTGTATTGTGGCTTTAAGGCACAGAACCCACCGGAGCCCCTGCACCATCATGCCTGACTTACTGTGCTGTCCTCCACAGCTTCAGGGGATGCAGAAGAACACTACTGCTGTGTCACCCTTGGCAAATGTTTGCCATATGCTCTCCTTTGCAGGGCACCAGCTCTTCTGACTGGTGTGGGTCACAGCTCTGACCTCTCTCTTTCAGTGACTATTGAGTATAACTGCATCTTCACAGAGCCCCATTTACCATTAGTGGGACCATGCATGGAATTCGGTGTTGCTCAGCGCATGCAAGGGTATGAAAATCTGGTCCCAGATCATTTAAACTGAGCTGAGAGCAGCTCTGTCTGATTTCAAAGCTTCATGAAACAAACTGGATTGAATGCTGTTCTAGGAAACTAGATGACAGGATTTACCAGCAGGAGGTGTTTCATAGCGTGCTGATGCTGCGCTAGCCTGGCTTCTTCCAACAGTGTTAACGGATATAACACGGAACTGGTAATTTATGTAAGGGGCCAACGATAAAACAACGGTTGTCTTGTTCCCTGGGACTCTAGTGAGTTCTTGCCACTTCCCAGGCTCCCATCGATTGGCTTCAAATTCTACAATGGATTCTAGAAGGGGAAAACACAAAAAGGAGAGCGATAATATCAAAGACATCTCTGAATTAAAAGATCATATAAATACAATGGAGAATAGGGAAGAAAACATATTTACTACAAAGTTAAGTACCACAGTGAGCACTGTTTGTTGTTTCAAATTGTAATGATACACTGTAACTCTAAAACATTACTAAAATCCTTCACACCATAAATGGGACTGTTGTGACTGCCTCCAGCTTTCCAGGATAATCTAACACTTCTGTTCTGTTCGTCTGAGAGAAGTAGCTCTTCTGGTGGGTCAGGAACATCTAAGAAATAAAGAGGAAATATAAGAAAGAAAGTTAGTTATCTGTATTTAGGGTGGGATTTCAGCTGTGCTATACATTGACATAATTGCTCCAACTAAAGTCAAAGGTAAAACTTCCATTGACTTCAGTGAGGATATGGTTAGGCCAACATCATCACTTTTTAAAATCCTGCCCTGATTATACAAACACAAAGTGAATCGTCTGATTTTATGGTCTCCATTAGAATTGCATGATTCATTCTAAAGGAGACTGCCATGTACTCTTCTTGTAATATTTAGCACATTAGATTTCCTTTTAAAATCAATATAAAGTCTATATAACAATAAAAACATCCCAGTGTTGATTTCAGCGGAAAGCTGCATTTGCTTCACTTGGATTTACTGTGGTCTAAATCTCAGTGATGAGGGAAGAAGAGTGAACTCCAGACCTCTACCATATTAGTCAAAGGAGAACATTCATTACCTCTGGTGGATTCCCAGTTTAGCTCTATACTTTGTGAGTGGAAGGAGAAAATTCATCACCCATCTTCTCAGTTAACTATCTGTCTAGAGGCTAAGGCAAAGGCCACTTGGGTTCTCAGATGCCATGGTGATGGGTGTGATGTAAGAACTTGGCTAGATCTCTCATCAGAAAGGTCATTTCATTCCCGGTTACAGCACCATCACATGCACTATCTGGCCAGAGCTGATTTTCAGAGCTATATATCAAAGTCTCTCTATATAAAAGTTTAGAATCTGGCTTGTAAAATTTTAATTTGGCACATACAGAGATGGATTAACCAACAGCAAAGCAGGACAACACATGGGAGGACAGATACTTTCACAAAATGACCTTGTGTTTCCCAACAAGTTTATAAGAGGCAATAGAGATGATCTACGGTTCGAGACCACATATGTTTGTGGAAATCCCTGTCCAACAGTGAATGCTTTTAATACAGGAACATTCAGACATACAGATGTTTCTCTTCCTGAGTTTTTGAGACTTGCTTTGTCAACTTTGTCATCTGTTTTACGGAATGAGTTTAGGAAATAAAATGTATATAGCCTATTGAAAAAGAGCCATTTCTCATTGCACCCAGTACTGTGATATGTTTGATTAAATAATATCTAAATACAAACAAACTCAGTAAACAATCCAAGAATTCATGTTAAAAATAAAACTATGCTTATTATTATTCCCGTTCTTCAAACCACAAAGTGAATTTGGTTTCACTGGAATCACTTTAACCACCGCAATGTGCTATAGTAATTATACAGATTAACGAGTGGGGCTTTGAGGCCTCCAGCAAGTCTTTAACCTCCTGTTTTCTCAATCAGGCCACCTGTAAAGCTGGCTAAAACTAGAACGTCATACAGACAACACCCTACAAATAAAGAAGACTGACACTGCATTTTTGTAAAACAAATTAAAGGGAGAGGCACAGGATTTTTTCCAAAGTGTACTTGTGACTTCTTATCTTGCTTATGATGAATAAAGAATGCTGGAAATATTCTTCACCCCACCCTTCCTTCCCTCACCACTTGTATCACACCTCTGAAATATCAAGTTTGATCTCTGAGTTTTGCTAGTGGCCCTCTTAGGGTCTCACAGCATGTATATTGTGAGTTCTTATTTGGAGGGGCATCTTTTACTAAAGATGCACTCTAGTATTTCCATTAGTCATTGATGGGTGTGAGCAAACCAAACAGTTTTAAATGGTCCAATGAAAAATTCCTTTTACTTTCAATTGCAGTATTTTGCTTTTACTAAATATAGCTCTCTAGTCACCACAGATTCTTCATGGACAGGAAAGGCTTGATGTTTTTGTTTGAAAAGCAGTTTCTAAGAAAAATTCTCTCTGGCTTTTTTATGTACCATAAAGAAGCAAAAAAGGACCAAGACCATTTTTTTCCCTCAAGTGGGTCACTTTTTAAAAGGGAATATAACATTTTTATGGAATTTTCATAAGTAGTGTACAAATAGCCAGTAAATATCTTGAAGTACACAGCAGTATAAAAGTACAGTACTGTAAATAAGCTGCATGTCCTGGTGTTAATTTATGTTTTATTTTAAATTAAACCAGCATTTCCACTAAAGCATAAAGTAAATACATAAAGCCCTGCAGGTGAGTGATTTAAGTCCCGCTGCAGCCTCTGTCAAGAAAATAAATGGATTAAATTAAAACATAAACATGCCCTTAAAATAACATTTTTGTTAATGTTCAGTTCCCTTGGATAGGCAGATAGGCTCTGATACTGTAATAGATTGTATTTCAGTGCACTAGTTCGCCCACCCATGATTTCAATGCAGCTTTACATGGCCAGAGCAGCATGCAGTCCATGGCAGTGCCAGGAGAGAAGCCGGCTAATATGGTGGTTACAGTGTGAGGCTGGGACTTGGGTAGAGAAGGGTTCAAGCCTCAACTTTGTCATTAATTTTCTGTGTAACCTTAAGCAAATCACTGTGTCTCCTTGTGCCTTAGGCCAGGTTTAGACTAAAGAGTTAGGCCAACCTAGCTATGTCAGTGTGTGAAAAACCCACATCATTGACCCAGCTACCACCTCGCAGGGAGGTGGATTATATACACTGATGGGAAAACCTCTCCTGTTGGCATAAGAAGAGTCACTATATCTATGCTGCTGTTATATCTCAAGCGTTGTTCCCCATCTATAAAATGAAGGCTTAACTGCACCCATTCTGTGTCATGTTCTGTCCCCTTCTAGTGATGGCTGGGCCACAAATACAGATAGAGGAGCTTGCTGTAGGAGAAAAAGTGTCAGCAGCAAGGACTGAACCAGGGACCTCAGAATCTTAAAGCATAAGCCTCAAATGTCTGTCTAAAGGATTTTGTTAGCCATAGTAAATACAACAATAGCCCTTAGTAATTCACTAGCACAAAGATAATAGCACTTCCTCACAGGGGATTTTGTGAGGACACTTATATTAAAAATTGTAAAGGGCTCATACACTATGGTAGTAGGGGACCTCTAACAAAATAAATCTGCCTCATTATTTTTGTAGAAAAGCATTCCAAATCATAACTGAAGGGGCACCTAGGATTTATTCAAATAGCAAGGTAGACTTGTGTATATATATCTATAGATAGATAGATCGATCTATATAGATCTATACAGCTCTATATATAGATCTCTACATCAAAACTGGTAAATTTTCATGGGTGGCCTCTGTAAGACCATATTCTTGAACCAACAGAGCCTAAGGTCTGGTCTACGCTAGCTGCAGATTTTGGTGGCAGTCGACAGGAGATATGCAAGCTACATACAGTAACTTGCTTATCCCCAGTCAACTTCCTAATGTCTACTTACTGCAGTATCTCCACTGTGTTGCGCCAACAGGAAATGCCCTCTTGTCAACGCAGCACTATGCTATTTGCCAGGGTGGATTAACAGAGTTGACTTCTGGGTTTGATTGAGCGAATCTTCGCTGCCACTCAATTGAAACTGAAAATTGATCCTGCACTACCGCAATCAGTGAAGACGTACCCTAAGTGCATGCCAGAGATCTCTATGGAAGCTGAAGTGGAGGAACCCTCTACCTGAGACTTCAAAGTGACAGGAGAATTCCTCCACTGAGACAACTACAATGTCCAGCCTTCAATTGCTCCTACACCTGGTGTGATTACTTCTTGCACAAGAGAAAATGATGGATAGCACTGCCTGGTCTTGAATATCTCAACAAAGACATTATTAAATAGGTTGTTATATCAAATATTGTGCCTTTGAGGCCCAATTTTCAGAGCTGTTGAGAAATTAATAGATGCTGCAGGTGTTCTGCATATCTGAAAGTCAGGCCCTTGATGTTCTATGAACTGAGTGTGTAGAAAAACTAGTCAGAATCACTACATTGCTTAAATGTTTGAATGTAGTCTGCAAACCAATGGGGATGGATTACTTACCAAGGACAATTAATTGGGTTTCAGCTGTGACACGATCCAGAGATGTGCTAGCCACACAGGTGTAAACACCTTGATCCTCTAATGTCACACTTGAGATGAACAATGTATCCATTTCAGCAATTATCCTTCAGGACAAAGGGGAAATGACAAAGGCATGAGAAAGAGAATTGGAAGAGAAGCATATTACTGATGGACATTTTTCTTTCTCTAAAACCCTGTTTGCGCATGTCTGACAACAAGCATTTGGAATAATACAGTGATAGTGTAGATCTGTTATTTAAAATTGTATATTAGTTGCAGATATATTTATACACTGTACTTTAGAATATAATTTTTGTCTGTATCAATTTAGATGTATCTTCAGAGGGTGTAAATGGCATGGCTTCATTGACCTGAATGGACCTTGTTTATCTCATGAGGATCTGGCCCTCCACTTTATGCACGTACTCTGTCATATTATGGCCAGGAAGGCAGTGGTGAGGCCCTGTACCTCTTCTGTGACTAAATAATAAAGGGATTTAATCCTCCAGAATTGTCAGTCACAAACACCTCCCAAGAATTAAGGGCCCAAACTTAGTCCTATTAAAATAAATGGCAAACCTATATAGGGAGCAAAATTCAGCCCTCTTTTCAGTCATTCATAAGATTAGAAAACACCATGCAGAAGCGCGCTGCTTTTAATGTGCATTATTCAAACTAAAGTTTTTAGCTCTTGCAGAGCTTCTGGCACCCAAACATAGAACAACTAGGATGAAATGCTGGCTTCACTGATGCCAATGATAAAAACTCCCACTGGCTTCAGTGGAGCCAGCATTTCACCCGTGGAGTAAGCATAGGCAGCCAAGTTACTGTAGCAGAGCAGAGCAAGTAGATATAAGCCTACCTGGGTATCTTGGTTCACAAAAATCAAAGTTTCAAAATACTTGAAAGACCACAGGTGCATTCACAAAATTGTGTTGCATGAACAGCTGTGATAAGCACAGATTTGGTTTAAAATTATTTAAAAAAACAAAAACCAACAAAAAACCCCTATCCCCAGGAAACAAAATTAACCATGCTCCACATAACACAGCATTGTTTCAGAGTCAAAACAAGAAGAGACGTTTTCTTCAGGATCACCTGCCATCTTCTGTGCTGTTGATTTGCAGCTCATCTCCATCTTTCCTCCAGGATAATTTAAAACTCTGTTTCAAGTGTGAGTCATATTCAGACTGACATTTCAATAAAATGGAATGTGATTTCAACACTTTTGGGTTCACAGGAGTAATAACAAGTTTTGTAGCATCTAGTTAATCATAGAAAGATACTGTGATTAGCAATATACAGGCGGCTGGACTACATTTTCACCAAGAAATTCAAATGCAGGAAATAATCATAGGCATAATATACTATATTTTTTCTACATACTCATCAAATTAGGCAGGGATATTTTTGATTTGGAGTTGTGCTAGTATTTAATTTACTGTAAAAGTATTTCTCTTTGAGTTCAGTTCATATTAAAGATGATCATACAGTCAATTGGGAGTTTATAGGAAAATATCACAGGTGAGCACCCCAGCTAATGGTCTGTTACAGTTTATGATGAAATAAATGAGATAGAAAAACTTGACTCTGATTTTTATGCCCAATGCCCAATTCAGAGAGACTTTGGCAATGACCCAGAGAAAATTACAAGCTAATTAAAGTAAAATGGAGAAAAAATATCACAAGTGAGTTTGTTCTTTTAAAATCAGTCTGAACGGAGAAACAGAAGAGTAAGTAACAAAAAGTAATTGGCAACATACAGTAAAAAAGTAGCTTTGTGAAAATTTCATTGCATGTTTCCATGATGATAGTCTCATTAATTTCTAAACAAATGTATCTAGCTGAGAAATAAGAGATTTTATTTTGTTTTAATTTTGGTCTCTAACTACAAACCTGCAAATTCATCTTTGACACTGAGCATCAAACTGGCGTCTTTCCTACTCATGCTTCATTAATAGTTCTGTGGGCTACCCTAAAACCTCTGCAACATGTGCAATTCATTGATTTTAGATTATGTTCTCAACTGTACCCGTCCAACCACATCATCCATTTCAAGACCAAAAAACTCCAAACAAAACAAACAAACAAAAACAAAACAAAAACAAACTGAGTGAAAGCTGAAAATATACCAATAATGTAAAGGTAACACACATTACTAGAATGATATAATTATCCCAAAAGCCATGCATTACAAACCTAGTTCAGCCAATGGGTCTCTGGGCTGCTGAGATGAAGTAAACAGCCTCTGCCCCCTATACACTGCTCAGATCCATATGGGAACATGGAAAAAAAATTCTTTCCTAGCCTTAAAATGGGCTTTCCATAGCAAGGCATCAACACTCAGATCCTGCTCTCATCTGAAGGGACAGCAGAGCTATCATTCATGGCATTGCAACTCAGCAGGAGTCCAGGGCAGGTATTCTTTCGCTAAGGGGTCTAGTGCCTGCCAAATTGGAATTAATGGTGGAGTTAGGAGAAGCAGACCCCCAAAAAGCTGGGGAATGTAGGTGGGAGGTTCCTAATATCTGGCAAAGCAAGGGGCCAATTCACATGCCCTTAACTCTCAAATGAGAGGAAGGTGGTGGGGATCACAAGAATGCTGCTGGGCCCATGTTAATGGTGTGGACAGGGGTTTGCTGAGGGTGGTGCTCCCTCAGGTGGAATGGACTGCAGGAAGAAGTTTGATATGTACTGGACAAGTTATTGCCAGATAGTTCCCATAAATGTTAGTTAATAAAGCTGTGACCTAGTTAAACATCCCTTATGTCTTGTCATTCTTTTTTGCAGAGTCCAGGAAAATGCAAGGATCACCCATTCATGGGTCATAAACAAAATATGCAAGAGTGAATACCTTGTCTCGATTCTTGCACATTCCTTGCATTAAACTTTGCATAGTTGCTCCATGTATCATTCATACAAGATGCTTCTTCTTTTGCTACTCTGTGTTCTTCTGTATTGTCCATAAACCATGTGACAATTTTTCAAGCAATTACAAGGAACAGAATATACTTCTGTTTTGGAAGACATTTTCTTAAAAGCCTTAACATGTTTAAAGATGTGTCTATTTATAAAATGAAGAGTTACCTCTGATGCCCAGATTGGCAGTGATTGCACTTTTTCCAACTGGATTTGTCACCCAACAAGTGTACGACCCAGAGTCTTCCTTCTTTGTCTCTTTGATCTCCAAAGTTCCGTTTTCATATACAGTGTAACGCTGACCTTCGAGTGACTCTGTGCTGTCATCCCTCACCCTAACGATAGAATAACGATTACTGATATTTTCAACAGTCTTGGAACCAGGTTTTCATGTCAGGAGAAAGTTAGGTATAGCAATTATTGCAAACGACTAACACAAAGACTTCTTCATTTTCTTCCCAGCTATGCTCCGGCGTGGCTGAATATCTCTGAGCGAGACACTTTAGCTACCCTATGTCTCAGTTTACCGTCTATTGAATATTACAATACATTTCTCAAACAGAGGCAAATCAATGACTTACCAACTAATGATTGCAGGAGGTGAAGAAAAAACTTGACAGTGCAAAAAAGCACTGTAACTAACAACCGTGGCATAGTCTTCACTGTCCGAGGTTAGCACTAACGGAGCAATATCTGCAAAACAGAATGCAAATCATCTTTCTTGTGCTTTGGAGTTAGAAGGAAACATTATTTCTCAGGTCCCTTTTCCAGTTCCTCCCCTTTTAGCCCCACAATGATTTCCAGTAACTGGGCTTGTGCAAAAGGGAATTGCACAATGGTGAAGGGGAGGTTTCTTACCTGTAACTGGAGGTTCTTCAAGATGTGTGGCCCCTATCTATATTTCACTGAGAGTTATACCTGTGCATCATGCACCAGAGCTAGAGCTTCTGGAAGTAGTAATATCCATTGGTCTATGCATGCACTCTTGCATCAGTTTGTGGTTTCACCCAGGGTGATAAAGGGCAGGGCAAAATCACTCCATCTTCAGTTCCTTCTCCACTGCAGCTCTACCAGATCCACAACAGAAGATAAGGAGGGTGGGATTGGAATACAGATGGGGACAACACATCTTGAAGAATCTCCAGTTACAGGTAGTTAATCTTTCATTGTTCTTCAATTGATGGTCCCGATTGTATACCACTGAGGGTGGAATAGCAAACAGAACCTAGACAGAAGGAGGGTATGAGGAAGGTGATGGAACCACGGAATGATGGACTGCTGTTCTGGATGAGGTATCCATTGCAGAACCATGCACTAGAGCATAATGATAAGAGAAGGTATATACTGAACTTCATGTGGCTGCCTTCTATATGTCCACAGGGAGAACATTGTGGAGTGCAGTGGTAGGGGCCTGCACTCTCGTGAAATGGGCCCACATCCCATCTGGGGGGGATGAACCTGAAAGTTAACAGTACAGTGTAATGCACCCTGAGACTCACTTTGAGATTCTTGGGGGGGAGGGCAGGGGGATGGCCTGTCCTTTAATTCTCTCCACTATGGCAACAATCAGTCGAGGAGATTTCCAGAAGGGCTTCATCCTTTGTATGTAAAAGGCTAGGGCCCTAAGTGCATTGAGTGAGTGAAGCTGCCATTCCTTGTTTGAGGCAGTTTAGGAGATAAGTTTGGCAGGAATATGGATAGGTTTAGGTGGACATAGGAAACCACTTTTGGTAGAAATTTGGGATGCAAGCGCAGTGAAACTTTTCCTTATGAAAGATGATGAAAGAGGAGTTTGTCATCATGGCTCATAGTTCACCAACCCTCCTTACAGAGATGATAGTCACTAGGAAGGGAACCTTCATGAAACGAAGGGAAAGGGAGCAGGAGGTTGGGGTTCAAAATGAGGGTTCATTAATGATGTAAGAACTAGGCTGAGGTCTAATAGGAGAAATAGGTTGAATGAGCAGGTATTTATGTAAAAGGTCCTTGCAGAATCAGGCAGTCAAAGGGTAGGTAAAAACCAAATGTCCCTCCAACTGAGGATGGAAAGTATTAACAGCCACAGCATGTACCCTGATGGAATTGAGTGCGAGTCCAGAGGCCTTCAGATAGAGGAAATAGTCCAAGAGCATTGGGATGCCCACAGCCTCGGAACAAGACCTTTCTGATGGGCACAGATGGTGAAACTCAAAAATTTAGCTCAGTAAGATCATGTCATGAGCTCCTTATTGCTATTGGAGAGGATGTCTCTTGCTGGCGATGAACATTTTTGTGGTAGCAGAAGAGTCCTTCCAAAAACTGGGCTGTCAGGTGAAGTGCCTGTTGACTGGGGTATTTGAGTCGGCTGTTGTACTGCTTGAGTAGTTCCAGAAATGTCAGGAACAGTAGTGAGAGATGTTTCGACATGTGAAGATGTAGATGAAGCTGGAACTGGTGAGGCCAGAATGAAGCAATCAAATGTATCACAAAGATGAGAGAAAACCAGAAGCTCCAACTTGACCCATGTAGTGGTAAGAAGGAACTGAAGATGCAGGCAATCCACCCAACCATTTATCACCTTGGGTGAAAATATGAGGCAATGCAAGGGCACATGCATGGACCGAAAGACACTACTACTTTGAAATCTCCAACTCTAGGCACATGGTGCATGCAGGTAACCCTCACTATAATACAATGGGGACCATCAATTGAAGTAGAATCATTCCATCTCTGGACCCTATAGCTGTCCTACCACTGCTCTGTACAACTAAGCTCAGCTGTTTTGACAGCTATTGCTTCCAGCTCATAAGGATCAATTGCCAGTGTATCTATTTAATGGGAAATTCACTGTCATGCTCTCTCTTCATACAGTGCTCCTTCTCTGTAGCTACTCTCTGGATTCCCCTCAAGCCCCACAGTGTAACCACAACAAGAAAGTCAGTGTGAAGAAGACAAAAGAATGTTGGTTCTATGATGTGCAGGGACTGTATGCTCCAAAAATCTTGGTCTAGATGAGAAAACTACTCTCATTCTGCTGCCTCTGGGGGACCTCTTCTACTGAGTCAATTCCCAGCATTGTGACTGTTTCTTAAAATATCAAATCGCTATTAAAAACTGCAGATCCAAATTAATGAGCTATGTAATACAATTGTACAGTTAAGGGCACCATAAGCGCTCCCCTCCCATTGGTCTCAACTCAACAATCAGTTATTGCTTTATTTAATAAGAAGTCTTTGTGCTATGAACACGTCTTAAAATGGAGCATACACTCATGCTAGTGTGTGATTACACAAAACACACATCATGCACGTGATTCAAGGCTCTTGGCATCAAATTGCACAATAGTATCTCTTCAAATTTTGGACGAATGCAACGTTCCAGTGAACTTGTCACAATCCTGATGTTAATGATGAAGGCCTTACCACCACTGCCAGCTGAGATTAAACCAAACTATTAACTGTGGGCCTGATCATGCAAAGCTTTATGCCGATGATTTATCCTCAAGGAGCGATGGATTAACATCCTTTCCATAAACAATCTGACGGTGTAGGAGTACTTACTTAAAACATTCACGCTGGCACTGGAAAGGATGGTACCATGTTTGTTAGTTGCCTCACACTGATACACTGCGCTGTCCTGCAGTTGGAGGTTGGTAATGCTGATCTCCCCAGCGGAGACTCTGCCCCTGTAGTTGATTTCTGAAAGGAATCAAACCAGGTCAGTAGGATGAAGAATGATTATTAGTTGAAGGAGTTCATAGAGCATTTTTGAGGTGCTCCAAAAGGGCAGGTTGCATATGCAGTATTAAGATAAAAGTTCCCCAGTGCCAGAAAGCTGCTGTAAAGCATTGCACTTCAGCATTCTCATGAAGAAGAAGAGCTGTCTTGGATAGTTTGGTTTGTAGTAAAATGTTTATCAACAGACACATTTTACCCGTGGCAGAAATTGCATGGATTATATTTTGTATATGTAGGTGCAGATTTTCAAAAGCACCTAGGGCATCTGACTAACCAGTTCTCACTAAAAAGAATGGAAATTGTGTGTCCAGATCCCCTAAATAACTTTGTATTTCAGCCATACTGGGTGTTCTTTACAGCTGTACAGTATGATGGTTTAGAAGGTGCCTTGGGTACCCTGAAGTGGGATTGGAGGGGCCACGCTGCAAATTGGGACCCCATGGGGAATTATGATGTTCTTAGCTACAGTTCATTAGAGGGGGTTAAGTGTATGGCTGTGCTGGCTGGTTCAGGTGTGTCTGTGATAGAGAGAAAGAAAAAGAAAGATGCTTAGCTCAGTGGTTCCCAACCTTTTCCTTTATGTGGACCACTACATCATCATCAAAAACTTTTTCGGACCACCACCTTAGCAAGCCGTTTAAACATTTTTAAATAGCCTATGGCTGACGGGAGTCAAACTTGTATATCAAGAGGTATTAAAAACACAGCTATTTCTAATGATTTATTATGTTCACTCACAAACATATTGCACTCATCATGGTACATTTACCTGCATACATAAGTGGTACATGGGATTATATTATTATTACCTTATCCTTCTCCCACCACCCATGGACCAACTGCAGTACCCTCGCAGATCACCCACAGACCACATGTTGGGAACCACTGGCCTAGCCCTTCCTTACTCTTCAGTCAGATAGTGCCAGGGCGGAAATAGGAGAGAACAGACAGAGCCTGTACTCTTCAGCCATATCATGGGTTATCTCTGTGCAAGGTCATAAAATGTGTCAATGAGTCCTAAAAGGACACTAATGTTATAAAGAGTCAGATGCATGTTCCTAAAGAAGAAAAAAATATACTGATTAGCTATGGGCTTAAAATTACAGGTGTCACTGTAGTTAATGTCCATATTATTTTTATTTTAATTGTTATCACTATGAAGTATTTGTTTCGGCTAAACCAGGCACAGCATTCAGATCCAGACACCACTTTGGTCTCCAGCTGGTAGAGAAAACCCATTTTGTACTCTGTACTTACTATCAATAGGCATGCCATTAAGTTTCCACTTTATTGTTGGGTCAGGGTTGCCAATAACCTCACACAATAACAAAGCAGTTGACCCTATGCTGTAGACACCACTTTCCGGCTTCTTTATCCACCGAGGAGGTTCTGTTAAGAAGGAAGATAACATTTCAGCAGACCTTACAACTAGGAGGAGGAATGCTGTATGAAGATGCTGCGATCACTATGTCTTCCAGCAGATGGCAAACTCTGTCAACTATTGCAGAGTAGGTTCTCTCTGAAAGGACAAATATATTGACCTATTTTATTTTGATTTGCGTCTACCAGGGAAATTAAAATAATGTACACCTCATTCTCCATTGTTCAGACAGTGATTGCCAGAATGAAATGTCAAGGAGAGACTATGGAAAGTGGGCAGTGAATGAAAATGCCCAGCTGTAAGCATAGAGCTAAATGTTTATGGACTGGTAGGCTGGTGAAAACAGCAAGGTTGTTTGGCTTGATATTTTCAAAAAGACCTTCAGATATGAACTGTTGATTCTGAAATGAAGCACAGACATTTAAGCAATGCAACCGAAATGTGAAGAGTCTATTCAATCCATATCCTCCCCTTGGATGCGACCACGTGACTTCCATTGACTTCAATGGGAGCTGGTGTTTCCTCTCTGAGGCTATGTCTACACTTGGAAAGTTAAGTCGACTTTCTGAAGTCAACTTAATAAGGTCGACTTTAAGTCGACTTAAAGTGGACCTTATTAAGTTGACTTCACAGAAGTGGACTTAACTTTTCAAGTGTAGACATAGCCTCAGAGAGGAAATACCAGCTCCCATTGAAGTCAATGGAAGTCACTTAAAAAACAACTTAAAATGTTAAGTCGACTTAAAAAGGTCCAACTAAGCACTACTCCGCGTCTCCACTCGCTTAAGTCGACTTAATAAAGTCAACTTGCGCGCTAGTTCGAATTAAAACTAGGTGTTATTAATTCAAACTAACTATTCCTTAATTCGACTTAAGGAGAAGCTTAAGTCGACTTAAGGAAAGGCCAGTGTAGACATGGAGTAAATAAAGTCGACTTAAGCCTCCTTAAATCGACTTAATTTGTAAGTGCAGACGCACCCTGAGGGAGGAATCTGTGGTGTTGAGAATATTTTGGTGAATCAGGGAGTGCAGGGGCTGCATCCATACTTGTCTCTTTGCATGGCCAGAAAGGATTCGTATGATTTTTGATTCCTTTGCATCATACTCACCATAGTCAGACAACTGGGATCCCAGGGGCCTGATCCAAAGATCACTAAAGTAAACAAAAGATTTTCTACCGACTTCAGTGGGTTCTGGATTAGGCTCTAAATGTTCAAGGTAAAGCAGTCACCACTCAAAAGTCAACTGTGATAAAAGTTGCCCACATGGTGGTGCCAGACATACAGGGATATCTTCCATATTTCCCTGTTCTTAGAACAGAAAGTAAACTCTATATTACCGTGGAGGATTAAGTCTTGCAACCATTGTATGTTATTCATAAACACATAGGAGTTTGAACCACAGTCAAAAAAACCAAACAAACAAACTTAGGGGAGAGAAACAAACACAGACCATTTGAAAGTGAAGCAAGTATTTATACAAATCCTTGTAGAACTGTTTTGATGGGTCTCAAATCAAAGTGTTTGAGCCTCCCTGCAATGATGCTTTTATATTTTTCTGCGCTTTTGATCAAGACTGACCATATGAGAAAGAAGGGCTTGGTTTAAGCACAAAACTCTCTTCTGATTTCTAAAGCCAGGTCTGGCAATGCCTCTGTCTCTGGCCTCAGAATCACAGAATCATAGGGCTGGAAGGGACCTCATGAGGTCATCTAGTCCAAACCCCTGCTAAAAGCAGGACCACTCCCACTAAATCATCCCAGGCAGGGTTTTGTCTAACCAGACCTTAAATATCTCCAAAGATGGAGATTCTACCACCTCCCTAGGTAACCCATTCCAATGCTTCACCACCCTTCTAGTGAGAAAGTTTTTCCTAATATCCAACCTTGGGCAAGCCCATTTCGCCATCTAAGAAAAAATCGGATAATGTGGGGTGGCATGCAAGTTCAATAGTAAATCTTTGTAAAAGACTTTGAAAATTAAACACACTGCCCACTATTCATATATCTCCAGATATTATCAGTATGACATATTTATGCTGTATTGCTGCAGCCAATTTGGTCCATAATAAGAGATAGAGGGTGTTGGTGAAGTAACATTTTTTTATTGAAGTAACTTCTGCTTGTGGAGGGTTCAAGTAGTCTCCTATAGTATGTATGAATCCCTTATTCTGAACAGTTGGTCCCAATTTGTATTTTTCTTAGACATTCTGATTACCTTCCTCTCATCTAAGGAAGAGCTCTGTGAAGCTCGACCGCTTGTACTTCCATCAGCAGAAATTGGTCTAAGAAAAGCTATTGCATTGTCTCTCTCATATTTAGGTTATTCTTTTATAATTTTGCTAGATAATCTCAATGTTAATTTTAAGCATTTTTATTTGTATTTAAATTTTCACAGCCATGCAAAATTATGGGTTTTAAGCATTTTAATCAATTTAAAATGTCATAGTTGCAGGAAATTAGGGAACAGGTTCAGAAAATAATAATTTAATAATGGTAAAAGGTGAAATTCAGAGTTAAATATTTATATTCATTAGCAAACTAATGGTCAACATTATATGTCAACATATATAAAGTAAATATTCCTAAATCAAACTCAATTAAGTTCTCAAGCTACATTTTCCTTACTTTGCATATCTGAAATTTAGATTCTGTTCTTGTTTGAGTGTGTATGGCAAAATCAATGTTTACTGACATTTACCGATTAAATGAATCTAACCCCTCTGAGCCTAGCTATATTGTAACCAAAACCATAGCTTGAATTTGCATTAACATATTATAATGGATTCTGCTGTGGACCAGTGGATCATTTCTATGAGAGCTCCCATAGGGTGCGTCTATGCTTACAAATTAAGTCGACTTAAGGAGGCCTTAAATCGACTTAATTCACTCCACGTCTACACTGGGCTTTCCTTAAGTCAACTTAAGCTGCTCCTTAAGTCGAATGAAGGAAAATATAGTTCAAATTAATAACACCTCATTTTAATTAGAACTAACACTTAAGTCGACTTTATTAAGTCGAATGAAGCCAGTGGAGACGCGGGGTAGTGCCTAATTGGACCTTTTCAAGTCAACTTAAAACATTAAGTCGACTTAATAAGGCCAAAAGGGGCCACATCTACACTTGAAAAGTCAAGTCAACTTTTGTTCAGTCCACTTAAAGTCAACCTTATTAAGTCGACTTCATAAAGTCGACCTATCTTTTCAAGTGTAGACATAGCCATAGAAAGTTAATTTGTTTTGTACTATAGAGTACTTTCAGGAGAGCAATAATTGTACAACAGCTAAGGAAATGAAGTGAAAAACAAGAAGTTCATGCTTATCTAAAATTCTAGTCTATTCTTCTATTCCTTCCTATCCAGGTTCTTAGCCTACTTGCATCACTGTACTTACATCTAAGCCCCTTCCAGCTGTGCATTCAGAAATGATGATTCACATCATTTGTGGTTTGTCTTCTCATTCTCTCCCTCAGAGAGGTGTTAAGTGTGTAGTGTAGTGTTTGTTTTGGTAGGATTTTCCTTCTCTTTCTTAAATATGTCAACCCTGCAATGTTTTCACATTAGAAAAGGTCAAAGCAGCACTCCTCTCCACCTTCGCCTCCAAGTCTGTGATGGCCTTTGGTTCTTAGGGGAGTTTGTTTACAGTAGGGAATCAGCCAGAGTTCTGCCTCTTGCACAGGTCAGCTGTAAACTTGTGGTAGAAAGTTCATTGTGACTGAGAAGTGGTGTTGTTAACCACAGTCCCCCTCCTGGGTTGTTAGACAATCTTTTAAATATGTTGGGCTCAAGGCATTAAGGGCCTTGAAGATAAGACCAAGACTGAAATGAGATGGTGACAATACTACAAAGTTCCCCAAAATGGACTCCAGGGTCACTGGTTTTCAATAATGGTTGCCTGTCACATAGTGCTAGCTCCTTGTGTCCAGCAGCTCAGCTGAATTAAAGGAGAGCTAAAAATACCCACCCTAAGTACTTTCCTAATATTACTTTTCCATGTGAGAAACTGCTAGAATTGGCTCACTGATGTTGTGAATCTACTAGGAATAAGTGCTGTGCTTGTAATTAGTATATCAAATGCAATTGATACGGCATCAACATATGAACATGCACCCTTTGTATCTACAGACTCCCACATTTTTGCTAGCAAGTTGCCTATTTCTGTGAGCAACATGAGTAAAGGCAATCACCTCTAGGGGCAATTCACCATTTTTAACAGGGCCGTGAACTTGGGGATTGTGATTACAATTGGTGAGTGTTTCCTTGGAAAATGATGCCCCGATTAATAATTATGATTATTAGTTCAATAAGACCTAGGCACCCCAATCAAGATCAGGATTATGATGCTGGTCCTGTGCCAGTTAAAAACTTCAAAGGTTATAATTATTTTAAGTTTGGGGGAGGGGATTATATTCAATAAATAATAATGTTTGAATTCATGGCTTTTTTTTTTTTTTTTTTTTTTTTTTAAAGGACCTTGCTCTGCTCTAATAGCAACAACAGACTTTTCTGTCCCCATTCCCATGTTCCTGGCTACATCTCTTTTCAAAAAGAAAGATTAAATTGTTCAAGAAATGTGCTGGCTGAACATTTTCATATGCTTTTTCATAATTGCCTGAATCTTGGACCTCAAAGATTTGGAGGATTAGTCAATGGACTGAATGCAAATACCATCGCTTGAGAATGCTGTTAGGAAGACGGGTGTTTTGTTTGAAATGCTTAAGTATGATAGCTAGATTGTGCTTTATACACTAGAAATAGGAGAAAGAATGAGAAGAACAGCAACGGTAGTTAATGATAGAGAGTAATTTTTCTTATTTCTCTCTCTATATGCATTTTTGAGAAAAAGCATCATATCATAAGTGTCATAACTTCACTGCTGGCACTATTTATACCAGAGGATCTGACCCTTTCATGAGGAGAGAGAGAGAATGAGACTGAATATGTGGCTCTATGATGAATGTTAGCAACATTTATCATTTTAAACTCTAGAAAAGGAGACTATTTGGGCTCAATTGTGCCCTGACATCTTGAATGGGAAAAGACTCCTGGTAGATGGAATTCCTATTAGTCATATCAGTCTACATTTGTTATATGTAGTGGAGAGAGGTTTAAAAGTTCTTATTCAAAGTATTTTTTTACACTGCAACAGTGGTTTTAGGTTTTTGGGGACTTGCTAGTTAATGAACAGAAACAATAATTTGTCACAAAGCTTTTTTCCCTTAGAAATTTGTGGTCAACATGCTGAATGACTTAATTAAAGTTATTTCCCGTCTATTTTATTTTTTGAAGCTCCTGCAATTGCTTTGAAGTCTTCAATTTTTATAGTTGAGAAAGCCGTGACCAGATTGTTAAAATATTCAGCTACTGTAGAGACGTTTCATACCATCTGGAATGGTTTCTAAGAGTCAGCAACTTCCATGACAAGAGCATTTGAAAACTCCCCACGCCCATGTCCCACTCCCTCCCACTTTCAGGAAGAGAAATAAATAAATATATAAATAAACAACAACAACAAAAGATTGTGTCAAATGACAGAGTGGGATCAGTCATATAAGGAGACAAAATGCTGTTCTAATGTTAAAAAGAAATGCTGCATTCGTTCTCTGGTTTCCTGCCTATGGAGGAGTGAAGAAAGATGGGGAAGTGAAGATTAAAATGGAGCAGCTGGCAGATGTGGATGGCTTAATAGTACATGAACACATTTCTCTCAGAAAAGTAGAGTCTTTTTTTTTTTTTTTTTGCTTACTGCAAGTGAAAAAATGTTTTCACCGAGTCTTTCAATTTTGTTTCAGTATATTCATTCCATAGTTATTTTTGGTGTCTTACCCAAAACAGCAGCTACATTAGCATGGCGGGAATAGTAACATCACCAGGTGATGACATTGCCAAACACTGTTCTCTACTCTATGGGGGCAATTGTGAACACTGCTCTGGGCCTGCAAACAGAAATAGAGGGGAGTAGGCGCCAAAAAAACACCCCTGCATGGGCTATCCACATTTCTGGAGCTTTCACCAGGATGGAGGCAGAAAGAGGAACCATTAGTAGGCAGCTACTCCTGCTGCTGAACAGGATTGACCCCTGCAGTCTTGGCTCCACCCTCAGCCTCCCAATACACAGAGGAAGAAGAAACCTGCTACAGAAATGAGGATGTTGCACATCACTTTGCCCTTGAGCAATGGGAAGCAGAAATCTCATTGAGACATTCACACACTGGTTCCTACTCTGTTCCTGAAGCAGCAAAATTGCACACTGCCTGGTCCTATGGCCGTACTAACTTTGAAGAGACATTTAACTGCAAACTCACTCTTCCTCATCCCCTCTGTAACTACTGCTTCTTTCTTCTTTTTTTATCCTAGATGATTTTCCAAATTTGATTTATAATTGAAATATTTTGCTTTGTTACCTAACTCATCTTCTTTGTGAAATGCCTGTTGTGAGATAATATATTGGCTTTTCTTTTTAATCACTCAGTTTCCCATTACCTGTAAAAATATAATGGACAGGAAGACTCGTAAGCATATCTCCTCTCAGTGGCTATGTCTACACTAGAAAAGTTAAGTCAACTTTATTAAGTCAACTTAACTTTTCTAGTGTAGTCATAGCCTCTTTTCAAACTTATTAAGTCGACGTAACACTTTATGTCGACTTAATAAGGTGGATTTAGGCACTAATCCCATCCACACAGGCTTAAGTTGACCTAATAAGGTCGATTTAAGCGTTAAGTCAACCTAAAACGAGGTGTTATTATGTCAACTTAACTTTTCCTTAAGTCGACTTAAGGAAATGCTTAAATTGACTTAAGGAAAGCCCAGTGTGGACGCAGAGTAGTTTAAGTCAACTTAAGCCTCCTTAAGTCAACTTAATTTGTAAGTGTAGATGCATCCAGTTGCACCACTGCAAGCTCCACTGGTTTCAAAGCAGTTACACTGAAGTAACTAAGAGTGCTAACATGCTATGTCATGTTGTCATAAGATAATGAATTTTATCGTATCCCAAGACGGAACCTCTGTCGTGATGTCTACAAAGCACTGCCAGCTGTCAATGGCTTCATTAGCTTCATTAGCTATTTCCTTGTCCTCCACCCACCACCATTAATCTGTCTCATCCAAATAGTACATCTTGTCGTAGCACTGATTGACAGCTAAACAGGTTGTCAGGAAACTTCAAAGGGGCCACAAGCCTCTAGTTCTTGGTTTGTATCTGACAAGTATTTTCCTGAGGTTCCTTTTCTTCTGTATGCCCTGTGCCTTACGCAGTGGTCCCTGATTCTTGATGTGCGTATTTAGGTGCTATTATCATATGATTATTTGCCTTGCAAAAGCAAAGGAAGACATTGTGCTTTATGATTAGTTATGGTTTGTTAAGAGTGGACAGTGGTCTTCGCATTTATAAATCCAGAAAATATTCTGAGACACCTCAGTGGTGATGCTCATGTAACATGATTCACCTGGGCAGGATGGGGTTGGGTGTCACTGGCCATACAGTTAGAACCCTGCCCATCTTAATCTAAAAGCATGGGCATCTATGGCCTGAGCTGAAAGATCCAGGTCGCTAAGCCAAATGCTGATTTACACTAGCAGAGATTCTGATGGGTTTTGTTTATTAATCAAAATCTAAACCCATAAAAATATACTTAGCACCTTCCACGTGAACTTGAAACTCATGTTTTGCTCTCCCCAGTGAATTGCTTGCTGTGCACTCATAAGTTCCTTCATCTTCTGCAGATACTTGTTCTATCTTCAAAATCTTTCCGAAGCTTTCTGTCACTGCTCTGTCCTTGGGCAAATATCCAACAGTTTTGATCCAGTTAAGATGAGGAGTTGGGCTAGCAGAAAAAAAGAAGATGTTGAGTTTAAAAAAAACAAGCTTCAACTTTGTGTGCATAGCTACCCGTTACTCATTAAAACATCTCGGCTGGAGATCTGACATTGTCCTTTGCTTGTACTATGTGTTGATTAACAGGGAGCTGTGTCCACAATAATTCCTTCTTAGCCAACAGTCATCCATGAAGCAGGTTCGCATAACTTGTAAACATATTGCGGTGAATTGTAGTACAGGGACCGCAGCTTGTTTTCTCTTGTTCCATAGGGACTCCATTCAGACAGACAAGGGGGTAAGGACTTCATTAAAATAACTCTGCTCCGTACTCTGCCTGATTAGACAGGGCTAACCATAAACCACAGATGGCTGAAAAAGCTACTTTATATTTTTAGAGAGTTAGGCGTGCATTCAGTACCAAAGGCGCAGAAGTTCCGGACAGATTGCTGTCTGAACATTCCCAGCTGGGTTTCTTGACCTCGGCACCATCCATGATGCATATACACAGTGTCATATCTGCTTACTCTTATGTCCATCTGTTAAGATGGCAAAATGCCCAGGCACAAGTTACTCAAAACTCCAGGTACTAAGAAATTATGTTCTTTTATGAACAGCATGGATAATAAAGCAAATGTCATATTTTCTGCAAGAGAGCTCATCCCTGATATTGTGCTGAAACACTTAACTATAAAACCCATAGGTTTACATGTTTGTATCGTGTCAAGGAGGTTGCCTGCCATTTTCAAGATCTTCAGAGGTCACAAAGTGACAATATATTTATTGCTGTTAATTATTTTTTAATTGACTGAAAACAGTTTTTGGAGTTTGATACTCGGCTCAATCTAGCTCCTCATTGACATTTTCTCACTTCACAGAACAAGTGCAGGATGAACTAGCAGGGCAGTTAGGTTGGAGGAATATAGGTAGTCAGTTTAATTTTTTTTGTTTTTTCCTCCCAAAGGAAAATACTTTTTGACCAGAACCTCCCTCACCCCTCCATATTGGCCTAGTATGTACAGGTTTTGATGTTAAATTTAGAAATGAAAATATATATATATTTAAATACATTGATTTTGTTTAAGTGGAGATCACACACGCATACTCACTTTTGTAATTCACTCCTGCCCTAAGTGTAAAAAGGTGTTAAAGAAACAGAAGTGCATTTTTCTCCTTCTCCAAAAGGAAAGATTTTATTTTAAATTTCATTTCAGTTTTTGGCAGAAAAAAAATGAAAGATTTTGGAAAATTTTGAATGAAATACAAAGTGCTCATCCCTTTTGAACATTTTCACAAAGTATACTTTCCCTTTTTCTACCTGCTTTAATTATAGTACTTTCGGAAAGGCCTGTAAGGAAATGTGCAGGATAAGTCCTCATATCGTCCTTCCTTCAACCAGTTGATCAGTTTCTTATCTTCATGAACATAAAATTTACACATACTTTGTTTAAAAAAAAAATTCACCTAAACAAAGTTCACAGGCACAGGTGGGAGTGAACTAGACACGGATATATTGCAAAAAGGAACAAAACCCCATTACAGTTACTTGGAATGAATCCAACAGACAGTTGTTTGCTTGCTCTCTGAAAATGGCAACCGACTGCAAAGTCATAATCTTGTCTGTTCAAAGGGTGAGTGATGCCCTTTCAAACAAGCATGGCCAAACAAGATGCCCTGAACATGTTTGCTCAGCCAGATAAATACCCTGATTTTAAGGTTTATAGTGGGAGATAATTGCACATGCTTGATATGGATCATTTATCTGCTAAGCACAGTGAGCACCCAGAGACATGGAGTTCAACAATATGGTTGTAAACTTGATGATTTAAACACCCATTCAACAGAGAGCTCTAACACACATCAACCCGTAGCAAATGTTTTTTTCCCTCTAAGGTTTAATGGTTGGAGAGCTTTTAAATTTTACCTAAGGCTTGTCTTCAAATTTGCCACTGTCAGTTTGAACTTCCTGATCGACTGATCAGGCCTGTGAAGCACCACGGCTCCTTGGTACTATAGTGTTATCCATCCTATTAATAATGGGGTTTGAGATTTCCATTCAAAACTGAGAGCTATGCCTAGGGATTAGCTATATACCTGCATCAGTGCATTGATATCGGCCCAAATTAAAATCTAAATACTCCCAAATATAAATCTGTACCTGATTTTGGAAATAGCCCCTTATTTTTATCATGGACCAGACCAAAAGCCCTGATTCAAATTCTCCTATTCTTTTACTCAGTGGTTGGGCTTGTTTCTGAATGGGCGTCACAGAAGGCATGAATCCTTGTATGAAGGGGATCAAGAAATTGTGCTGAAATCTCATTGAAGGTAGAAAAACTCAGTAATATATAGACTATTCAATACTCTGAATTGGACAAACTAGAAAAGAAAAAACAGTTTTTTTCTGGAGTACAAACTGTGGAAGTTGAATAACTTCCTAACACTCAAAAGAATAATAATTTTCAATGGTCACCATAATGGAGCATTAGCAATAGCAGTTATCACAGTATGGAGAGATAACTGAGATATCGCAGCTAGGATGATAAAGGCTGATTTTAGATAGGCTTGTCTATAACCTGTACATTACTCACTTGCCGGGCTTTTTTTTTTTGGGATGGTACTCAGAGTTACTGAGTATCGGCACCTTTTGGGGGGGATGGTACTTGGGGGTACTGCGTATCGGCACCTTTTTGTGGGGATGATATTCGGGGGTACTGAGTATCGGCACCTTTGGGGGGGATGGTACTCAGGGGTACTGAGTACTGGCACCTTTTTTTCATAGTGATGCGGACTGGCTCCTTCCACTGCTGCCGGCAGCCCCACGTCCCTCACTCGCCAACATGAAACTGACTCCATTGTAACTCTGTGCTAGTTTTCAATAAGTACAATCTATTTAAAGAGAAACTGAATAAAGATTTGGTATAAAATTATAACTTAATTGGAGAATTTTTAAAGGGGCTTCCTTTTACTCTATTTCAGAAGGTTGTTAATTGGGCACAGTACTCACAGCCCTTCGGCAATGCATTCAAGTAGTAGAACACCCCCTTTGATGACAGTAACTGATGAGCTGCTACCAGAAGATTCGGGGGGAATCAGCATTCTGGGTTTTCTTTCCTTGATAAAATTAGCTAAAAGGGAGAAAAGAAAAGATTCAGTCCTTTTGCAATAAGATGATTACATATGTTCCTGAATCATCCCCTACCCTCTAACTAAAAACATTATCTCAGTCAGATGATCATTCATTCATTCATATTGGTGATTTTTACTTATTTAACAGAACTCTAGTAACAGCAATACAGTTAGAACCTTCTCTCTCTCAAAACCGTGGGCAGACTTTTAACTTGGGCAATCAGGGT
This sequence comes from Pelusios castaneus, assembly GCA_007922175.1. Classification (NCBI taxonomy): domain Eukaryota; kingdom Metazoa; phylum Chordata; order Testudines; family Pelomedusidae; genus Pelusios; species Pelusios castaneus. Next base: position 17,554,743 of record ML685770.1, read on the forward strand.
TAACTATCCCCACGGTTATCAGGTGTGGCGAGTGGCTACCACCTGAGCCATACTGTAGTGAGGGCTCCGTTCTTTGGCTGCTGTTGTTGATGTCTTAAAGAGGAAGCACTACCGGGAAGATTTGCAGCGGAAGGCTACTTCTGAATGATGCCAGTGCAAAAGCTCCTGGTCACTGATGATGTTGTAGGATGAGGGAGGGCATTGCTAATGGGGCCAGAGTTGCAGCTTCACTACCCAGGCTCCCAAATGGTATAGATAACACAAATGAGCGTCTCACAAGGGAGCTGGCCCCTGTGAGCAGAGCTGGGTCCAGCTCTTTTGGGTCAGAGCAGGCGAGTCTACGAGTGACTACTGCAACTATAAAGGGTTACCAGAGGGGAGAAAATGGGAGGTAGAAGGGAGTGATTAGGACAGGACAGTCTGGGGAAGGGAAGCCTTAGTGGAGTGCAGCCTAATCCTGTGATGAGTCCCTGGAGCAAGGGATCCTGCTCCAGGGAGGGAGCAGAACTGACTAGAACTGGAATGCTGCTAGGAGTGGAGCATCAGAGACTTTTGCAAAAGGTGGCTCTGAAGCCTGAGAGGAAAGGAATGGGTTAAAAGAGTGTTCCCTGTTGTTTTACCTGCCTGAGCCTCCCTAAGAGAGACTGAGCATGTCTGCAAGTGTTTGGAAGCTGGGGAGAAGCTGTGTGAGAAGATGGCTGGGCCAGACGCCCTGTTCCAGCTCTGTTGTCCTTCTTGTCCCTCCAAACTAAAACCCAGACCCCATCTCTCCAGGTGACAATCTAAGAAGAATTCAGCTACCCACCTCACACCCCCTAAGAAGCATCTTTTATCCTCTAACCAATTCCTGGTTCCTAGGCATTTTTAAGAATCAGTTCAGAATTTCTGGCCAGATCTTGAAATACTCTACCATGAATTTACTCCAGCCTCTCACAGACTTTGTTTCTATCTCTATGCTTGGTCCATCTGCTTAGCTAGCACTTGCCTCCTCTCTGCTTCCTTATCTCCCTCACACTTCCTTACCACCACCCCAACATTTGCTGACCAATGGTGCTGAATGAACCTTTTCTTTGTCTGTTCTTGCCATCTGGAAAAGTTTTCTTAATACCTTTCTTCTTCACTGACTTTCCATTGTCTTCTAAATCTCCGGTCTCTGCCTGCACCTTAGATTCTTCCTTCCCTTCACAGTTGCAGAATTTACAATAACTCAGGAATGCATTTGGGAATACAGCTTGAAAGCAAGACACTGTTCATTACAAAACTCCTTTTTACTGTATCTGGTTTCAGATAACTATTGACTTTAGACTGCCAACAACAACAAAAAAATCAATTGTTTCTTTGATTATTTTTTTTAACAATTTGTATTGTTAAATGGCTACTCAATAATAATTAATAACGTGTGTGTTGTTCAGATGTCCACTGGTTCTTTGAGAAAAGAGATGTATAGATAATTTGGTAACATCTATCTTACATGCCAGTTTTCTTCATTCTTCTCCCTGTCTTTAATTGCTTTGTTTCTTTGAACAGTGTGCACTACACATACCAGTAAGTACATGCACTGTACACAAATGTTTGTCCACGGGTGCCATAATTTTCAAGTGTGAGTAGCATTATTGGGTGCCCAGCATGACACACCAAAAAAGGACCAGATTTTCAGAAACTCTTGAGCCCTCTCAGGTGTTGTAAGTTGGGCACTCCATGAACTGAGATACTCAAAATCACTAGTTAATTTAAACAATCATGGAATTAATTTTAAAATACATTACCTCTTGATAACCATGTTTGAGGGAAAGTAAGGTATTTAGTAGAACTGGGTGGAAAACAGATTTTCCATCTCATGAAAAGTTTTTGGTTTTTATCCATATTGTAACAAAAAGCCATAATTTTGAAATTTTTCACGAAGTAAAATAGCCTCCTTCTCTCCTCCCCAAAAATCATTTTGAGTCCCTTGAAACACATTGTTTCAACAAACTAAAACCCTTTCCTTTTTATATTGACTCTATCATTCAATTTGAAACAAAAGTAAATTTTGAAAACAAAACCTTAACTCAAATAAAAAAATTAAAACTTTTAGATCTAAAAATATCAAAACAGGATATTTAAACATTTTAAATAGCTTTCTTCTTTCTTTTTCTTTTTCTTTTTTTTTAAGAACAGCAAAATTTCCTCAAAATTTAATGAATTTCAGTTTTGTCAAAATAGCATTTTCCAATAGGAAACATTCTAAAATCTTCCAACAAGCTCTAGTATTTGGATTGAGAATCCAGACATCTTCTGTTAGGTATATCCCCATATCAATCCTTATCTACATCTGATGATATTGTTACATTAAATAGCATCAGCATATTCTAACACTGTCTGGTAACCATAGTTCCTTCATGATTCTTTTTCCAACTAGTTTGGAGCTCCTGCCCTTGAAATCACTTTCTTGATCAGCAAAACTGTCAATTCTGAAAAATAGTTCTATTGTTTAGCACTCTGTCTCTTAACTCTTCCTTTACAAAATAAGAGAGCTGCAGTGGTATTAAAAATACTTCAGATCTCGGTCAAGGAAGTAAAGACTGAGTAAATATTGCTGCACGTGCTGCTTATACCCAACAAACATGTTAAAACTACTAAGCAATCACAGTATTTCAACTGATAGAATATTTTATTTTACTAGTGCTCTCATTGTGAACTCAAAGTGAAAGAAACAATCAGATATATTCAACTCACCCTTAGTAACAGCAGCATTAGAGGAGCTTGAGTCATTAATATGTTTAACTGAAATAAAAAAAATGAAAACCAAATGCAAACAGAATAGTTGATACAAATTAAAAGCTCAAAAACAACACATGGATACAAAAAATATTTCTTAAAGGAAATGTAAATATATTTTATATAAAACCACCAAAATAATATAATGCAAATCAACAGAGACAATGAATTTCTGTACATATAAAGAAAATTTTAAAAACATTTACTAGAAAGTGATTTTATCAGAATTTTAGATAGATTGATCGATCGATCAATAGGGCTCTAGCATTAATTCTATTTTAAATTGTTTTCTCCTTTCTTGGGGCTTGTCTACACTGAAAATGCTTCATCAATCCCCATAAATCGATGCAGCAGAGTTCATTGAGTGGCCAGTGTAGACCCACTCAATCAATCCTGGAAGTGCTCTCCCGTCGACTCAGTAACTCCACCCCTCCAAGTGGAGTAGTGCTGCATTTAAGGGAGCCGAGTAAAGACACTGCATTAAGTAACCATAACTAAGAGGACAGGAAATACACAATCTGCATGCTGCAGATTGTGTATCTCCCATCGACTTAGCCCTGCAGTGTAGACTAGACCCTTTTTCACTTGTCTTCTTCTTGCCCTCTGATACAATGCTTCAGTAGGGGCACTCTGGCCCCAATCCAGCAAAGCACTTCACCATGTGTTTCACTTTAAGTACATACACAATCCCATTGACTTCCACAGTCTTATGCATGTAGTTAAGCGGTTTTCTGCACTGAGGCCCAAGTGTTCCAAACCCTATAGGATGAAGCCTTCTAATCTATTTGTGTATAATTAGAGACATTTTAAAATCTATGTGAATACAATATCTAGTCTTCATATTTTACTTACAATTAATAAATATCTTGTGTTGGACCTGAATCACAGAATCATAGGAATATAGGGTTGGAAGGGACCTGGACTGGTCATCTGGTCCAGCCCGCTTTGCTGAGGCCCTCCTTGACAGGCTTTTGTATAACTTAATCCTCAAAACCTCCAGTGATGGGGATTCTACAACCTCCCTTGGAAACCTAGTCCAGTTCTTAAGTATCCTTATAGTTTGGAAGTTTTTCCTAATATCTAATCTAAATTTCCCTTGCTTCACATTATGCTGATTATTACTTGTCCCCTACTTTTAGTGGGTATGGAGAAAAATTGATTATTTTCCTCTTTATAACAGCCCTGAACATTTGAAGACTGTTATCCCACCTCAGTCTTCTTTTCTGAGTACTAAACATGTCTAAGATTTTTTTCCATCTGTCCTCATTGGTCAGGTTTTCTAAACTTTTTTTCACTTTTAAAAACAAAGAGAATCCTGTGGCACCTTAAAGACTGACATATTTCTTCGGGCATAAGCTTTCATGGGGTCCAACCCACTTCGGCAGATGCATGAAGTGGAAACTACAAAGTGGGTTGGAGCCCACGGAAGCTGATGCCTGAAGAAATTTGTTAGTCTTTAAGGTGCCACAGGACTCTTGTTTTTTTTTTGCTGTACACAGACTAGCATGGCTACTCCTCTGGAATTTTTTCATTTTTATTGCTCTCTTCTGGATTCTCTTTGATTTGTCCACATTGTTCTTCAAGTGTGGCACCCTGAACAGGACACTGTACTCCAGCTGAGGCCTCATCATGGATCAACTAAGCATTAAAAACATATGAATTTAGTATGATTAATTCTTAACCTTTTTATTCGAACAAGAAAATATACGACTTGTAAGTTAAATATTAGAGCTCTCAAGTGGGAAGGGCATATCCTTGATTTTTTAGGAAATGAAAACAGCAAACGTTCAGATATTATTGAAACAGAAGGGTGACTGGAAGAGCATAGCCAATCTAAAATAATAGATACACTCAATTGATTTTTTGACATATTACTGTTGCAAGTGATACTTGAAAATACTGCAGCTGCATGAGTCATCCAAAATGGGAAAGATCTTCAGAGGGTGTAAATTCTCATAGCTCCACTGAGTTCAATGAAGCTTTGATTACCACTACCGAGAACATATCCTATGATTCTTTTTTTTCTTTAAGAAGTCAATCTCACTATCTTTAAGTTCTGTACATTCAGTCAATTTGTTTCATTTGCTGTTTGGTTTGAATTTTGATATAACATAAAGAGTGAGAAAAAATAAATATACAGGAAAATGTGATTGCGCAACAATGAAATTCATAGTAGGCCTCAGGTATAAATACAGTACCTGAAAGTAACTTTTTCTGATTTTTGGAAGCTGACTAGATTTGAAGTTGCTGATGTCCTTCGAATCTGAAAAAGACTGGGTAGCTACAAGGCACATGACTCAGAAAACAAACAGCTCCATGTCTCCCAGTTGCCTTTTCAGTCAGGAAATGCAAAGCTCCTTTCAGGCCATACGATGCTCAATTTCTCTGTGTTTTTTATTTTTCACTAAAGGCAGCCATGCAAACAAGCTTTCCTCTTGCTCTAGAGTAGGAGTATATTTTCCACATGGTTGTAACTGCGGAAGGATTGACAACCTGTTCCTCACTCCTCTAAGCTTACAAAATTTGATGCTAATGGACAGTACTTTACAAAATAATTGGGTCTACATGACTATTTTTCAGATGACAGGTGATTTTGGGCATTCAGAGGAGTGACATTCATGACTTCTGTTGATTTTCAACTTCTCTTAAGCATTTAGCAAAACCAGACAGGGATCATCTACTACTCTGTATTTGTTCAGTGTCATACACAGTAGGGTACCATTCTTCACTGGTGCTTGGGCATTACTGTAATATATATGATTACTACAATCAGAAGTAGAGACAAATGGCACCATTGGCTCTCCATGGCTGAGCTCAGGAACCAATGGTCTCTTTGAAATTCTCTAATATTCAGTCAATCAAGCAAAAACTTGTCTTCATAATAGGACATCTGGGGTACACCCTGATAATGCCCACTGCAGTTCCCCAATATCATTCTTCAGAGACATAGCCTGGCTAACCCAAGACATGTCCTCTGGGGGAGAAGGGCATAGGGAACGCCTAATGATCCACTCAGTTGCTGAGAAGGGAGTTGATTTCCCTAGTGCATCATGATTAAAGATTCCACTGCTGGGGCGAACAGCACTTTTGCAGCCCAACAGCTGCTGAAGCTTTTTATCAGTTGGATCTCGCCCTTAGAGGAAGGCTAATAATGCAGGAATAATCCTATTAGACACATGGCACACATTTTCATTCAGTGACAAGTAGGAAGTTCAAAAAAACGTCAAAAGACTTACTACGTGTAACCATCAGCGTCATTGGCATTTTCTGTACAATTGTCCTCAGCCTTGGAAATGCTGCAAAGCAACAATAATCGGTGCGACTGTCGTTTTCGTCCACATTTGCAAAGTAGAGATCCCCCTTCAGACTCATGGAGACCCTTCCATCTTGTGGAATGTGTTGTAAATCTAGCAAGAAAAAAAATAATTATGATACAGTCATGATACCCAGCCATGCCCCAATATGCTTCCTGTCATGTGTTTGTTTTCAGGTGCAAATATAACTTCAGTGTAAAAGAGACAGAAGGCGTGACAGACCAATAATCTCTGTGCCTGTATATAGCCATAGCAATAGGAGCTTGTGAAACAAACACCTAGGTAGAAGTTCCACACAAAATGCATGAATTCTCTGGAAAGCCTGTTTTGTTCACGTACTTTAATTCTGTGATTACTGGGGGATGATGCAATGAAAATCCCATTAAGTTTCCATGCTACACAAGTCTTATAATACTACCATAGATGCCTTGATTTCTAGGAACACAAACATATCTTCCCTGAACCTGCACCTTTGAGCATGGGACTGCTAGATCATGCTAAGGTTGTGTAGACCCATTCTCAAACCAGCCTAATGTAGAATCAGAGCAATTGTCTATCGAGTCTGGAGTCCTGTCTTTAATAGTGATGAAGTACTTGGGGTGAAATCAGAAGCCTATCAGTTAATGGGAGTTGGCGACTGACTTCTATATGGCCTAAATTTCATCCTAGACATTTAAAGAATGTGACAGAATTCTTAAAATAGCCAATTATGCAATAACCTGACAAGGGTAAATGGGTTTTCATAATCTTGTCAATTAATGGCTGGCTTGTGCTTTGTAGCAAGATGGTTTATATTATTGGTATATCTTATTTTCATTACTGTAACTGAATGTACTGATTATCTATATGCGTATCTGATACTTTCTAAACTCTGCCAAGCTCTTGCACTTAGTGTTATCTTGTGGCAGGGGGTTTCACAGATTGATTATGTGTTTTGTAAAACAAACAAATAGATAAATAAATGTTAAAAAGTGTTTTCTTTCACCAACTTTAATGTTTTTCCTTTCAGTTTCATTAGATGTATATTATGAAAGGTGAAGAAGACCTGGTTCACTTTTGTATACTGTTCTTACTAGCAGCTTTCCATGCTTCTTACTGTTCTTGTTACGTATCTCTCAATCCCCTCTGCTATATTTTAGATGAAGTGACCAGAATTAAACAAAATATTCATATTAAGGGTATATATTCACTGTATGGACTGGCATTATAATATTTTCAATATGGATTTTTATCCCATTCTTTAAAAACTCAGTGGAGTTTTGCTACTAACTTCTTGGGATCTGCATTTCAATCCTTATTTTGCTTGTGCATTTGATTGCTGTTGCACATTAAATAGAGGTTTTCACTGAGTTGTCTACAATGCCACACAGATCTTTTTCCTTAGTGTTTCCCTAATAAGTTTAATCATTTATGAATTTGCAATATAACTTTCTATGTAGGCATTTTAATAAGGTCCTCTTACATGTTCTGTTACCAAACATTACTTACCAATATTCATCCAATAGATATGTAAGGGTGGAATTCCTTTGGGAGGATTGCAGTGCAAAACCACAGAATCACCGGGCTCTACCTCCATTGGCTCAATTTTTTCTTTTGGGAATTTTGGGATACCTATGACAATAAACGAACAATTTCCCTCATTTTCTTATTCTTTGCCCGCACAGCTCCTCTACCCTATATCCTTCCTTGTGACCTCTGTATTAACTACCTCTATCATATAAATAGAAACACAAATTAGGTAGGGCGTTTTCTTTTAAAGAGTAAAGCGACAAGAAGCCAGCAGAAAAGTTTGTAATTCACAAAGTACAAAAAAAGGAATTGGTGTAACAAAGCAAAATAAAGGTGATGTTAAGGGCAACTCTGGCATAAATCCTGCATGTTTGACTAGACATCGAGACATCTTGTACACACCACGCTTCTATTCTCCAATATTCAGGGAGCACGTTGGAGGCTAGAGGGCAGGACTGTGGTTTGATGATCCTCGCTAGCATAATAGCTCCCAGGGAACTGTAAGGCAATGCAAGTTAGTGCAACCTTTTGGCTGCTGCTGCTCTAAATTGTGCCAAAGGCTGTCTTGGTTCTCAGTAAGCCCCAGAACTAGAAGAGGTGAAACTTTGCTACGGGACTACTGCAGGCTGATCCTACACAGTGTCTATATTTAAGACCTGATCTTGATTTCCTTGTGCACCTTAGTAGTCCTTTTGACTCACATGCCCAAGGGCTAATGCAGCTGATCCTTAAGTAAAGACTAGCTGATCACATTGTTTAGTTCTTGATCAAATGACCAACATTCACTGAAGTCAAAGAAAACCCACAAAGACTGTGTATGAAGGACACGAAAAGCAATGAGCCCAGCTGCAAACAGTGTGTCATTAGAAACAAAGGCCTGTATCTCGTTTGCCAGTCTCATGCAAGCAGCCTCACTGGTAATGGTACCACACCCAAAAGTAAGGTGAGCAAACTCTGATCCTGGAATGAGGGGATCCCACAGTTTAGGACTCAACAAACAAGTTCTTATGTAAAATGGACCCACTCTTTAAAAAAACCAAGCTGAGACTCTTTCAGAGCAGGCCTTGATGCCTGCTTACATTCAAGGCAAGTTAAAACCGCTGCAAGTTGCAGTTCTGTCAAGACATAATTAAGCAATAGTGAAAAGAATGAAAGGATCCTGGCTATCAAGAGCCAACAGAAAATACTAAAAAGTGCCAGCTTTGCATACAAGTCAGTAGTGTGAACTCCAGTGCTGAGACTTTGCGTGTTATAACACTTTGAAATGCCAAAGCTCAGCTGTGCCGGACCCTCAGCTGATGTAAATCAGCATAACCCCTCTGAAGTCAATGGAGCTATAGTGATTGACACCAGCTGAGGATCTGACCCTTGGTCTAGGATTATTGGAGATTTGTATACAAATATTAAGAGACAGACTGTGACTGTGCTCTGTGTAGCTGCCTAGGGAAGCAGGATGCAGGACCTACCTGCATCTTAAGCTTGGATGCAGAGGCTAAAATGGGGTGAGTGTGCCCCATATTTCCTATGCCACTATGAGTGAGTGATTGGGAGAGAATAGAGGACAGAGAAGTGTGGATTATGAGGGGTCACACCCCTAAAACATACCAGCCAGCAGATCTGCATGTTGCGACTCTGAGAAATGGTTCTGAGTTACAATTTCTTCTTAAAATTTCCTTCTGGGCTGATACTAGCACTAACTAGCCTGAACTGAACCAATTAGAACATGTTATTGACTGCTCAGATAAGAATTGTGTATGGATATCACCAGCCTAATGGAAGGTATATCTCTATTTTGTAAAATAAAATGGAAGGAATGTTCTCACACCTCCCATGGATCATGAGAAATTCAATCTACTAGTCTTCTCTGAACAGAGATTAACACTGTTGAAAAATCACCAGTTTTATAAAGTAGGGGTCCTGGTCCCTAACAAGCAATAAAATCAAGATCCCATGAATCTCACCTACTTCATGAGGGACAATGGAGGGAATACTATAGTACATCCAATAGCTTCCTCACTCCTCAGTCCTAGAAGGTACATTACACGCAGTGATAATTCTAGTTCCTGATCCAATCTGCCACTGCCAGGCAAGCATATTATCTTAAAATTTAGATCATCTTCCAACAGGTTCTCGTGCTGAGGCCCAATCTGTCTGATCAGGTGGAAGGTGAAATTCTCCTACATTCTCTGTTAGGGGACTTATGAAACCCCCCCAAAGCTAGTAATATTATTAGCCCTTTTTGACCCAAGGAGCTACTCAAGTTTGGGACATTTTGGGTTGTTTTTGTTAGCAGAAACTATTGATATCCGGTTACTTCTTTGATGCAATCCCATTTATTTACAAAGTCCTGTTTCCCTGAAGACAGGAAGAAAACAACAGGAGATAGTTTCTTTGCTCACAGTTCCAAGTCTCTTTCAGACAGCACTAAATCCAGGAGCTCTCTTTTTTAGCTTTTTCTCATGGTCACACTCCCAAGGACACATACAAACCTCTACCCAGCCACTGCCTTGCCCCTGGGTATGATATCATCTTTAGACACTATGGCCAGACCACTGCCCTGTCTTGACATGGTTGGTGCACACCATAGGCACTGGTTTCTATTTCTTCTGTTATCAATACAAGAAAGGGTACTGAATGGTTCCCACATTTACAATGACCCAAAGGTGATTAGTACATCCCAACCAGCTTTGCGACCTATGTAGTCACCAGTGCCTCTTTCTATAACATCACCTTAAGAGCTGGCTCCATGTCACTCATTAATCATATACATGGTGACATTTCTCCTATATTCATCATTTTAATTCTTAAATACTATGTATTCAATTGCTACTAATTTGTGGTTGATCACAGAATCCATAACAATTGTGCTAGATGTACTGCTTGATGGTAGATTTGAAATTGCATGGAGTTATCCATACAGCAAATAGACAATGTGAAATTTGAAAAATCAATCATTCAATCAATTTTCTATGACATCTTCCAAAAACGTCACATTAATCTTACACATATAACTCCCCAAATATAGACATGAAGAGTATGGCCAGACAATCTTGCATAGCTCAAGGTACTCTAGCTCACATTTTCATTACACAGAGGAAAAACAAACTTATATAATGGACCTCAGAATGACCTGTCGAAATGCCAACAGATGGATCCTATCAAGGCAGAGACAATCCACTGACAGGAAAAAAAGAGCCTCAATATAAAAAAAAAAAAAAATGTCCACCTGCCTTCTGCCTCTTATTGAGACATTTCCCAAAGCTCACTGAGATATATAACACCCTCAGAACTATCTTGAAAAAGGTTCCTAATGACAGGTTTTTTAACTCCAGCCAAAGTAATATCTTGAGTTCTCCAATACCACAGTGTCATTAAATTGCAGGACACATAAGGATCAAAATTATATTGGGCTGTGTCCAAGTTCTCTTCTTGTGATGGTGACCCAGGCCGTGACATATTGCTATTGCCCTCTCATTGTCATGAACCTGGGAGTAACCAATCCCTGGACTGACTTACCATTTAATGACTGTATGCTACTGGAAAACTCACAACTGCAGTTGATTGTTTTGAACTACCACTGATTAATGTGACAGAGGAGAGGAAAAATCAGTAAATGTTTTATGGCTCCCTTTTCCTATTTTCCAGGTGGTCAGAAAATTCACACTTTCAGTGAAAAATGAGGAGAAAGGAGGAATTATGTAATCTTATGCTAATATTAATTAGTGTTTTAAGTATAGGCACTGGCTCAGTATAAAACTGAAGTTACATAAATTCACTTCACTTCACTCCAGACTTCAGTAGGATTAGTCCAGATTTAGTCAGGCGTGGGCTCCACTTAGAGTAATATTAGCATTATTTTGTCGGTCGTAGCTGTGAAAAAAAACAGAGCCCCTAGTGAAATAGCTGTGCTAACAATATCTCCAGCATAGGAGCGGTTATACTGACAGAGGAGTGCTTCTGTTGATGTAGCTAATAATTCAGGGAGGTGGTGTTCCAACACAAAGCCCCCAAAACAAACAAATCAACCCCCCTACTTTTCTGTTGATGCAGGCTATGTCTAAATTAGGGGCTATGCAGGCATAACTATGCTGACATAGGTTTCACAGTGTAGAAATATCTTCAGGGGCACCTGATTCTACTTTCTTACATTGGTTTTACATAGTTATAATTCCCTTTGACTTTGTGGATTTACAGCAGTATAAGAAGAAAATCAGACAGGCCCATTGTTTGATTTTTGCATCTGAAGACAGTGTGGGTCTTGGGCTAAGTCTACACTACAAAAAATTATGTCGACTTTATTAGGTCGACTTAACAAAGTGGTTTCCCTGAATGGGAACTTCGTAAGTCGACCTAACTGCCCTTAGGTTGACCTAATAAAGTGGACTTAAGCATCCACACTGTGCTTAGGTCGACCAAAGCAGTTGACTTAAGGGTTACGTCGACCTAACCGGTGGTTCTTATTAAGTCCACCTAACCTTTCATTAAGTCGACTTAAGGAATTTCTTGTAGACTTAATGAAAGCCTGGTGTGGACAGGGACTAAGTTAGGACGACTTAAGCCTCCTTAAGTCCACCTAACTTCCAAGTGTAGACATAGCCTAGGAAGCTAGACTGAGTACTTTTGTTGGAGAAGTAGGCACCGAGGAGATTCTCAGATGCAGTTCAGTCAATGAAGGAGACCTTCTATGCAGGAATATTATTATATATATATATTCCTTATGTAGAAGGAATTATTCATTGGCCGACTCCACCAGTTTGCCCGCTTTGCATCAGAAGACTGTTCTAAAGGATATTAGCGAGAGGGTGAACACACTGTTGTAGCAATTCCTATTCAAGAATAGGCAATGGCAACAATAGGCAGGAGATCTCTTTTCCTTGGCAATCCCTAATATCAAGAGCATTCCTTAGCCATTGAACGCCATCAGTAAGTAGAACAGGCTTAAGGTTGATCTTTATGCCAGGGATCAACCCAGTGGTCAGCAAATCATAAATCGTAAATGTGATTTATAACTTCCTTCCACCTGTGCTATGCTGAACACAGCTTAGCCTCAGCCTGAAATTTGTCTGAGTGTACCGATTTCAATTCTGGCTTGTGCAGCTTGCAGTTAAGTCAGGAATTCTCATTATAGTCTTTGAACTGTTTACGAAGGATGATTCTGCTTATTTATGGAATGATTTCTAATTTCCACACTAACCTGCATAATGGTTGACTGTTAATCTAGGAAGGCGTCTTACTATGTTATAGATGCCCAGCCTTGCCTACATAGAATGTTTCCTCTACTACTCTTTCCCAAGAAGAAATTTATCCTCATAAATGAGTTGGGGATGATCAGAATAATGACAATGAATTAGTTTGGTAAACTGGATGGCCAAATAGAACAGGGCACTGGTGTGGATTCTATTCCCAACTTGTGTCCAACCTGCTACGTCACTTTGCTCTATCACTTAGTCATTCTCTTTTCTTATCAGTAAAATGGGAATAATATTGCTCATTCACCGTTGTATGTATAAATTAGGTCATCTCAAGAATCCTTTTAATCTCTTCCTCCCTGAATACAGTATAAACATTCATGAGCCTTTTCAAATGCTTTTTCAAATGTTAGCTACGGGCTTTGCTTCCTTGGTCAACTGTATAATCAATAACGTGAAATATCCTCAGTGAAATTATTTCTTGTTAAGTTTATGTTCATGCTATACTTTCACCCAGTAATATTAGTGTTTTAAAGAAAGTAACTATAAATATATTGAAAATGGATATTGTGTACTTTCCACCAAGGAGACAGTGTCTTACCTTGTGATCAGTTAAATACTAGATTTAAATTTCTAATCCTACTACAGTTTCTCCTTCTGACATTGGGCACATTCGATAATTAAAGTAAGATTCCCAAATTCAATAGTACAGTGACTGTTCTGCATTCTTTCCTTTTAAATTGGCATTTATTATGTGTTATAGTATATAGTAATCTGCACGACCTTAAAAAAAAAAACTGTATATGAGCACTAAAATACATATATACCTAGATAAAGAGGCATTGAAATTCTGGGTTTTTTAATCAGCATGTATAGAAAAGGTGTGGTGCTATCCTTACTTAAATGAAATTAAACCTAAGGATCACATCTGCTGCTATTTCCATTGCTTTCTTGAAATGACCAACATGTGTAAACTCTTTTGTTCTACTTGTCAGCATCAACTTCACTTTCCTTTCAGACCCCCTTTGGAAGCATACTTGTATAATTGCTCAGTTAACACCATTTATGAAAAACAGTATTACCTGGTCTGACTTGCTGATCTTTTTACTTTTATGGGCATAGTGACTGATGAAGTAGTTCACCTTTAACTTGAATACAATTGTCAGAGCACTGCCATCCTCCACATTATCATCATGAATGCATACAGTGATCTCGTACCAGCCTCAGCTCGATTAATGTTTACTATAGAATTAATTCATTCCAAGTTCTTTTGTAGCAGTGATTAACAAGCAATTCCAGATCATGCAATACTGGCTTAATGTACAGAGGTTTAGTGTACCACCAACTCTGACTGACTTGAATAGTAGCAGTAGGTGTTCAGAACTTCAGAAAATCAGGTCCACTTGTACTAATCAAGGAATTCTAATTTCGTTTACCATAAATATAGGCCTGCTTAAAAAGGAGAAGTATTATTAGAAGACTGTCACGAATATGAAATAAAAATAAATATGCTTTAAGATGTAGATGTGAATCTTTGTTAAATCCCTCCATATTGTATCTGTGCTCTTTATTTCCCCTCTCTCTGCATAGGATTTACGTTTATAAACACTGAAACCCCTGTAGTTTCTATATTTCCAAGATCTCCAAGTTAATTTCCAGTTCAGTTTTACACTCCTATGTGTTTTCTCTCTCCAAGTTGACCGTAGATGTTCTAGTCTTGACCAAAAACAAACAAACCCTGAAAAAGTCAGACACAAATACATGCTAGCTGGAAATTTTTTGCATTTCAATCAAAACTTGACTAAAATTTCCACAATATTTTTCAGGGACTTTCCCACTCATCCCATTTTTTTTCTCCTCTCTCTCCCAAACAACTCTATATATGAAGCAGTTATGAAGCTGAAAAAAGGTGTTTTGTTTAATTGAGTTTAGTTGGCTACAAGAAAATCCTCTGGAAACCTAAGATTTCTTAACCAGGCTACAGCTGGCAAGGAACCAATCTACTTGAAGCTTAGAGCCCTCAGATGTGTTCCATAACTTGAATCACTGTTTGAATGCCAATGATTCAATACATAATGGGAATGAAAATCTACTTCTGGTATAGACTGTAATGAAAGAAATCTTGTCCAGCACATATCAAGCTATCCACATGGATTGGTAAATAACATTTCCTGCCTCAACTACAGATTCCAAAATCCAAGAAACAAGCATCAACTAAGCCAAGTGTTCTGGTTTTTTTATATTTAAGTATCTTTTCTTTTGGAATAAGGATCAATGGATCACTAGAACACCAGAAGACTTTGTACTGCTGGAGGTGACATGGTTTTGAAAATACATGAAACTGAGGTCCTGACCACTTGGGGAAATTAAAGGGTCCCAGGCATTTTTCTTATGGGTATTGGTATTAACCCCAGCGCCCTAGCCAGATTCTATAGTGAATAACTGTATTCTGCCTACAGCTTAAAATGACCATGTTGCTTTTTTCATTCTGCCCAAAACTATTGGGCAGGATGAAAACATTAAAAAACTATTGTGTCCCCTCCAGAAATGACTAGGTCATTTTAACTCACACCATGACATTCAATTCAACTTTCTGTCAAACTGCTGTGCAGTGCTGATGAGTTACACCCATTCAGACAGCTACAACTTTCATGCTGAGAGAAGTAAATTCCTTTATAAATACCTCACCTTTGTGGCTAATTGGCTAATTATTGAATAAAGCACACCTCTTAAGGAAAAAAAATCCATAAAAAGTGGTCAGTAGAAAGGAAATCCAGGGAGATTCCTGCTATGGATTTTATTTCAAAGTATTCCATTAGGAAGAAATCTCCCTGAAAAGGAAGAAATATCAGAGAGTCTACAAAGTCCATTAGAGACTTCACTGTTGCTACTGATTTAATGTGGAAGATGCTTTGGGTACTATTGTTATGGGCAGCACCATAAAAATCAAAGATTGAGATCAAGACAGAGAGAAATAAACTGTTTGTCTCCCCAGAGAGATCAGGAGATTCTCCCTTCCTGTGTATCTTGAGAGATCTGTGCCAACACAGAACAATTTAGGTGGACTCTCTATTCTAGCTCTAGGCCTCCTTCCCAGACTCTTCTAACTTTCTCTGACAGCATAACTCCCAAGAAGCCACATTGTCAGGGTTTATCCTGTCTGTGGCTTCCTCTATAACACTTCTCAGAAGACATTCCATGGCACAAACAGAGGTTGCCAGAAAAATAAACATAGTATTAGGTTGTCCAAACTCTTCTACAGGGCTGATATAGGGATGACGTATGTTCCCCATCACCTATTACCTATGTACATGAATGGCCAGAGATACTACCATGGAAATAGGTGACTACTTCCTTTTGTTGCAAAGGCTGAAGTCAGTGTATGCAGGGCCTCCATATATGCAAATTTCAGGGGGACCCATTGGCCCTATGTCTGTCAAGTGCTTTAGGATATTTTGATAAGAGGAAGTTATAGAAATGCAAAATACTTTGTCTGCTGGCACCGAATGAGCAAAGCTGCAATTTTAAACATAAACAAAAGACTGCTATCAGTTTATGAAAAATGCAAAGAAAAGGCATTAAAAGAGTGTTTATTTCCATAGCCTCAATAGAGAAATAATAGTTAAGTCAAAGCAAATCATTTTCTGCCACTGAATACTCAGTTCTCCTGAGGATGCCATTAAAAAGCTTGTAACTAATAGCCCTGCTGGCTTATTCTCTGGAGATAAAACATGGTGAATGATATTCAGCAAGCATCAATACACAATAAATGTTCTCCAAATTAATATAGCTGTGAAAATATGTATATAATTTACCCCATTCTTTTAAATTAAAGTATTTTGGGGGTGTTCTTTAGTATTCTAGAAAATTTAGAAGTTGCTGATGGTTCATTTGTAATGTATTGAACTTTCATCTGTTTACTCAGATTTGGTTATTAGTTCCTAGCAAACAGGAGGTGAGAAAGCTCTAAAAGAAACTTTGTAATCACTCCCAGGGCTTGCTATTGAGGCACTTCTGTCCCTCTCATTGAGTTACTAAGGGGCTAGGGATGTGCCAGATTTCCATCAGCATCAGGATTCCCAGATAGTCGGTGTCTTTATTCAGGTGATCTGCCATTCACAAAGTCTGAAATCAGTTGTGAGACTTGTGTAAAGTCATGACATTGGGACAGTATATTTCAAAGTGAAAACAGTTTGACATTTCTTTGAAATATGGTGGTACCTGGACACAACATGATGACACTTTTAAAAGTCAAAAGGCTGCATTGCAACATGCCTTTAAACAGACTCAAATGCGGCAAAGTTAGCTCCACGTGAAGTCTTGGTTAGAAGGATAATAATTTCTAGAACACAAGGATTTAACAATATTGTGCCAAAACAGAGAAAACCCTTTAAGGTTCTCAGGACTCCCTAAGAGATATGAAGAACACTATGACATTATGAAAATTAATAACTATAGCTTTCACTTTCTACATTACATCACCATAACACACAAATATAAATAAATATTTATTTATGTGTAGGAATGAAAAAACATATACTTTTGTTTCACCAAGATAGTATCTGATACTTCCCCCCCATTAAAATGTAGACTTCTATATGCTGAATCTATCTATCTACCATTATGAATTAAGCACTAATAACATTAACCTCAAATATTATAACAGTGATACAGCGTAAACTAACCTATACCATAATCCTGTTCACTTATGATAGGTATCCCATAACACCTTGCAGTTGCTGAAGTAAGCATTTGGCACAAGCAGATAGGAAACTTGTCAAAATCAAGATACATTTGTTCTATGTCTTAAGTATACACAAGGGAAGTACCTTCATGGATAGATACCTGGAAAGCTAGTATTCCAAACAAAGTTAAGGATGGAACAGAACAAGAAGTTAGGGAACTGGAAGAAACTAATGGGTTGGATTTTAATGATGTGAAAAGAAAGGTGTAGCTTGTAAAATCATATAAATACCAGCTGAAATGTATAACTTAGAGATCACCCCTTCTGCAAAAGGAAATGTAACATTGATGCATAGGACTATTCTTCATAGGACTGGAATTGTATCAAATCTTTTTCCTATACAATATTAATAAACCAGGCTGTCATTTGTTATTTGGTCTCCTCAGTATATTTCAGAAAGAAATAATGAACCGAAGTATGGTCAAGCAATTGACCTATACAATTTATTAACAAAAATAAAAGCAAAATTAAATATGAAAAACTTACTTGGAACTATTAGCTCTATTTCTTCTGACATGGCAGTTCCCAGTTCATTTGAAGCATAACAACGATATTTCCCCTGAAAATCAGCTATGATCCCTTTATTTTGGATCACAAATGTTCCTGAATTTTTTGATGTAATTATCCTGGGGTCAGATAGTAGATTAAATGGTTTCTCATCTTTAGTCCAGTTAAAACTGAAAGGTAATACAAACATTAAGCATAAGGAGTTGAAAAATAATGTGCTGTACTATAAACATATCAGTAATCAAGGACCCATGGTGACTTATTACACTGAATGGTAAAAATCTCCCTTTGACTTCCCTGGTGTCAAATTGGGCCTCAAGAAAAATGTTGATAACATTAGCTATTGGGCACATCTCTCCTACTGGGCACTTTGAGAAAAGTGACTGCGACACAAATATTAATCCAGTGCTGAAGGCAAGGACAATAATTGAAAGTCATGATCTGAAAGTAGTGGCCATAATGAAAAGAATTAGAAAATTTGGATTAGAATCAAAACTATGGTAAACATGATGCTGTTCATACAAACAAAACCAGTTTCACTGATTCTGGCATGTACTCCTGAGAAATTTAGTTGAATCCACTGAGTTTCCCTTAGTTTTGGCACATAAATGTGAGACATTTCAAGTGGCCTTTAGTTTTGACACAAACCTCATTACGAGGGTGATTTTGACACAAACCCATAGCTTTAAATATCTAATTTACCCATAGTCCAGTCCAACATATCTTGAAACTAGGCCAGGCTTATTAAGAAGTATAGCTGGTCAAAAATTTCCCAATTGAGCAGTTTTTCATTGGAAAATGCAGTTTTATTGAAATCTAAACGTTTTGCAGGAACGCACTGATTTTGAAGAAATTGTTGGCTCTTGACTTTTTCATTTTGTTTTAATAATGTTGAAACTTTCAATTTTGATAAAGTAAAAATATTTAGTTTCTAATTTAAAATTTCAATTAGTTTTGTTTTGACTTTTATACAATATTCAAATATCATGTACATATATTATAGTTGTTATTCTATAGCATGTTTTCATATTATTGAAACAAAAAATCTTGATGGTCTCACAGCAAAGTTTTTGGTCATTTTATTTTGTGGGAAATATTGGCTTTTTCCTCCATTCCAAATGAGAAAAAATGTAAACTGTCAAAATTTCTTGGTGAATGGACGTTCTGTTTTCTGACCTGCCTTTCAAAAGGTTAGCTACCCTTGGCTAACATTTCAATGAATCTAGGCTGACCTTTCAGTTGTAACAAAACAGAAAACCAGGGCAAATTATTAACATACTTCACAGCTCCAGTCAGAACCATCTTAAAATGACTGTCCTCTTTAATACTGAAATTACAATTGTCTTTTTTTTAAAAAAACACTTAGTTTTCAACTTGGTTTTCTTTGCGGAGTACTGAATATGAAAACTCTACCATCACACAGATAGCTTCAGATAGCTACTAAATAGTTTAAATCTATGCTGAACAAACAATCTGACTGGTGGAAATTCACTTTATTAAAAAACTAAAATTTATATTAAGATATTTGATGCAAACTATCACCCCATGCTTATATTTGAGAAAACTATTGTGATATTAGGCACATACAAAAAAACAAATTAAATGTAAATGTGAACTCTTGACACTTGGTTAAATGAGCTTGGTATTTTCATGGGAGACAGAAGGCAAAACAATGCAAAAAGCAGATGGACAGCTGGTACCCTCTGATTGTCATTACACACCTGATATGTTTTATAATACAGCTGAACCAGCCTTGTGTAAGTCTGGGGGTAAATTTAGCCCATACTTGAGAAATAAAACATTCCCAAAGAAGTAAAGGGACATTAATCTTTATTTATGGAATGAGTGGGAGATGAAGCAACAAAATTTGGTGGCAACAAAATCTGGTGGCATAACAATGAACAACAAAGCTTAACCTATCCCCAAGATTATGAGCAGATTGTGTGCATAAGTTTTGCTTTTTCTTGCAAAGCAAGAACAATTTTAGGCAACAGCAAACAGAGGTAGAAAAGGAAAACAAATGTGTGATTATTCTTCTACTTGAAAGAAACTCTTACGTGGGATGTGGATTTCCTTTAGCTTTGCATTTAATTGTAAAGTCTTCATCAAATGGATATGCAACTTGGGTCATAGATTGCTCTGTGATTGTTGGAACTTGTGCAACTGAACAGAGAAGACGTTTGATTAGATAAAGTAATATTCAAACAATAGCAAGCACAGTTCAGATTAGAGGACTGCAAGACCCAATATATTATACTTACAAATATTTCAGGTGTACCTTTATAAATATTCTCCTGAACATGAAGACAGTCAGCATTCTGAAATCAGTGCTTTGGGTGTTTCAATGCCAAAAGAGAGGTTGGGCAGCAGTTGGCTAGAATACTCCAGAACATGGAGGGAGTGCAATAGGATGAAGTAATTATATGGATCTTCCCCTACCCTGCTTTTTGCCTCATGTGGAGCTTGATCCAAAGTCTACTGAAGTCTTTGTTTTTCTGCTGATCTCAATGGGCTTTGAATCAGACTCCTGAAGAGAACAGTGCTGATTGCATGAGCAGATAAGATTTCGCTCTGCCATTCCTGAGTATGTTCTCCCCCCTGAGGCATCATAACTTGTTCTCCAGTCTAAAAGCATAATGGATCTAAAGGTTGTAACTGAGCTGGTGCTCAGACCTCCACATCCCTCTATGACTCTGACTTATAGAACCACAATTAAGACAACAGTTTAGTTTCTTCTAATATAAACTAAAAGATAGGAAATGTAGATTCAAGATTTCTAATGCTCCTGACTGTATTGAGCTCTGATTTGTCTTCTGAGTTTGTGAATGATTTTTCTTAACGTCAGGTGGCAAGAAGATACTTCCCCCCCCCCACTAGTAATGAGTTGAGCAGAAGGCAAATCTGCCGATAAATCAAGTATGTGCAAAGTCCTTGGCTTTTCAATAAAATACAATATGCATGATTATACACTTCCCAGAGCAGGCTGTCCATTTCATTAGTGACATTTGTGAACACTGCAACATGCTAGCCAGTAGCCATTAATATTACCTATATTTTATTGTAATTAAAAATGCTGAGCTGCGATTTACAACAGAAGTATTCCCACAGAAGTCAGTCAATACCCACACCTTGCTTGCTAGAGCGTTCATCTCTTTCACATTTGTCTGAATTTATTAAATTTAAGCAGGGGATCAAGTTAATAACCCGGGGTGTTCTAAACTATTCATATACAGTTTACATGGAAAATCATCTCCAGTATTTGGTCCGTTATGGATAGATCATGCTGTTTTCATTCATCTATGGCACAAATGTGCATCATTATGATGCACACAGAAAAACAAAATGATGTTTCACTGACATATTCTACAAGAATTAAAATATTACAAATCTCTCAGAAATGAGGACACACAACAGAGAATGTGGTCTGCACTATAATTGCAGGCAATTAATCACCACATTTTCTTTCTTGTGGTGTATAATGATTAGCATGGAATTTGGTTTCACTTTTCAGTTGAACAGGCCATGAAGCTCAAAGCTCAAATCTTGCTGTGCCATATGGTATCGAACCCCTTGCTTCTATGCTGTGTCCACCCTTCCCCACTACCTTATAAATATTTGGACATAATTCCTCTCTATTAATATAAAAAGTGCTTCATTTGAACAAATTAAAGGACATACAGTTCCCCAGAGCTGGAGTTTATATTTAGGTGGCTGCACAGGGAACCTGCCCCATCCTTGACAACAAACGTAATCCTGCACACAGCTCAGTGCAAGGATGGATCCTGGCTAAATACTGGTGCTATGGGTACTGCCTCCCTGCATGATACATAGAGCTCGCCAGCCATGGAAATGAGTATACGTTGCAAGCCCCAGGAGGTGTACTCTTCCTTCCAACTGGGATTTAAATTTCTTGCTGGGGTCTGGGTGGCAGGTGCCTTGAAGTGGATCAGTAGCTTAAAGTTATAGCTGAGCCTAACATGTTTAGAAACTAGACCCCCATGGCTGAAGTGTCTGTATCCCCCAAAAGAATTTAGGTGCCTAACTCCCAATTAAATCAACAGGAATTAGGCCCCTAAATATCCATGAGGATTGAGGCCTGAATGCCTAGAAAAAAATCAGATGTCTCCTTTTTCTGCGTAATTGATGGGACAATTCACCTAACGAAAGGGAAGAGAAAGCAGAATTTATAATAAATAGGTACAACTCACCTGATAATGGTATTTCAATAGCTGATGCCAAATTTAATACAAAGAAAAGCAGACATATGTCGATCCTTTTTGTGCTTAATAGTGTCTTCATTCTTCTTCTGTAAACGGGAGTGCAAATAGAATGAAAGAGTGTTTTTCTTTCACCTTCAAATCAATTCAAATCAGATGTAAGAATGAACCTGTAAATCTACAAAGAAGAGAGTCATATTAGTTCACGATATTAACTTGGACCTACTGAGGTTACTAAACTAAAGCAACACTCAAGGGTTCAGAGCGAAAGTGAAAATATACATGTATTAACTTGTGCATTTCCCTCCTTTGCTTCTGAATTAATAAAACTAGAGCAAAAACAAAGCAAATTAATAATACCGCAGAAATCTGATTAC
This sequence comes from Pelusios castaneus, assembly GCA_007922175.1. NCBI lineage: Eukaryota > Metazoa > Chordata > Testudines > Pelomedusidae > Pelusios > Pelusios castaneus. The sequence continues at coordinate 17,577,357 of ML685770.1, forward strand.
TTTTTGCTTTCAGTTTAAGATCAGGGAAGGGTATATTTGTAATCATTCCTGTTCTTAAATGTTTATAATTGAGAAAAATGCTATTTGGGAAACAGTGCAACAAATCTAATGAGAGAAAGTCTGTGCCCCAGTGTCCCTGTTTGGAAATCTCATATGTTCTTTATCTTTGTTTTATGCTTAAAACAAGACATTTAAACAAATGTGTTCATTAATAAGGACCAGCATATGAAACTTTTGCTTTTCTTCCATAATCCCAATGCTACTATATACAAGTTTTACACCCCTGTTCTACATTTTAGGATTTTATGTTACAAGGCCAAAATACCAGTAGCATGCCAAAAGGAGAACTTTTTCATCTCTAATGAGCATTTAACTGCTATTCAGAGGGATAAAAAGAGACAGCTCTAAAAATGCAGGTGTGCAGAAAATGCTGGTCATCAGCAGTACTTGGTATGTCAATTCAGTATTAACCAACACAAGGCAGATATGTTTTCTAACTGTCAGCGGAGCTCTCTCCCTGGTATTGATAGTGTGCCAATCACCACTATATGCCAGATATCAAATGTCAACATTATCTAGACAGGACAATTTTCAGACCAGAGATGATCAAGAATGAGGTAATAGCCAGCTCAGGATTAGTAGTGGGGGGCCAGCAGAAGCCAACTGCCAAATGGCAGCAGAGACAGACAGATTACCGGTATTTCCCCTGCACCCCTTTCCTCTAACTGGAAGAAGCTCTCTTAATCTGCTTCCTTCTTTTATCCAAGGAGAGAAGATAGTGAAAGAAGCCACCCAGTCATTCCCAAAGGTCCCAGGAGGGAAAAGGGGAACAGCTGACTAAGTTGCAATGCTTGTCGACAGGTGACACAAGCCATTGGCTTATAGTATGGTAGAAACTGTGGAGAATTCAGAATTTTTGAAGCCAGGTGGAAGATAGAGATTATCACTGATTTCTATTTAGAGGTTTGGTGGGTGGAGGGGGGGGGGGGGGAAACATCTGTAAGTGAAAGTCAGGAAATTTGAACTAAGTTAAAATGAAAGTGGAAACCAGATTTGTAAGAGACCACTGCAAATTGGAAGTGCTACATTTCCCACCTCAAATAATGATCAGAACTTTCCCGTTTATCAGTGGTATGGGAGAGACAAAGGAAGAGGCCACCACATGGCAAAATCTCAATCTCGTGCTTCCTCAGTAGAGCTCTACTTTTCAGAGGATGCGAGTGCTGTGCTTTAAAAGTGCCAGAACACAGGTACCAGAATAGTTGTAAGATGCTGTTCTGCTTGCTTCTCCAAAAAAGTGAACTCCACCGGGACTCAAGCACTGCCATGTTTACTATATCTGCTAACTGGTCTCTTCAGCGACTTATTTCCAATATTTCCACTGAGGAACTTCAACAAGCCACCATATTTTAAATCAACCTGCCACAAAAACGTCTATTTCTTCTCTCAAATGTGAAAATTTACCCCAGATGACAGGGGCAATATTAAATCTTGAATTTGCCTAACATCTGATTGCTCATTGTTTTTTGAAAGTAGGAATGGAATCTTTAAATCACTGGAAAGAAGAGATTATTATGCCATTCAGTTAACAGTAAATACAGATTGCTTTAAAGACAGCTCATTTGTTTGTTTAATGAGATGTCCTTTATTTACAGTGGACAAATCTTTCAACATATCAGTTTTATTAAGGAACCATGCAGTGTCAGTCAGATTTTTGTATTGCATATGACCCCTTCCAGAAGCATGTAATAAAAATATTGGGCAATCAAACAGGAGAGGAAATATTAAATTTCCATTTGTCTCCTAAACCTAGTGAAGAATTTTGACTACATATAATTAATGTATTAAAATAGCTCATAAATATTAAGAATGGCAGCCCCCCCCCAAAAAAAAAATCAGAATAGTCTCTAAGAGCTACCAAATAAAATTATAGTGTAAAGCTAAATACATCGTAAGTCCCAGCAATTTTTCCCCATTAAAATATTTAAGGGTCTGGGTGAGATCTCTGAGCATGTTCTGTACAGTATAGCAAATATTAATTAAACTAATGGATTCCCAAAGCCTAGTAATGGTTAATTTCAGAGCTGACCTTTTTGTTAGCTAGGTTCAAATTTAGTTTATCAGTAACTTCTATGTTAAAAGGTTTTTACATAAAAAGTCATTGGTAATTAGAGAGTAGGGTCTTTAGGCATGGCACCAGTTACGAGATAGATGAGTAAATAAAAATAAATAAATAAAAAAAAAAAAAAGCAGCAGCAGCTTTTGGGTTTTACCAAAGAAGGAAGTTGCTTATTTAATTATACAATATGTGGAAAGATGGAAAGATAGGAGACTCTACAGCACAGAGGCTTAATGGGATATTGTTGCTCTTTAGTAGCCATGACAATAGACAGAAGAGATAAAAATACTGCTTCAGCCAACATTTGTCTGCACTGCAAAATCACACATACCTTCTGCCTACAGTGGCTAGTCCCAGAAAAAAAATTATATATAGCCTCTTCATATCTTTTGGGTATCTCTTTGTGACCGTTTCAACTTTGGGATCCCCTCCGCAGGTCACTGACTATCATTTAACCCAATTCTCATGTGTTTAAGGCGAATAGTGCCAGAGCCCACTAGATTTGAACAACCTTTTAGAATGAATTAAGTGAAAATGTTCCCTCTTCATGGCTTGCAGCATCCATAAGTACATTGCCACCCCCTAGCCTTTTAACTCTTGTTCTATTCCCCACACTAACAAAAGAGCTCCTCTGCCTCTCATTCTCTCCATGAATGAATTCTCTCCCCCATGATGTACCTAAGGTAACCACTCCACCCACCAAAATGGACTAATTGCCTCAACACTCCCGGCACTTTGCACTGCCACTTGTTCTGCCTCTCAACTGACCTCTGCCATACACTATAGTGTTCCTTCCTCCCCAATCACCTTGGCCCCTTCTCTGCATGATTCCTGGCCTGAGATTAGCTGAATCAATAATAAGGGCAGTGGGTCATGTTTGGCGAACAGGCTGGTGGAGGAGGAAGTTTCCTGTAGCAGTGACACAAAGAAGGCCTCTTGGGTATAGCCAGCTGTGTGGAAGGCAGGGGAAATGAGTCTGGTCTTGAAGACAATCCAAGACAATCCCTGGAAATATCATGGAGCAGGTCCTCAAAGAATCCATTCTGAAACACTTGGAAGAAAACAGAGTGATCAGGAACAGTCAGCATGGATTCACCAAGGGAAAATGGTGCTAACCAACCTGATTGCCTTCTATGATGAGATGACTGGATTTGTGGATGCAGGAATAGCCGTCGATGTGATATACCTCATTTTTAGCAAAGCTTTTGATACGGTTTCCCACGACATACTTGTCGGCAAGTTAAGGAAGCATGGGTTGGATGAATGGAATGAAAGGTGGATAGAAAACTGGCTAGATCATCGGGCTCAGCAGGTAGGAATCAATAGCTCAATGTCTAGCTGGCAACCAGTAATGGGTGGACTACCCGAGGGGTCGGTCCTGGGACTGGTTCTGTTCAGCATCTTCATTAATGATCTGGATGATGGGATAGATCGCACACTCAGTAAGTTAGCGGATGACACCAAGCTAGGGGGAATGGCAGACATGCTGGAGGGCAGGGACAGGATTCAGGGAGACCTAGACAAATTGGAGCATTGGGCCAAAAGATATCTCATGAGATTCAACAAAGACAAGTGCAAAGTCCTGCACTTAAGATGAAAAAATCCCATGTACTGCTACAGGCTGGAGACCGATCGGCTGAGTAGCAGCACTGCAAAAAAGGACCTGGGGGTTATGGTTGATGGGAAGCTGGACATGAGTCAACAGTGTGCTCTTGTTGCCAAAAAGGCCAATGGCATATTGGGCTTCATCAGTAGGAGTGTTGCCAGCAGATCGAGGGATATGATTGTTCCCCTCTATTTGGCACTGATGAGGCCACCTCTGGAATATTGTGTCCAGTTTTGGGCTCCCCACTACAGAAAGGATGTTGACAAATTAGAAAGAGTCCAGTGGAAGGCAAGGAAAATGATTAAGGGGCTGGGGCACATGATGTATGAGGAAAGACTGGAGGAACTAGGCTTATTTAGTCTGCAGAAGAGAAGACTGAGGAGGATTTGATAGCAACCTTCAACTACTTGAAGAGGTGCTCCAGAGAAGAGGGAGCCAGGCTGTTCTCAGTAGTAACAGAGGACTAAACAAGAAGCAATGGTTTCAAGCTGCAGGTGGGGAGATTGAGGCTGGATATTAGGAAAAATCTTTCTCACTAGGAAGGTGGTGAAGCATTGAAATGGGTTACCTAGGGAGGTTGTGGAATCTCCATCTTTGGAAACATTTAAGGCCTGGTTACACAAAACCCTGGCTGGGATGATTTAGAGGGACTGGTCCTGCTTTTAAGCAGGGGGTTGGACTAGATGACTTCATGAGGTCCTTTCCAGCCCTAAGATTCTATGATTCTACTCAGCAAGTCAAGAAGTTCAGCTATTTACATCAGGTAATATTTTCCCCTTACTGGTTCCCACATTAGCTTGGGGGACACAGAGAGAGTTAACTATCATGACCTCTATTAAAAAAATATTAGTCTCTCCAGTCATTGCTACTTCTCTCCTCCCCTGCCAACCCTTCTAGTGTGTATGAGTAATTAAAAATAAAATATTAGACTTTCTGCCCGGTGCCACAATTAGCAGAAGGCATCCTAAGCGACCTTTTGGAACAGAGACACCCACTGAGCATGTGTAGATAATTAACCTAACATTTTTCCATGCAGTGAGCAGGTGAGATCTCCTGTGTTCACTGATGAGCTCCCATTAGCTCAGAGAGAGACAGAGATTTATGCTAGTGAGGCACTGGCTGCATTATAATGCAAAAGCTGAGTGGATTTTACTGTATTCTGTAGCTTTAATTTTTTTTTTTTAAATGGCAAGGGTGGGAGGCAAAATCCATGTGGACTCCTTTTATTTTATTTTGCTTCAGATGTCAATGTCATAGGGAGTATTTCCCCTAAAACAGGGGTGGTCAAGCATGCAGCCCATGGGCTGGATGTGGCCTGCGAACCTCTTTCATCCGGCTCATGACTGTGCTCTGAAGGACCACATTCTCTCCCTAACAGAGAGAGAGAGAGAGAGAGAGAGAGAGAGAGAGAGAGAGAGAGAGAGAGAGTGGGTCTCACATTCGTGGCATCGTGGAGCGCTGAGTGAGTGTCAGGTCTCACAGCATCACAGAGCACCGGGTATGCGAAACTGTGCTTCGTGAGACAACACTGTATCCCTAACAGAGAGGGAGAGAGAGGGGGGTATCATGGAGCACAGTCTCGCATACACAGCTCTCCGTGATAGTACGCTAGTATTTCCATTTATGGTACGTACGGCCCACTTGAAGTACATTTAAGTCAAATCTGGCCCACCATGAGCTTGACAGCCCTGCTCTAAAAGTTTTTTGACATCCCAATGTCAGGAAAAAAAAAATCTTCACTTGACACTGTGTACTCAATGCCTATTTTGGATATTGCCAGGCCTCTGAAACCAATTCATAGTGTAAATGGTAGTGGAACTGAAAATATCCCTCTATATCAAAAATACAGTCCAAGCAAGAGACCAAGAGAACATATTTTCATAGCTGCACCAGTGCCAAACATAACAGCAAAATAACCTTTCTACTCCTATTCCAGATTATCCTGTTCATGCATCCAATGACAGAACTAGCTGTGATGAGATGCGTATATGCGCACACCATTTCTTGCAGATGCAGATCAAATGAGGATAATCATATTTGTATCTGCACAGGGCTCTACAGATGAGTAGAGCCCTGCAAATCCACGGATATTCACATTATATCTGTGTCTGTGGAGCAACGTGGATATCTGTAGACCATTTCTTGCAGATGCAGACCAAATGGAGCTCTATACATATTTGTATCTGTGCAGACCTCTACTTATTATCAGCGGATTAACCACCGCATGCTCCAAATCTTTTTCTGATTCACCGCTTCTCAGGATAGAATGTCTCATTTAAATATGGCCTACTTTCTTGCTTCCTATATTTACATTTAGCCCTAATAAAACAGATGCCCTTTGCTTGCACCCAACTTTCCAAAGAAACCAGATTGTTCTGTATCTGTGACCTGTGTTCTTCATTATTTACCTCTCCCCCTATTTTATAGTTTCCAGACTTTACCAGTCATGATTTTATGGCCGTTTTAAAGGTAATTTATACAAATATTCAATAGCTTAGGGTCAAAAACCGATCTTAGCAAGACCTTGCTAGAAACACACCAGTTCAATCTTAATTCCCTGTTTACAATTACATTTTGAGATCTATCATTTAGCCATCTTTTAATCCATATAATATATGCCAAATTAATTTTATATCTTTCTAGTTTTTAATCAATATACCATGCTGTACTAAGGCAAATTCCTTACAGAAGTTGAGGTATATGACATCAACACTATTACTTTTATCAACCAAACTTGTAATGTCATACAAAAGATAGCAAGTTACTTTCCCCAAAAAACTATGATGATTGGTATTAGTTCTATTACTTTTCTTTCATTCTTTATTAATTGATTAATCACCTGCTCTGTTACTTCCCTGGACCAATGTCAGACTGGCATGCCTGTAATTATCAAGGTCATCCCATATCTTTCAGCACAACATCAGCTTTTGTCCAGTCTTCCGGCACTTCCCCTGTGTTCACCTCTTATTGATCTCTTATCAGAAATAGGCAAATCACGCAGGAAAACTTAGGACTAGTCAGGTTGGAAAAAAAACTTAGGGTATTCTGTTCTATTTTATTCTACATATGTTCTTGTACCCCACTTGTAATAGCTAAGCACTTTCTAGTAGTACATTAAATAAGGTTACTGACATCTATCCTGTGCTGTTTGCTCTTTCTTTCTCTCCCAAGGAAGAGAAATTTGTTCCCTGGGGTGTTTTTTTCTTTTTAAAAATTATGATTGTTGCTATGTGTTTGTTACAGAAGAGAAACTCAAAATGTGCCTTGCATTTGAAATGGGAGGTGAGGTTTGTGACGGTTTAGATTTTATTAATTATGGTATCAGTTACCAATAAGGTCAAACCACATGAACAGGGTAAGTTTGAGCTTAGAATAATAGGGATGGAAGGGACCTCACGAGGTCATCTAGTCCAACCCCCTGCTAAAAAGCAGGGCCACTCCCACTAAATCATACAGCATGTGCTGACTTTCTCAGGGCCATCTGTGCCATTTTACTACGGTCACTTTTCACAGCAGAACAGCACTTTAAATTCAGAGAATCTGATGTTCAAACATCGTTTTACTACACTCACAATTTAGAGGTACTAGTTAGGCAATTTGCAGGTAATAGCATTGCACTGACTTCAGTGGGGGCTACAAAGACCACAGCACTTTTGAAAATCTGGCCATGTATTAAGATGCCTAAATATGGATTTAGGAGCCTAACATTACTCACCCATATTTGCACACCTCGGCTTTACATATCTATGCCTATCAACTTTTCTGCCAAACTGCAACCACAAAAATGGAGTCCTGGTTAAGACTGGGGTGAAAATTTGGGCCTATGTCTAGAGCCCTGCAGATCCGCGGATATCTGCTTCTTATCCACGGATATCTGCATCCGCGGGTGCAAGTGCGGATATCCATAGACCCGCTGCTGCCGATTGCAGCTCGGGTATGGATACTATTTTTATCTGGTCACGGCTGTATGTGCAGAGAGCACCATTGCTCTGCCCAGAACATCTGATTGGTTACAGTTGCAGCCCTGACTGAATCTAGGGGCCAGTCCAGGAGGAGTAACAGTTGCTCCCTCTCCTACGTCCCCCACTGCCGGCCACTCCTCCCAGCACCAAACAGCTGAGTTATCTCAGCAGCCCCCGTTTCACATGGCCAGCCCAGCGGAATAAGAGTTGCTCAGATCTGGGCTAGCCAGGGCTCTGAACAGCATCGGGCTTTTACTGGTTCATCCGGGTCCTGGATCTCGCCCCCAGCTGTCCTTCAGTCTCTGACTCCAGAGCCAGAGCCCAGCCCGTCAGAGCTGGTGTTCAGTTTCAGTGGCCAGTCCCCACCTCCACTGATCAGCTGAGAAACTGCAGCAGCCTAGACTTCCCAGCCCAGCCCAGACAGAATAACAGCTGCTCAGATCGGAGCCAGCGAAGACTCTGAAAAACTCTGGGAGCACTCTCTCTTGGCAACTCTCTCCCCTCTCAGCTGTTTCTCAGGTTCCCTGAACCTAGCTCGCCAGAGCCCACGCACATCAGCTGATGATGGGCTGCTGCTTCCCCTCTTCTCTGGCTGCCAGCCTCCCAATCTGAGCGCTCAGCTGAATGAATTACCTTGCCCATGCTGAACAGTTGAGTGACCTGATCTTTGCTCTAGTAGGTGGAATAACCAGATGATCAGGGCCAGCAGGGCTCTGAACAAACAGTATCGGGAGCTACTGGCTAGTACCACCCTCCCTGCCCCCTTCCTCGGGCTCTGTGTGAGGCAGCTGCTGCTCTCTAACAATCCAGGAACTGACAGGCAGCTGCCCCAGAAGAAAAAACAGAGGTTGCACCGGGATCCTTAGGACTTTCTATAATGTTTAAAATAAAAACTGTGTGCGCACATTTACTAAGCCCCTGCTTTTAAGTTGTTACATTACAGAACACACACAGGCAGGAACACAAAACAGAAGCACAGTGTAATGACGAGGAGCCGAGCGGAGCGGAGCTGCTGCACGGCGGGGGCGGGGCCATTGAGGATACCCACAAAACATGAAGATTCGGATACATGCTTACATGTCTCGGATATGGATGGGTGACGGATCCAAATTTTTGTATCCGCGCAGGACTCTACCTACATCCATACATAGTTATAATTTTACCATGATAAATTCAGCACTTTCTGATGGAGCACTCACTAGTTACTTCAACATACCACTCCTGAAGTTGTTCCAGGTGGTGAATGCATCCTCATCTCAAGTCACAAAGAGAAAAGTTTTAAGTATCTTGCCAATAGTCATAGGCTATGTAATGGGGATGTTTGTATATGTTTCTGACTTGTTGCTGTGCATTTTAAGCTCGTCATTGCACATAACCCTAAAATGCAGTCTTGTTAAAGGCTGGCAGTATACTGCAATTTATGCTTTCAATTGCCTTAAAAGCTGTTTACAGTGGTCATTGTTGTGCTCCCATGATTGCTTAGTCTCTGACAGTGTCTGTGATTTAATTTGCTTTGCACAGCTATGAGCTAAAATCACTGGACTGCTAAATTCCAACATACAAGGGCCCTATTATTTTTTTTAAGGCCTTTCATGCCTTTTTTACACCCGTGGTGATTGAAAACTAAAGAAATGATGCAGGACACATGACTTCTAATTATCACTAATGGACTGGTTTCATATTTACAATAATTGACAATACAAAGTTTCCTCATTAGTAACTACAAATGCATGTTCCAAAAGAGCATGGAATCTTCGCTTATGCCAGAATAACGGGTTCCTTGTAACAGGTCTGATCCAAACTCCACTGCAGTTCTTTATATTAACTTTAATTGGGTTTGGATTACGTTTTAAATTACCAAGGCTTGGAATATTTTTCCAGTAGTTTGAACTACCTCTCAGCGGAAAATCATCCTCTTATTTTCAGCTTGCTCACTTTTTCAGTGATGCCAGGCTCACACTTCTTAAGTCAATTGGGTCCTTAAGACTTGAAGCACTAGTCAGTAATCCTGGCAACAGATGATACATGATCACTGGTGAAATATTAAGACTATAAAGAAAACCAGTCCATATTAATTTGGGCCTCTCAATCTTCTTGACCAATACCATAACGGTATGTGTATTATGATTAGATCTTAGTCAATACTGAGATAATTCATAATTAGTCATTCAATTTGATTTTAAATGCATCCATCCACTTTTATGTTTACTTGCAAGGAATATTCTTGTGAGCAAGGCTGGGCACAGGGATGCTTGACAAAGGAGTACATTTTGACTATGTATTGCACACACACTGAAAGCAAATGTCAGATTTTCATTTGTGAATGTTCACACTGGAAGCCTCATTCTAAGAGTAACACTCATGCTATCATGGATCAGAAACATGTGACTTACTGGGGCTTGAATTTAAAATATCCACTAGTAAGTTCGTGGATGACACCAAGCTGGGGGGAATGGTAGACATGCTGGAGGGCAGGGACAGGATCCAGGGAGACTTAGACAAATTGGAAAACAAGGCCAAAAGAAACCTCATGAGGTTCAACAAGGACAAGTGCAAAGTCCTGCACTTAGGACGGAAAAATCCCATGCACTGCTACAGGCTGGGGACCGATCGGCTAAGTAGCAGCACTGTAGAAAAGGACCTGGGGGTTAAGGTGGACGGAAAGCTGGATATGAGCCAACAGTGTGCCCTTGTTGCCAAAAAGGCCAATGGCATATTGGGCTTCATCAGTAGGAGTGTTGCCAGCAGATCGAGGGATGTGATAGTTCTCCTCTATTCGGCACTGGTGAGGCCGCATCTGGAATATTGTGTCCAGTTTTGGGCTCCCCACTACAGAAAGGATGTGGACAAATTAGAAAGAGTCCAGCGGAGGGCAACAAAAATGATTAGGGGGCTGGGGCACATGACTTACGAGGAGAGACTGAAGGAACTAGGCTTATTTAGTCTGCAGAAGAGAAGACTGAGAGGGGATTTGATAGCAACCTTCAACTACTTGAAGGGGTGCTCCAGAGAAGAGGGAGCTAGGCTGTTCTCGGTGGTAACAGAGGACAGAACAAGGAACAATGATTTCAAATTACAGCTGGGGAGGTCAAAGTTGTATATTAGGAAAAATTTTCTGTCTAGGAGGGTGGTGAAGCATTGGAATGGGTTACCTAGGGATGTGGTGGAATCTCCGTCTTTGGAGATATTTAAGGCCTGGTTAGATAAAATCCTGGCTGGGATGATTTAGAGGGAGTGGTCCTGCTTTTAGCAGGGGTTTAGACTAGATGACCTCATGAGGTCCCTTCCAACCCTATGATTCTAAGAGGCTATACACACGGGCTATGTCTACACTTTCAAGTTAGTTCGAATTAAGAAAGCTTAATTCAAACTAACTTAAGCCTTGGCCACACTAGGCTTTCATTAGTTCGAATTAAGGACTTCCTTAATTTGAACTAATATATTTGATTGCTTAGTTCAAACTAACCCTTAATTCAAAATAGTTAGTTCGAATTAAATCAGTGCGGCCATATTAGTTCGAACTAACTGCTTAGTTCGAACTAATCGGCAGATTGACCTTCATGCAACTGACTAATTCGAACTAAGCAAGTGCTCTGCTGGACATGGCTAGTTCGAACTAGCATTCTAGTGGGGCCATGCTAGTTCAAATTAAGTTAATTCGAACTAACTAAAATTAGTTTGAATTAGTTAATTCGAATGAACTAAATTGTACTTGCTTTTGTAAGCACGCAAAGACAATAAAAGCAGTTTGCAGTTTAGTTTTCAATTCAAAAGGTTAACAGCAGATTTCCCCAAATGAAAGTAAGGCAAATGGTCATGATCTGAAAAGGAATTTTTGTCAATGACATTTACTCTTCTTGTTTCCTTCTTACCCCCCAGTCTCTCTGACTTGAAACACAGTTCATTTAGTTGCACTGAATGATGACAATTCAGTCTTTCTAAGTTAAAAAATAAATTTATTATACTGAAGTATCACACTGCTTTATTCGGAGTTGTGCCTGAGTAAAAGGAGCAGGCTTTAAGCTGCCCCAAACAGTTTGTTTTAATCATTAAGCCTCATACTCTACAAGATGTTCGCCAGGCAGACATCCATTAAATATTCCAGTATCTTCAAAATGTAGTGAAAAGGGTCTGCATGTGCATAGCTCCTTGCAGGATTGGAATCAGATTTAATTGTTCATTCAATATAAAGATTGGTTTAAAATAGCGCACCTTCTCCCCCCATATACATGTTACCCATTGTAAGTTCATCCCAAGATGAATGTTGTACTTTATCAGATATTAAATGAGAAAAATAAAATAGCAAAGCCCAATACATAAGCTCTTCATTTGAAAACACAGCAACTCTCAGTACGGGAGCAATTCTGATGCCATGAAAATCATCTGACTCCAGTGGTAACCACTGTACATCAATAAGGTTTCCATTCTGTGTAGTGATTTTCACAGCATGGGGCTCGTGTTCACTCAAGAATTCCCAGCACTGACAACTAGATGACACTGACTATAGGAGAAAAAGGTATTTAATTACAAATGAGTTTCCTTATAAACAATGAAAATATTTATTATTGCCATGTGATCTATTGGATATTAGTTGTTTCTGATGTAACTCAGGGAGGCAAAAACATTTACAAGGTGCATCTCTTTGGTGATGGCAGATTTTGTTTGTTGCATTTATCTCAGAGTCTCGTGTCTTAGTTTATTGTCTTGTGATATGAAAGTAGCTTTCAAAATATTTCTCTCACACACAACCAAATATATTTATGAGCAAGCTCAGCACAGTCCCCAAGGATTTTGAGAGAGGAAAATGTTGGCTATGTCTAATTCTGAAATCTTAAAACAAAGCAAAATTTATGAAAATTTGGCACAAATCTTCACTTACACTCATATTATTCTTGTAGATAACGATAGTGCTGTGAAATCCATGAACACACCATGTGGATTTAATTTAAATTGCATTCACTCACACATGACAATAGAAGATTTCATGACAACAGAGACTTGTGTATTTACTGCTTTCCTATGATTTCCCCCCATCCCTATGTAATGAAAAATTAGCTTTTCCAGCTTCATGGAGGGTTGCATTTCCTGATAAGTCAAACCCATTAAACTTCCATCATTTCTTACACTACAAGAGACATGAGAGATTACTCAAAGAAATCAAGTGAAAATTAATCATTTAACCATAGAAATAATATGAAAATGATTTTAAGGGTGTAAGTTAAATTTCGAACACATCCCACTGAGCTAAACACCACCCTCCTTGTTAATTCTCTATTTAGGCTAATCCAAATGATTTTTGCCCAAATGAGGAGCAACACCAAGCCAGCATCCCTTCTTTCTCCCCCATCAACTATCCCCCCATGCTCATTGTGTGTCAGGTCCCAACTTAGAGATTCTGGTTCACTTTTTTGAGTAGATCTCCCATTCAACTCAATGGATTTGCAATATACAGAAATACAAGGGATCTTACCTTGGGTAAAAACATGTAGAATTTGGGTGAGTTTGCCCAATCAATTTTGACTCCTTAGGTAAGAAACCTTTAATAGCTACATGTAATATTTTACTGAATGGAAGGATGGATTCTCAGCTTTAGCATTTCCTTTTTTGTGGTTGTACCTTAGATTCCTAACAGCTTTTTTCTCTAAATCAAGGAGCGGCTTTAAAACTTAAAAATAAAGGTTAAGAAAGGGGGAGGGGAGGAAAACACATAAAAATGGGACTGATACTCTTATTAGATTGCATTTATCTTCTTTGGAGCCATTATGATCTCAGAGGAGGTATACAAACAAGTGTTATGGTCCAACTTTTCAGGTGACATCTCACCAGAGTTCAGTGTATATAATCTTAATGGAAGAGGCTGAGATATAATACTAAGAAGCATAGTATTATAATTTATCAAGTCATAATCATGTTTCAGTAGCGGATGTTAATGGAAAAAAATTGTATCGAGACTTTCAGGGGAACTGAATAGATAAGATCATATCTAGTTCTGCACATGAACAGTACTATCTTTTTTTAGGCTTATCTTATTTGTTTAACTCTATAATGAGGATGGTCTCATCCGAAACATCCCACTGATTTCCCCACTACCACCAACACTGATCGGCATTAATGCCTTTCCCCTCAGAGTTCTCTATCAGACATCAGTCAATTCAGCTGAAGAAATCTGGTTGACTTTCATGCAGTATGAATACAATATCTTTCAGAGAAAGGAAAATGACTTTGCAATTCGGATTTCCTAAATAAATAATTTGAGGAGCTTGTTATTCATTACTCCCTACCACTAGGAAGTGTAACATTTTCAGTTCTGATTTACTTTCAGATACTGTTAACCTGTATAGGTACATGTATATACAAATATACACACACACAGACAGTGTTTTCTGGTATTTATTGTATTTACTACTAGATTTTTACTCAGACTACTTGCCCTTTAAAAGGATGAAGAAATAATAAAATGCAGACTACCCAGTTATTGAGCCCAGAAGCTCTCTGAAATACACTCACATGCTTACTCACTCCATGGATCAGATGAATTGGGAGTGGCAGAGAATGAGAGACGACTTAGCAGATCCACAACTCTACTCCCCTACTGGCTGATGTGGATGATTGGTGCTGTTATGGGTCAGCAGCAAATTCTTATCTCTGACGCCCAGAGAGGAACCAGGGATGAAAATGTGTGTCAGGCTTGCTCTACACCCAAAGTTCTGGTTGATGGAGCTACATGACTCAAATTCATACTCTAGAGGTGTAGTATGCCATGGTAGATACATCACTAGGTCAGTGGAAAAATTCTTCTGTCAACCTACCCGTTGCCTCTCAAGAGGGCAGATTTACTCCTCCATCACTGTAGTAAGTTTCTCCACCACAGAAAAACTAAGATGTGCTACCATATGGTTTTTAGTGTAGAAATATCTTCAAAAGGGACTCAGGGACTACTCCACATCCCCTTCCTCGGGACTTTCCACTACCCTGAATCTGCTCCTTAGATTGTACTTTATGCTAACATTACATGGATGGTACCAGGAGCTTACGTTTGCATGGTGCTGACTTTAATATGCAGCGTACACTGAAATGAAAGGACGGAGAGGGAGAGCGAATGGAGGAACTCTGGAGTACTGTCATTGTCAGGAAGCAGGGCATATACTGATCCAGTCTCTGAGCAACCTAATGAGCTCAGCTGATCAATAGCGTCTGCCTGATGGGCTACAACGCCTGAGAGGTAGGAAGACTCAGCAGATCAGCTTATAAATCCAGCAGCAGTAGTAGTTTGGCATCAGCTTGAAGAATTTGCTCATTGTGCCTGCTCATTTCCAGACCTGCTCCTGCCATTCTTCATTCCATATAATCCAGCTCTGACTCTTGGCTCCAATTCCTGACATGTGACTCTGAAATCTGGCCTCTGATTCTGGTTTGGAGCCATGGCTCTGATTCCTGACTCCAGCTCTGACCCTAGGTTCTGGCATCTGGCCTCCGACCCTGGGCTCCAATTCCTGACATCTGACTCCCATTTATGACCACCAGACATGACTCCTGCCCCAAGATTGCCTAAATTTCAGTCCCTGAAAGTCAGACATTCAGAAAACCTAATCCCAGGGAACAAAACAAAAACATGATTTAAAAAACAAGTTCTGACAAATAGACCTGGAATTTATTTCTAATCTTGAGAAATGTTGAGTGCCAAACAACTCCTGTTGTCCTCAAAGGGATGGTGGGGGCTCAGCTCCCCAAAGGACCAGGCTACATGGTTGCAGATTTCCAACCCAAGACATATCCTGAAAGATGATTAGCACCTTCTCTAAGATACCAAGCACTCTCTCTTCCATTTGGTTTCAAAGGCTATGTCTACACTTGTTAATTTAAGTCAATTTAGCTAAATCGACGACTTTAAGTCAACTTTGTTAAGTCAACTTAGCATGTCCACACAAAATTTAAGTCGACTTAGAAGGGACCCTGTCAAATCAACCTACAGCGTTCACACTGGATGCCTAGATTAACTTGTAGGGGCTAGGTAGACCTGGGACTGGTCCACGGTGGCAGGGGTGGACCCCTTGCCAAGTGCCAGGGGGCTCAGCCTTTGCCCCATTGTACCTTGGTACAATGGGGGCTGAGCCTGACAGGGACCCTGGCAGGGCATAAGGGCAGTGTGGGCAGGGCTCTGTCCTGCCCTGTGGGGGGGCACGCCAGGCTGTGGCTGTGCCAGCCACCCTGGCATGGAGGGCAGTGGGGAAGCCCTAAAGCCCCCTTAGTCGACTTAAAGTCAACTTAGGGCTACTCCACGTCCACACTGGCTAAGCTGACTTTCTAAAGTCGACTTAGCCAGTAAAGTCAGCTTAATTTTTCCTTAAGTCGACTTAAGCAGCGGCTTAAATCGACTTAAGGAAAATGTAGTTTGGACGCAGATTAAATTAAGTCGATTTAAGCAAGCTTAAGTCAACTTAATTTGTAAGTGTAGACACACCCAAAGAGAGTTAAGTGGAATGGGTACCCTGCCAGGTGGTGGTGAACATTTCAGAGAATGAAATATTCTGAGCGTCAGGTACACTCAGCAAATTATAAGTCGACATAAAAAAATGGTGTTGTTCACATTAAAGCAACTAGAGCTTGTAGTTAACAAATAGATTTTTTGGTGTGTGTGAGGAAAGATTATACAACAGAGAACACAGCGTGCAGGTCACTTTCTCTCTGCAGCCCAGGGCCCCACCTTCAAATGTAGAATAAAGACAGAAGAAAAAGGAGCCATTGACTGCTAGAGACACTCACATGGATATGAGGACCACACTGTAATGGGGCCTTTTCTGCCCTTTGAGCTTTTCTATCTATACGCCTTTCCCCCCTCCTTTTATTTAACTGAAGTTATTTAAAGGATAAATCTCTGTTTAAGCAGCTGCTGCCATGACTCCTCAGCCCAGGCAGCAATTTTAATTAAATATTTGCTGCTGTGCTGGGTGCTTTCTCGCTCATCTCTTTTCCTCCTCCTTCTGCCCTCCCCCCCATCATCCTTGCAAACAGAATTTGTCCTTCTGAAGATAACAGGTCTGTTAAGTACTCTCTGGTTTTGTATTAAAGGACTCTCAAGATACTCAGTAAACCAGTTGCAGCCAAAGAAATGTATCAATGCAAAGGAGAAGAAACAAAACTCATCTTAATTTAGTAATGATAAATGCCACTTATGTAATTAAACTTTTCTAATTATTATTACAAATAATTTCTGCAGTACTGCACATTTTCACCATCCTTCACAAACAGAGTAAGATGTGTTTCTTCTCCTCAGTAACTTACCAAATAAAATAGACCACAGAAAAGCGAGAGGAACAAGAGAGGAAGTATTCCTGGAAGAAGTAAAAACGGCAGTCCTGTGGCACCTTATAGACTAACAGATTTTCTTCGGCATAAGCTTTCATGGGCTATAACCCACTTCATCAGATGTATGCACCTGACGAAGTGGGTTATAGCCCAAGAAAGCTTATGCCGAAGAAAATCTGTTAGTCTATAAGGTGCCACAGGACTCTCGTTGTTTTTGCTGTACACAGACTAACACGGCTACCCCTCTGGAAATTGCTGGAAGAAGTGGATTTCAATGCTTGACAACTGATTAAGCAAAAATAGCTCATTTTTACTAAACAGATTGGAGCCCTATGTGTACCTAAACAGATTGGAGCCCTATGTATATTCAAAATCATATCTGTTTAAATTATAGACAAACATAGGTTTGCACTTTCTTGTATTCCTGGTTTCTTGTATTCCTGGTAGGCATGAAGACCTAACACAACCACAGATGCTAAGCTTTCAATTCTTTTCTACCTTATTCATCGACAAAACTGTTTCCTATACTCCATTTAGTTACACTTCTGAAGGAATCTGGATTGACCAGGTGTCAACAGGGTCGGAGTTTGGCCTTCAGAGCCTTCATTCCTGTTGATGGCATGAGAGAAAGAAGGAAGGTTCCTATCTTATCTTGTAGGGTGCATCTACACTTACAAATTAAGTCAATTTAAGATTGCTTAAATCGACTTAATTTAATCTGCGTCTACACTACATTTTCCTTAAATCAACTTAAAGTCGACTTTATAAAACCTAGTATAAAGTCGACTTTACTGGCTAAATTGACTTTATTAAGTCGACTTAGCCAGTGTGGACACAGATTAGCCCTTAGTCGACTTAAAGTCAAATTAAAGGGCTCCAGGGCTCCCCCACTGCCCTCTCTGCCAGAGTCGCTGGCACAGGAAGAGCCTGGCATGCCCCCCCCAGGGCAGGACAGAGCCCTGCCCACCCCACTCCTATGCCCTGCTAGTGTCCCTGTCCTGCTCAGACCCCATTGTACCCAGGTACAATGGGGCAAATGCTGAGCCCCCTGGCACGTGGCAAGGGGTGTCCTCCCGCCACCGTGGACCAGTCCCAGGTCCACCTAGCCCCTAGATGTTGACTTAGGCGTCCAGTGTGGATGCTCTAATTCAAATTGGCAGGGTCCCCTTTAAGTCAACTTAATTTTTGAGTGTAGACGTGCTAAGTCAACTTACCAAAGTCGACTTTGTTAAGTCGACTTAGCAAAGCCGACTTATTTGGCCAAGTGTAGACATAGCTGTAGAGCCCAGACTGTTCTGTCGGGTGGGATGTTAGGATGTTTTCTTGTGTTTTGGTTTTTGTTCTTTTTACCGGTAAAAATGACTAGATATGGACTGAGTGACCACGAACAACCTGTGGAGGAATGAAGGGATAAGAATGTGGGGAAAGAGGATGAAGTATAGAAGGTACTGAAGTATGGAAGCAGTGGAGCATGAGTGCATGATTCAGCGTGGGAAAATGAGATGAAAGAAGAGAAGATTGGGGAGAAAAAGAGGCAACCAGATGGCACACAGGTGGAAATGACAGCAGAGACCACAGAATTGGCTTCTACTCTGTAGGGCTTTGAAGCAGCTTTAATTAGATGTAGAAAGACATATGGAATTAGATGTGGAAAACCAGGAAGGGTACGTCCACATAGAGCCTTAAGTCGACTTAAGGATGGTTAAGTTGACCTAAAGACCGCTGCGTCCACATCGGGTGCTTATTAAGTCAACTTAAGTGCTTCCTTAGGTCGACTTAACAACACCACCTCAGAAGGTCAACTTAACGCTTAAGTTGACCTTATTAAGTCAACTTAAGCCTGTGTGGATGGGGAGTGCCCTTAAGTTGACTTAATTGGCCTCCAGGCCCCAGGCAATGTGGGACAGCTACCCACAATGCACGACTCCTCCGTCGACCTAGCACCTCCCAGTGTGGACGCTAGCAGTTGAATGGAGTTTTCAATGTGGTCTCTCTAAGTCGACTTAACAAGGTCGACTTTAGGTTGACTTAAAGTTGACATGGTTAAGTAAACTTAACAGAGCCTCCAGTGTAGACGTATCTGAAGTTAGTGAATTGATCCCAGGCTGAGTGGTCAAAATGGCAGGAGAGGAAATAAATTTAGCAGCATTGGGGAGAAGAGAAGCAGTGAGATCAGAACAGCAGGTAAGTCACTTGAAGAGAAAGGGACAATAAGAGTCATTTGGAGATGAACCAACAGGAAATTTAAAAAGCAGGGAGAAGTGAGGGGTCAAAGTAACTAGACACCCACAAAAGTCTTCCAGGAACCAAACAAAAGGAAGGTTCATTGAAGCAGAGAACTCCAACGGACTGTTTAATTCAGCTGAGCATTTTCCACAGGTTTAAGCTCTCCAAATTGAGGGATATATTGTATAATTATTTTCACAAGAAAGGCTGACTTGTAGCAATCAGGATCAGTGGCATAGCAAGCCCACATGTGGGCTCTCCCCCTCCATACCCCATGCCACCCACACCTTTCAGGGCCCCCATGCACAGGGCTAGACGGGATCTCAGACCAACCCTCCAGGTGCCTCAGGGAAGGGGAGGGCCAGGCCCGGGCTTCCCACTTTCAGGGTGGCTGGCATGTGACCGCTGTTCCCCGCGGCCCTGCAGGAGGAGGGCAGGGGAGCAGGGGGAGCTCGGGCTGGCACCCCTCAAATCTGGTCCACCCCCCCTCCGGCAGCCCAGCACCTGGGGGCTTGCCCCCCCCATTATGCCACTGAGCAGGATATGTGAAAAGTAAAGAAGTGTACAAAACACACATGCACAACAGATTCTGCTCTTAACTACTCTAGGTTTATATCAGCCCATCTCCTTCAATTTCACAGTAGATGCTTCTGATCAACACCATTGTGAGAGTAGCGTCTGATACAGGACTTCCCTGGGAAAACTGTATTGTGGCATCAAAACAGCTACCATCTCCCCCACTAAGTGTCATCAGCTGTCAAATCATTTTATCAGCGTACAGGCAGAACAAACAAGGAATGAAAATAATATACTGTTCCATTTATTAGCATTAATGCCATGCTTTGTACACCTAACACTAATTTAGACAAATATTCACACCTATTACCCTTAATGGACTTGCCATAGAAATCACAGTAAAATTGTAGATCATCTTTTTATTGTAAAGGAGGCCAACACATGTTTAAAATGTATCTAAACTATACGCAGGGAACAGGGGAAGTCTTAGTGATTCTGGAGCCCTGGGCAAAAGTCAGGGATGGGGCCCAATACCCATTCCCCCCGCCCGCTGCCATTTCTCCAGAGCCCTCCTGGGCCTTGCCAGGGCCCCCGCTGCCTCCCTTTAGATCTTGTCAAGGTCCCCTGCCCCATGCATCTCCACAACCCCCTTACTTCCTCCTGGTCCCCCACCTCTCCTGGTGGTGAAACGGCAAGTACACTGTCACTCCTTGGCCCATGTGAGCATGCACCAGATAGGCAGCCAGGAGATTTAAAACAGGCTGTCCCTGCCTGGCCCCAGCTCCCAGAATCTGCCTCGCCCTTGCAGGAGGGGGCCCCACAGCCCAAGCAGTCCCTTAGCTAAGACCACCTATGCCAGGGAATCACATCAAGGAATGAAGCTGAAACATGATAACTGGTTAGCAGCACATAGCAATGCTTCACAAGATGGTACATGGAGGGAAGAAGAATTTAGCAAACTGATATTGACCTGTGCTGCAATCTGGCCAGAACTCTTATATTAACCATGATTCTTACAAAGAGTGTCATGTGTTCCTTAATTACCACTAGTCAGGACCTTGGCTTTAAGGTTCATTAGTTTTTTTCTTTGCCCCCAGACTTCTCAGTGGAGCACTCATCCAGAACTGACTCACAGGAAGAATGCTGTCTAGTGAATCACAAAATTACTTGATGAAGCTCCTGGGTTATCCTTATAGGTCTGCCATTAAGGTACCAAATGCAAGGTCAGTTAGTTCCTAAAGCTGAACCGATTACAGCATGAAGTGGTGTGGCCACAAGCCTACAACTGTTCATTTGAACGGGTTTTCCAGTTAATGTTTTACCATTCCTAAAGCACAAAAAGACTTAAATACATGTCACTCATGTTCTCTTCCTGCCACCCTCCCCATACTCAACCTTATTTGGAAAATTGGTATTCAGACTGCTGACACGCTGACTTTAACATCGCCAATGTTTGGAGAAGGAGAAATAAATTGTATGTATGAAACTACTACAAAACAAAGAATCAGCAGGAAATTGAATAAACATGTATGTATAAATCCTTAGAAAATGTCTAGAAAAATCCCGTTAACATAGCTCCCCATTTCTTATTGATTAAAAATGCTTATTTTTGCAGGAAGAGAACATTCATATTTTGTTGCTCTGCAGTTTCTTCTGTAACCACTGTGTCCTTACTTCATTGTATTAGACTCAAATATCTATGCAGTATCACAAAGCGTATGGCACTAACATTATGTGCTAAAGTAAATTTTTGTAGTAATTACATGGCCAGGAGATCTCATAATATTCTAGAATTAGCAAGTAGTTCACTAAATTATATATCACTTAATCTGCAATTACCACATCTCAGGGAAACAATCCAGTTTAAATTATAACAATGATCACATAGCACATCACTGTATATTACAAACCTGTAGCGTAATTGTTCTCCCTTGAAATTAGTTACCATATAATCTACTAATTGTTCTTTGTGAAAGATACAAGGAGCGGGAATGCATTTTCATGAGGTTTTGCGGGGGAATATTTTTTTTTTAAGGGGCCTATTTCAGAATGATGATTTCAGAACCTGCTAATTTAAGGGAACTCATTAACAAATGCAAGAAAACACTGTTCAAATTAGCAAAATAAAATTAAAAAAAAAAAAAGCAGTTTACTCACCTCATGCAATTTGCATTAGAAATCACTTCCAGTTTTTCTTCAGTACAGAACAGGTTTTTAAATGGATGGGCTCAATTCAAGGATCATTGAGTGCTCGCTTGAAATAGGTGGCTTGAAACATTTAAAGGTAAAATTTATAAGCTAAGCAAGGAGATACTGCTTTCCTGCTGTGACATACTACATAGCCATCCAGCAGGAGTCAATTTTTTTTCTTCTGAAGACATATGTTACTAAAGCTATTGCTCTGGCACAAAGCTCATTAAACTCCCTGACAATCATTTTGACAAAGCATAAGCCAACAGCAACTGAATCTTCCTCATCTGATGTCAAAATATTAAGGAAACAGAATGGGTTTAGAAGGTTTTATATGCATCAAATGTTGGTTTTAGACGTATTAGTCAAAAGAATATCTTCATTAATCCAACGTAATCAGGACGATCTCTTATTAATAGTCTATTTGATTAGATCAATAAGCACGGTAAACTGCTGTTAAAGCAGCTATTGCATTTCACCTCTCAGAGCCGGCTATATTTCAATATTGGGTAAAGTTATTCCCTACAAATGGCATGTCATGTGTCGGGTCACTTGATAAAGCTTTCTTGGCTTTCTGATGCTAGTCTTCAATGATGTGCAGTAAGGAAAAATTAAATGAGACAGAAAGCAATGCATTGCAGGTTTAGGAGAGCAATATTGAGGCAGACTGTATCCTGCGCTAAAATGGCAGAGAGGAATGATCAGAGCATAAGGGAGCTGTTTCTTAAAGCCAGGTTAGTCCTCATGTGACTAAGAGCAGCGGCTGGGCTGCTCTAAGTTGCATGCCATATTTTTTAATTTCCAGAGGAATAGCCGTGTTAGTCTCTGTACAGCAAAACCAACGAGAGTCCCTTGGCACCTTAAAGACTAACAAATTTCTTTGGACAAAAGCTTTCGTGGGCTCCAACCCACTTTGTCATGGAATCATAGGGCTGAAGAGAAGAGAAGACTGAAGGGAGATTTGATAGCAACCTTCAACTACTTGAAGGGGTGCTCCGAAGAGGAGGGAGCTAGGCTGTTCTCGATGGTAGCAGAGGACAGAACAAGGAGGAATGGTTTCAAATTACAGCTGAGGAGGTTGAGGTTGGATATTAGGAAAAACTTTCTCACTAGGAGGGTGGTGAAGCATTGGAATGGGTGACCTAGGGAGGTGGTGGAATCTCCATCTTTTTTAAGGCCCGGTTGGACAAAACCCTGCCTGGGGTGATTTAGTGGGAGTGGTCCTGCTTTTTAGCAGGGGGTTGGACTAGATGACCTCGTGCGGTCACTTCCAGCCCTATTGTTCTATGATTCTATGATGAAGTGCATCTGACGAAGTGGGTTGGAGCCCACGAAAGCTTATGCCCAAAGAAATTTGTTAGTCTTTAAGGTGCCACAGGACTCTCATTGTTATTACTTTTTAAACATCCATTAAGGCAGTGGTTTTCAAACTTTTTTCCTCAGGACCCAACAAATACATCTTTAAGCAATGCATTCCAGTTTTCTGGTGGCGTCAGCAGCAGGTGCTGCAACCCAGTACTGGGTCTCGACCCTAAGTTTGAAAACCATTGCATTAAGGTGCTCTGGCATGCCACTATCCCCACCCCATACCTGACACAGAAAGAGGAGGCAATGCAGAGAAATAGTCTTGGAGGGGAACATATGCATCAAGAGTGTGGTTCCTTTCTGACAAAGGATTTTTTTTTTTTGCTGGCAATTTTCAGCCTCAATCCTGCTCTTTCATACCATCTGAAAGATGCACAGGGGCTGGATCTCAGAAAAGAATCTGCAGTTATTTGTGATTTTTTTTTCATAAATTAATTTTATTTTATGGTTTCATACAGAGCCAGAAAGCTAGCACAGTGTGTGGTTTCTAACAATTTCCAACTACATACCGCTACAGCAAGAAGCATAAACAATGAGTTCTGACTTAGTGCATTCACTAACTGCATTCCAGTCATGCTACAACTGATTGGACAACCAGCAAGTAGGGAAACTATGTCAATTATAACTGAAAACCTTCACCTAACCATATAATATTAACTAGATCACTCTGAGATCATGTATTAAAACTTTATGGCTATGTCTACACTTGCAAGTTAGGTCGACTTAAGGAGGCTTAAGTCAACCTAACTTAGTCCCCGTCCACACCAGGCTTTCATTAAGTCGACTTAAGAAATTCCTCAAGTCGACTTAATGAAAGCTTAAGTCGACTTAATAAGGCCTGCCGGGTACGTCGACCTAACCCTCCTTAGGTTGACCTAACCCCAGTGTGGACGCGTAAGTCCACTTTATTAAGTCAACCTAAGGGCAGTTAGGTCGACTTAAAGTGGACTGAGTCCACGTCCATGGACACCATTTTAAGTTGACTTAATAAGATCGACTTTAAGTCAACTTAAAGTTGACCTTATTAAGTCAACTTAACAAAGTCGACCTAACTTTTTCTAGTGTAGACATAGCCTATATGTTTCAAGAGACCCATTTGGGGCTTATATTTAACCCCTAAATTGATTTGGCCCTTCAAGAGATTAGTTCTGTAGCAAAGGATAAATGAAACAGTGAAAATAAAATGAGCATCCTACAAGGTAAAAATTCAGCAAGAAACAGCAGAGACATGCCTCATCTCATTACAATACATCACACTGTATTAATCAAAAGACAAACAAGATGTGCAACATAAAACTATACAAAAATGGAACTGATGCTAGTATATAACAGTTTGGAATGACCTATGCCAGATCAAGTATATTAAAACATACAGGGAGCGAAAGCATTCAGATGGCATATGTAAGAGACCGCTGAAAAGCAACTAAGTACCTGATGATATGTTATTAGTGTCAAGTAATAGAAAGGTTGAATAGACATCAAGACTCTCTAATCTAATTGGCTAATATAGTCTTCCTTTTGCACTGTCCCAAGAAGTTTGCCATGTTTAGGTCAAATTTCCGGGGATTTGGTTGGGTCCTAGGCCCCTGACTCAGCATGGTTTAAGATTAGGTATATGTGTATATCTTGCTGAATCAGGGTTTTTTTGGAAGCTATTGACTTCAAAGGGAATAGCAGCAGGCTCTAAAGCAGGGGTGGACAAAATTGGCTCACAGCTAGGCACCAGCAATTTTACTTCTGGTTGCCAGAAGACGCGCTTCCATTAGATTTCTGCAGTGGCGCTAGGTGATCAGCTGCTAAAACTGGACCCAAGGTTTAAGAATGGACTTTTAAGAGCCATGCTATTTCTTCTGAAATGGGAACATGCTCAGTAACTTTATCTATCTTTAGTACTCATATTGAGCATCTTACAGTATTTAATACATTTACCCTTACAAACAACCCACTGAGTAGTGAGTACCCCGTTGTGCAGAATACACAAAGACTAAGGGCTTGTCTATACAGACCAGCAATGGGTGCGCTACAGGGAAGTGTTTTTTAAAGATGACTAACTGCTCCATTTAGACACTGGTGAAGTAAACTAGAAGTTCCTAATTGTTATTTAATATAGTACTGTAAACAGTAACGATCTCCATCTTTGGAAACTTTTAAGGCCCGGTTAGACAAAACCCTGGCTGGGATGATTTAGTGGGAGTGGTCCTGCTTTTAGCAGGGGGTTGGACTAGATGACCTCATGAGGTCCCTTCCAGCCCTAAGATTCTATGATTTTATGATTCTATGTTAAAGCATTTTAAGGAACCTTTAATTTCCACCAGCAGGGTCAACACAGACCAGCTAGTGAGCAACACATTAATGCACTTTAGAAATCGCACTCCCTGTTGTGCACAGTACTCTTCTGTGTAGACAAGCCCCAAGTGTGGAAAAAAAAACTGGGACGGAGTGGGGGCCAATATGTCACTATATAAGACAAAGCCCTAAATATAGGGACTGTCCTTATAAAATCGGAAGATCTGGTCGCCCTAGTCCCGAGTGACTTGCCAAAGGTAAGATGGAGCAAGGAATTGAAATCAATTCTACAGAGTTCTAAACTAGCAGCTGCTGTGATAACTGGATCTACAAATTTACTCTATTTGTGAACTCAGCAGTAAAAAATGGGTGAAAGTTCATAAAATGTGAGAGCCACCATTTATGAGAAAAAGTAGGAAAGGGAGACAGATAGACTACATTAATTCAAACAAAAAGGCCTCCCAATATAATTAAAGAACTGTCTTAAGATCCTGCCTGAAAAACAAGAAAAAGTGTAGGACAAGAAATCAATTAAGCAAAATCGGTTGGTCGTAAATTAGACTTAACTGGTAGACAAAATAATGAGGAAATGTGCTATTCCAACCACTCCTTCTGAGGAACGTTTAAAAAAGTGATTTGGCTGGGTGCAGGAGAGCGAGCTAGCTACTGCAACCAGGGCCATCCCTAGCAGGGAGCAGGGCCCAGGGCCAATCCCCATGCTGGTAGGGAGTGCGGGGGGGGAGGCAGCCTGCTCCGACCCCCAGGAGCCAGCCCCAGAAGCCGCGGAACTGCCGCCATGGCCCCGGGGAGTCGAGGCCGAGGGGGGGGCTTTTTTCTTCCTTATTTCATTTTAGCCTTTTTTTTTCTTTTTTTTAAATCTTTGGTCTAAAAAATGTCTCACTTAGTGGACCAAGACCACATTTTTTCAGACAGGTGTAAACCTGTGACCCAGAAAGAGGCAGCTAGAAGCAATGCCCCACACAGCCCAATGCTGGTACAAGTTTGCCAGCTCTTGGAGTGACTGATAAAAAAACATGCTGTGCTTGTGTTTTTCCCAGCAGTAAGTGCAAGTCAAAGTCAACACCAAAAATAGGAGCTGCATTTCTTCTTTGCTCTTTCTTGTGTATTTGTTTTGTTTTAGAAAACAGGATTGGACTGTAACAGAAGCAATAATGACCATGCCAACCATCTCAAGTAACTTCTTTGCTTTTCTCTAGAAGGACAAATATTACCATCTTTGATACCATCTTAATGGATTGTCAGACAATGGAGGGATTGCTTTTAAAAAAAAACCCCAAACCCTCCAGCTAAAAGAAAAGGGAACAAGGGCGATTTAAATGAAAGCCTTACTCGATCCTTTTTACATTTTGAACGTTTAACAGTTTTTCCTTTCTCTGTATATTTAAAATTAGGTTAAAAAGATGGTGTGTTTGCTACAGTACCAACCAGGCTGAGGTGTCTGTAAACGCTGAACTTTGTTTAACACTGTTTAAAGCTGGACAGTGATGGAATCAAGTTAACTTCTCTGACTCTCTCTCTCTCTATATATATTCTATATGTACTCCTTCTGAATTAAAACAACCCTTCTTAACCACTAGACCATCCCTTCCCCCTTTCCAATAAGCTCATCTTATTTACATTTCTGTTTATGTTAGAATTCTGTACATCTATCACCATAGCATGGAAGTGCCTCTGTGCTCCACTAACTAAGTAGTGGTGACTGGCCCCACAAACAGGTAGCCCAAGAGCCCATCTTTCTGGTGAGAGGAATTTTTTATCTGTCTGCAGTAAGCTTTTTGAAGTCAACCTTTATACATTCAAGTAATCTTGTTTCACACCATGCTTAGCAATAAGACAGTGTAGGGTAGATATTTTAGTGACCTGAAGCCCAGTTTCTGGAATTGCACTCCAGGGATGCCCTCTCATTGGAATAAAGAATAGTGTGAGGAGAGATTCTGCTAAAAGAGATTGTTCAGGACAGAGCCTCTCCCACCATATTTGCTAACTAGCCAGCTGAGGCTAACAATCACACTATTATTCATAACAAAAAGTTAATTCTCCTTCCGCAACAATGATCCTGAAAACATCTTGGCTGCTGTAAAGGGAAGATAACATCTAACGGAATTACATAATCAACAATCAAATTCTGCCTTGCTTTATGACCTTGCAACTATACTGACGTCATATGGGGTGCATCTACACTTATAAATTAAGTTGACTTGAGCTTGCTTAAGTCGACTTAATGTACTCTGCGTCTACACTACACTTTCCTTAAGTTGACTTAAGCAAGCTGCTTAAGTTGACTTAAGGAAAATAAAGTCAACTTAATGAAAATTAAGTCGACTTTATTAAACCTCCTTTTAATTTGACTTTAGGCTTAAGTTGACTTTCTATAGTCGACTTAAGCCAGTGTAGACCTGGAGTAGCCCTAAGTTGACTTAAAGTCGACGTAGGGCTCTCCAGGACTCCCCCACTGCCCTCCCTGCCAGGGGGGTGGCACAGGGAGAGCCTGGCATGCCCCCCCAAAGGGCAGGACAGAGCCCTGCCCACCCTGCCCCTATGCCCTGCCAGGGTCCCTGTCCCCCTTTGCCCCATTGTACCCAGGTACAATGGGGCAAAGGCTGAGCCCCCTGGCACTGGGCAAGGGGTGCCCCCCCTGCCACCGTGGACCTGCCCAAGGTCTTTCTAGCCCCTAGAAGTCGACCTAGGCATCCAGTGTGGACGCTCTAGGTCGCCTTTGTAAGGTCCCCCCAAGTCGACTTAAAATTTAAGTGTAGACATGCTAAGCTGACTTAGCTAAAGTCGACCTGAATTTACGAGTGTAGACATAGCCATGGAGAGGAGGGGAGACAGAGCACAACATAACCTAAAATGTGTCCTTTTCAGGATCTCAAAGCCGTGTTGATACATGCACTCCTCAATTCACAACTTTCCAAACATTTCCAATGGTGTACGAATATTTTTTGTTCTTTAATGAAAACATACACCTATTTTTTGCCAAACTCTTTTTGACTTGTGCACTGCTGGTTTAGTAAAGAAGATTCTACTCCTTTATTTTATTTTATTTTTTTTTAGGAAGGCCTGTATTAATCTGAAGTCTTATAAGTAGTGCTTAATTTGCAACGAAATAGGTGCTGGGACTCAAGCAATGAGCTGCTGGGCTGGGGTGTAGCCAGCCCATTTTCTGAACAGGCCTCTGTGACTGAAGGGTGGGCCTGGTCAGTCCTATTTTTGGTCATATGATTGGAAGTTTCCTGACGACCGCTCCAGACTGTGTGGGTGGAGAACAGCCCATCCCCACCCATCTGCTCACAGCATTGCCACTTGGAACCTTGGCCACCCGCTCCTGGCTGGTCTGTGGTTGCGGCAGCTAAGCTCATGCAGCAGGTGGGGGTGGGCAGGCTTGCTAGCCAAATAGGTGGGTTGGGCTCACCAGGCCCACCCATAGCTACGCCCCTGTTGCTGGGGCTCAAACATTTTTTTTTCCATTCAAAACTGCCACAGCAAGCCCAGCTGTGCCAAGACTATGAACTACCACACCCAGAGGTGCCGGGACTCAGTCCCTGGCAAGTCCCAACACAAATCAAGCGTTCCATATAAACTCACTAGAAACCATGCATTCTTTAGGAATAAGACTCCACATTTTAGCCTTGCCAAATTATGAAGACCGTCTTAATCCTCACGAATACAGAGCTCTGACCAGCTTTAGTGGGAGAGTAGCCAAGAAAAGTGTTGGTGTTTTGTAATCAATGGTAAAATACAAATCCATCTTCAGGGGAAAAAAACGGTAGTTGCAACTTATGCTTAACCAGCTAACGTAGGATGCACAGTTACAAGGTATATTTATTTCACAATGTGCAACTAATCTAACTAATGCTATGCTAGAGAAAGGATACAATTTTATTTTTATTTCTTAATCTTACACTGCTTACTAAAGTGAGTGGACTAATAGTACTGCGTTTAGGCACACACAAAGTCATTGTACAGGGTTGGTAGCACAGTTCTAGGGTACGAGAGACTACCAATCAAGTCAAATGTGTGTATGTGGGTGAAATAAATGGTTTCATTTTCATTTGTGAATAAAAGTAAGGCTTGATCTCAGCTTTCAATAGATAAAATGGGTGGGGCACTAATGCATTTTGCCAACTAGCCCTTTCCTTCATGTAATAAGCAACTACTATAATGGAGACAAACTAAAATATATCTGAAAAGCAATATATGGAAGTTAAAACAAATTGAAGAATCCAAACTAATCACAGCTCAGCTCACACAAGTCATGGCCTGTTCAAGGAAGAAAAAAATTGAAACACCTTTTTGTTTCCCCTCCCACCACAGTACAAAAATGTAATGTGAAATAAAAGGCTAATTTCTGCCGCCCACCTGCTTACTGCTCTTTATCTGATTAGCAGTTCCTGCTAGAGCACCAACATAGTATGGGACTTCTTAAATTGATCTACCCTGATAAGAAAAGAATCAGTGAAATATTATCTTATCTAAATGGCAAATATAAACTTCCTTTTAGCAATTTGGGAACAGTCAAGAAAAAGTCTGAGAAGTCAGTGAAAAGCACAGCCTTTTTTTTTTTTTTTAAACGAAAAAAAGCAAAGAAACACAATTCAACGTGCAGCTGTCCTCAAAACAACCTTGTCTGGTTTTCAAAATGTCAAAACCTTCTTTGATAAGATTCCAAGCTCCTGACATTCTAGCCCAAAAGGATGGCAATTCTGACAAGAAAAAAAGAAAACAGCCCGCCCCCCCCTTCCCCAAGGTATCTTCACCAGAGACTCAACAACAAATCCATTGGGAGTTTGCAGGTTTGGATGAAGATTTCCCCTGACTAATAAAGGTCTTACTATTATATTATCAACCTGTGTTTGAAATACGTGATTCTTGACTGTTTGTTCATTATTACTTGTCTCATTGCTGAATATACTGCCTATCCAATCCTCTTGCCCTCTATGACCTATATATATATTCATCTAAAAAAAGAAAAGAGCGGACGGCAAGAATTAGTGAGGTAGCTGACACCTTGAGAGGTACAAAAATCTTGTCTCTTTGGGGTTATGTTTAAACGATTAATTGTTTTCCTGTGCACCAGTGAGGTATTGCAAATGCTCCATTTGCTCAAAGGGGATTGTGAAGTCCCCCCCACACCTCTGTTTCTCCGAAGGAACTTGATTTGGAGTAGTTACACTTTTACAGGAGGGGGTGGGGAGGAGGTGGAGAAAGGCAAGCATTCCATTGTTTTATGCCTTTGGCTACTTCTGCCTCTGCCTCTTTATTTCTAGTGAGTAAGGGCATAAAAATCCTGAATGACTTGTTTTCAATATTCTCATTATAAAGGGACTTCTGCATTCTAATGCTCTGGTGTGCATGCAGATAAATACAAAAACCACGACCATTGGTGCGGTGCCACTAGCCTCTAGTCAAGTACCTTAAAAACAGAAGAGAAGAATGTTGACTTCAAAGAAAATGTTCTTTGTTGCTTTTCTTTTTGACAGTAATAAATCCATCTTTTGTTTTCACCACGATCTCAATACAATCTATAATAAGGGCTATTGCCTGGTTTTGAGATTCTTTATAATGCAAAGCATAAACTTTAGCAAACAACCAAAATGATCATGAGATTTTATTAATCCATCTGCCATTTAAACCTGATTCTTCATAGTATATATCTAATTCTTCATATCTTATTCTACATTATTCCACTAATGTTTCCAGAATGTAAGCCAATTACAAATCAAAGATACAAGAAATTGCTTATCTTTATCTGCTGCTTATGTATGCATAGGCATGCAATTTTTTGAATAAATTAGCTTGTCTGATAGCCGGTTATGTTAATGCTTCATTGCATCCACATACTCTAAGACTATATCTACACTACCAGCTGGGTGTGATTCCGTTGCTACTGCATATGTAATCATGCTACAATGAGCTAGCGGAAATATAAACAGAGGTGCACTGTAGTAACACACGTAATGGCAGCAGAGGCATGGCTAAACCACACCAAGTACAAATCGGTGGCTCTGTATTTACTGTGCTTTATGAAGCTATATGTTTCTGCTTCTCCCATCATTCATTGTTTAAAAAAAAAAAATTATATAGACTGTTATGTAAGAAAACCCTGACAGAAGTGTCACTTTCCTCTAACAATGAGTAAGAAACTTTATTCGAAAAAGGAAAACAGCATTATCCTCCAAAGCCATCTCTCTATTTCACTGCATTTTCTTCCTCAAACTCTTTCCAGCCTCCCTATGTCCTGCTATACAAACTAAAAGAAGCTCTACTGACATCTTCAGATCAAAAATGACTTAAATCTAGATGATGGAATGTTAGATGTGAGTATTTAGAATTACAGTTTCTGTGTGTTTTGCAAATGATATATGATAACTGATTCCAATGTGAGCTGCAACAAACGACGTACAAGTCATGTATTCCCATGACCAAACTACAATAGAAAACTCAGATAATATAAAGAAGGAAACATTTGATGCCAGCAATCAGTCACATTTGAATACAAGAAAAACATGGCAGTCTCTTTGGATCTTCTCATGACTCCAGATTTTCTTCCTGGCTTGTTTTCAGGAATGTTAGTGGAATAAAAGACTCAGTGTTATGTCTAAAATGTTGCTATTCTTCCTTAGAGCTTAAATAAGGTAGCATTGGGCAATGAGGACCAGAGGCGGAAAAGGCTTTCTGAAGGCTTGGGGCATAAAAATCATGTTTTCATACTGGTATGAAGATGGATTTAAAGGAAAAGAACTGAAATATCTGTTAAACTAATGTAGTCCGGCTCTCATAAAAAAGTGGGTTCCCTCTACATTTATGTATTACATTCCTATGGAGACAGGTTAACTAGGACAGTATGAGCCCCCATCTTGGTGACTTACCAACAGGGATGAGTTAATAGGAAATTTACCAAAAGAGCACAGATTTTATTGCTACTAAGTCAGCCTAATATTACTTAAGGGATATTCCCCATTTAAGAGCCTAAGGCTGCTCAGGTTGCATAAACAGGAGAATCACAAGAAGGAGTACATAGGTTATTTTTAACTTTGTATTTGGCATTAGTGCAACTGATTCTGGAACAGTGTGTCCAGTTCTGGTAACTGCAATTCACGGAAGAAAATTGATAAATTGGGTAAACCCATGTGAATGATTAGAGGATTATAAAAAATGTGATAGTCTCAGGGAGATCAATTAATTTAGTTTAAGAAATGGAAGGTAATGGGGTGACTTGATTCTAGTCTGTAAGTATTTTCATGGGGAGCAAATATTTAAAAATGAGTTCTTCAGTCTAGCAGAGAAAAATATAATACGATCCAGGATCTGGAAGTTGAAGTTAAACAAATTCAAACTAGAAAGAAGGTGTACATTTTAACAGTCAGAATACTAAAGCATTGAAGCAGCTTCCAAGAATCATGGTGGACACTCCATGACTTTTTTTTTTTTTAATATAAAAATTGGATTTTTTTTTCCTAAAACACATGCTCAATTAATTATTTTGGGGAAGTTCCATGGCTTTTCTTGTACAGGTCAGATGAGATGATCATAATCGTTACTTCTAGTTTTGGAATCTATGAATCAGCCTTGTTGGGGCACCTGAGCCCCCCTAAATTGCAGTCAGTTTAGCTGGGCCAAACCCATTATGTCCTGAGGCTGCCTTCGAAGAATTGTAGAGTATCCATATTGAGGGCTCACAAGCACAACCCAGTGGATTTAAAATTAGAGAGAAAATCTATTTGGCTGTGGAATGGTATAAGGGAGATTTTGGCAGGCCAGTAAAGGGCCAGAGACCACTACTGGTAGTGTAATATTGATTATTGTTCTTGTTGCTCACAGCATCCAAAACCAGTAGGCCTTTCTCCAAGCCTGTGCAGCTTAGCATGGGTAGGCCAGGAGGGAAGGGGCTTGGGTGACCATAGGAAAGGAGCCACTTGTTTAATCTTTGCCTGACCCTGCACCTCCTCCCTGATGAAGATTCCCATTGAATGTGCTAGGTTCCATGTTTTAGCAGGAAAAAAAAAAAAAAAGCTTATCTATATTTGCTCTCTGAGATGTGTCTGTGGGTCTCTGAAGGCAATCAGACTCTGCAGGAAACATTAGCTAATTAGTGATCCGAGGAAATTTCTTGCTTAGCTTTTGATACTGCTTGTCTACATACTGTTATTGTTGTGTTATTGTCTACTAACAAAGATAAATAAGGTGAGAGACATTTGGGTTAGTGGCATCACTTCATGGACACAGTATGGGGTCCTCAAAGACTATTAAAAATGGGCCAATCACATAGCCATTACTCTTCCATTCAACAGCCATATCTAACTTGGGGAATTATTGAAGGTTGGTGGTGTTCTACTAATTTGTAGCAGACTTGTAAGTGCTTGAGATTAACTAAAGTATAGCTTTATGTGAAAGCACTCTTGTGTTGTACTGTTTGTGCCAGCCATTTATTAGTTGGACAGCCATGTCTCCTTTGATTTATTTCTTGACACCACCTTGTCCAGAGTAAAGTGACCAAGAGTTTTGGATTGAAAGAAACCTAAGTAACACTAATACTCTATCCAAATAGAGGGGAGTGGGCCATCCACCCCCAAAAATCACAGAAAAGGGCAACCAGATAGCTTATGGAGATATCTTGGGGAGATATAGAAGACCAGAATAGGTTGCTCCAGGTAAATGTGTGTGGGGAGACTGGTCTTTCACAGTAAGGAAGGATTTAATGAAGAAATTAGAGTTCTCGAACTTTGAATGAGGAGAAAGGCACCAATTCAGATATTTGTGAGAGTCCTTTATGTGTTCGATAGCAGAATCCACTGCTTTCTAACATTTCTGTTTTGGTTCTTTCCTGCAATTTACTGAAATTTCACTGTTCCTGACTCAGCTCTCACCAACAGTGTAAAGAAGCAATAAGCATTTTACCTCTGGGATACTACACAGAATGTTACGGTTATTACTTGCTCCTCAACAGAATAACCAATTCTGTATCGATTACAAGGATGTGTGTAGGATACAAACTGAGAAACCATGAAAGAGAAAGATGTGGAAGATGGATTTCTCCAAATGATACAATAGACAAGATCTTTCAAAACAATACAGTGAAGTGAATAAGTCAAACCCTCCTATAGTCTATGTTTATGCATAAAAGTTAAAAAAAACCCAGTCTTATAGCAGTTTTCAATAGTCAATACACTTTACAATAATGAGCTATCAAATACACAAAGCTTTGAAAAGCAGAAGCTTGCTCAGATAAAGACATTTAGTATTTGAAGGATGTCATCTTCATAAATTAAACATGGACCCTGTTCTCTTCAAAGAATTCGGTGTACACATACAAAGATCGAGAGAGGGAGAAAAGGAGCTTTGTGTACTCTCACTTTTTTTCTTATTTAACCTATTAAATACCACAACCAGTCTGGCTAGATATGACTTAACGTGGCAGCATAAAAGCAAAAATGAGAGTGTGAATGAGAGTAAACATTCTAAGGTCATACACTGAATTTTAATACTGGGTTTGAAATTGTGTTGGAAGAGTTGCTATTACTTGGGAGAAGAGTCGATAATATTTTCATTCATTGTCAATGTAAAAGTTTTCAAAGTCAGTCTGCCACACAGACTGCATAGTTGTAAAGTCTGAGGCCTTATCCTTTAGCTAAGCAACAGCCAGGGCCGTCCATGGGGGGGAAGGGGGCTAACGGGGCGATTGCCTCAGGCCAGGCAGTTATGTGGGCCACGCGCTGTCCTGCTCCCAGCAGGGCAGTGTGGGGCCCATGCGTGCCAGAAGCCCTCCTCCCCGCCCTACAGCCGCGCTTCTTCCTGATGCCCGCTGCCGGGGGCGGGCCGGTGAGCGCTATGCCTGGCCCCTGGGCTGGCCCTCCCCACCCCCAGGGCAGAGTAGGCAGGCCCAGGGGAGGAGCACATGTGTGGGGCCCGGCCTCTGGGCCAGCCTGCCCCACACAGCCACATGGGGCCAGCTCTCCACTTGTGGCCTCGGCCTCCCGGGCCGGCTCCCTCCCTCCCCCCGCAGGCAACCTTGGCCTCCAGGGCCGGCTCCCTGGGGGGTGGAGCGGGCAGGTGGGCCCCCCACGCTCCCCTGAAGCATGGGGGGGTGGGGCCCCACATAGGCCAATAGATCCAGGGCCCCGCTCCCCCCAAGGGACAGCCTTGGCAACAGCAGCTGTATTAAAAGAGACAGCAGTCACAAACTAAGCAGCATGTGGTCACACAGACTCATGGACTCTAAGGTCAGAAGGGACCAGTGTGATCATCTAGTCTCACCTCCCGCACATTGCAGGCCTCAAAACCTCACCCCCCCCCCCAATAAACCTCTAACCTAGGACTGAGTTATTAAAGGCCTCAAATCATGATTTAAAGACTTTAAGAGAATCCACCAGCAAGTGAGCCCTGCCCCATGCTAGAGGAAGGCAAAAAAACCCCAAAGCTCTAGCCAATGTGCCCTGGGGGGGGGAAATTCCCTCCTGACCCCAAACATGGAGATCAATTAAACCCAACAAGTCACCCAAGAAAGAATACCCTGTAATAACTGAGAACCCACCCCATCCAACCACCCTTCTCAGGCCACTAGAATATCCACCACCAGTAGCCAAAACTCAGTCAATTGCCATCTTCACATCTGGATCTAAATTACATCAAACAATGTCATATCAAGCTGTTCAGAAGGTGCTACTGTCTTAATAGACTCTACCATGATCAGATAAAGAAACATATTTCAAGATGTTTAAAGAAAATTTTGTTTAATACCATTCTGTCTGGCAAGGAATTACAAGGTTATGTCCGTAAAATCTACACTTCTGTATTGTTTTGTTTTACACTTCCCACTTCTATATAGTTTATTTAAATGATTCCTGTCTGGTTCTTTGATTGTGACTATCTGTTGCATAACTGTGAAATATTTATATTAACTAAGGTGATGGGATATGATTGGTTAAAGAACTGTTTTGTAATGGGCTAGGATTGGTGTTTTACAGTACTTTTTAAAATGATTGGTTTAGGTATAGTTAAGCTAGACCCAAGTTTTAACTAAATAAACCGAGATTCGAAAGCTCCAGACGGGTAGCCATCTTAGTGTGTATACAGCAAAACGGGGGTTTTTTGAGGTCCAAAAGGAAGTTCTTTAGATCCTAACTCCAGGATACAGCCCAATATCAGAGCTGCCAGACCTCCACTCTCTGCCATCTGCAGAAGCTGGGATACCCACAGATACAATACTGACTGGCCACCAGCAGAAATTTGTCTGCCTTATTGGGAGTGGTGAGCATTGTATGCTTACTCTTTGTATTCTGTTTTGGTAAATCTGGTAATTGGTTGAGAATAAAGATATTACTGTGTAAGGCTCATTCCCGGGTAAAATATCCTGCAACCCCACAGAAGATTGTGCCTGGAGCCCTACAAATTGGGAAACAGTGGGTACTTCAATTAACCAGGTTATGGCCAGTGCACTACAGACTGGAAATTGATGACCCCTGAGTCCTAGAGTGTGAACTGGATTGAAATAGGTGTCTTTTCATAGAATCATAGGGTTGGAAGGAACCTCAGGAGGTCATCTAGTCCAACCCCCTGCTAAAAAGCAGGACCACTCCCCCTAAATCACCCCAGCCAGGGTTTTGTCTAGGTTTTCCCTGGCAACCTATGGATTGGAAAAGGGTGGGATGCCTTAGCCATGTTATGCTATGAACCCTAAGGATTGGGGTAAAGGTGGGGTCCCTAGCATCTTAAGGTAACATAGTAGTAAATTTCAAGGCTCTGTGTATTGCTTTTCTGTTCCAGAAGAGTTACAAAACGAAGTGACACTGTGCCCTAACATCTCAAAAATAGGTACTTCCCTCAGATTGTATTTTATTGTGAAAATTTAAACCCTTTAAAACTTCAGAGGCCATGTCATGGACAGATAGGGAGATGAGCCAGCTAGAACTTTTAAGGGTCAGAGGTCTCAGGGGCCTAAGACTTAAAAAAAATTTACTTTGTTATGCTTATTATGATCAAATCTTGATTTCACAAGCTTTTGGGGAAATGTTTTTATAACTTGCAGCCTTTTACCCTCAAATGTTTCTGCTGCCTATTACCCAAAAGGTAATTTGTAATCTGTTAATGAAAATGTTTTTCTCCAAAAATCAGTCAGTTACACAAGGATATACGAGGTCCCTTAACTGCAAAAATGGAAATTTCTGGGTGAGTGCATGAGTTCAGAAACTAAACAGGTAGTTTCAACAGTCTGAAAAATGAGGTGGGGCAAGGGACTGCAGCCAGACTCTCTAACATGGGTAAAAGCAAGTGATCTCCTGGGACTGATGTCATACCCCAAAAACCTCCAACCAACTGAAGACCATCACAACATGACTATCAAGCCATGGGGGCTTTCCAGGGAGAGCAAAATACAACATCCACAGCTTGACTATAAAAGGCATCATGCCCCGAAACAGAATACAGAAGTCACTATCAACCTGCATCTGGGGTCTGTGCGCACAGCTGCTTCTCCATCCCACCAAACCTTCACCCCTAAACTGACTTTGGGCTGGCTACCCTTGGTTAGTTGGAGTAAGTATGGCTGGGAGGATTGCATGTGTAAGACTGAGGTTCTCTCTCTCTCTCTCTCTCTGCCTATGTCTGGTTTCTTACTGCTTCAAACTGCCATCAAACTGCATAATAAATACAAGTTACATGCAAAGTGTTATACAGTAACTAAGTGTCCAATGTCTCCTTCCCTCTTATGATCCCTGATATAGGGGGAGCTTTACCCTGGTATAACAGCAATGAAAAGAGTACTCTTCACATTTTGATTATTTAAGAAAACATTTGGTGATAACTAAGATGAATTATCAAAAATTCCAAACAAAAATGCTAGACTCACACTTAACTATGGAGCTGCTAACATGCCTCCATAGTACATATGTAAATCACATATCTAATTGTATTAATATCAGAATAAATGTAATCATTTTTCCATCTCAGAATCTCTAACTTAATACTTGATTATATTTTTTCTATCTAATGGTCTAACTTATTTCAACAAGTATTATTATTACAGACTAGGACCAGAAATAATGCTTATTATTATTATTATTATTATTATTATTATTATTATTATTATTATGAGTAGGCCACTGAAGCCAACTTATGTTGTCAATAACACTACTCGGGGTAGTAAATGTTATGTTGCAGAGTAACTATTTGCTGCTTCTGGTCTATATTAAAAATGAAGACTTCTGTGGATCAATTTACTTGAAAAGAAATTATCCTTCATTCTACATAAAAGAAAAAGTTTAAGGATCTATCAGTAGTGACAACTTAATTAATTTTACCACTTCATATACTAGCATGCAGAGAAAAACGTCAGACCTTTGGAATAAATCAATTGAGGTACTAGTTAAGTTTCTGCAGTACCACAGCTAAGACATTGTACAAAACCTCATGGTTAGTTTCCTCTACAGTAATGAAATATTTCACTGCAGAAAGCAATATGTGCGGTCTCCCTGTTCAGAGATCAGAAAACTAATAAGAAATTCTCTTTTACTTAGATATGAAGAGAATAAAGCTCAGATAGACTTAGAAATACAGTGGCAAAAAAGAATGCTGTAAGACCAATGTTTATAACATAGTTCCAGGACAACAAGTTGCATTTACAACATTGATAATTTAAAGGTTAATGACCCCTTGTTTATTCAGATGCACTGAACCCAGCAGTGCAAATTGGATGGAAAGCTGACCTAAAGATATATCAGGAGACTCCCTTACTATAAGGGAATTACACAGATGGTTTAAAAGTAAAACTAGAATAGCTGGTTCAACCCATGCCCTCCATAAAACCATGTATGGAGGCCAGAGATAGGCAGGGAGGAGACATGATAGGGTGGAGCTAGAGTGCATGGTGCTCCAGGCAATCCTTGGCCAGCCCCCGGGTTAGCGGGGTGGGGAGAGGGGGAGAGTAAGGGATGCAGAGGTTACATAATCCTAACTTTCCTTATCCCTCTCCTCAGTTTCCTGCAGCTGAAGATTCAAGTTCCAAAGTTTATATCTTACATGACAAATAGGCTTGAATGTAAGCAGAAGCCTATGATTGCTCAAAAGTGAAATGAAAATAAAGCATGTAAATCAAAGTCTTCCAGCATTAATGTTTAATTATTTATTGCATAGTATCAATGGACAATTTTTCCCCCTAACTTTTTGTCTTTGGATCAATACATGAACTCAAAGAGTTTGTTTTTTATTTAGCTCTTTCTCTAGCTGGAGAAAAGACTAATGAAACTGAATAAGAACTTCAAGATTTCACCTTTTATTTGACTGCCCATGGGCAATAACTATCAGTTTATGTACCTGATTGTTCTCTCATGAACACAGGGTTCACTTCAGCATAATGTGACCAACTGCAATGGAGTTGCTGCTGATTTACACCAACGTAACTAAGAATATATGTAACACAAGATGTGACAGCACAGGAAATGAACAATCATGCCATTTTACTCTCAAATAGGCAAGAACTGCTGATGGCTGCATTATGAGAAAGGCTATTACAGGACTGAATAAGACTGCGATGCATGTATTTACATGGGCTTTGTTTATATCTTGTGGAAGTATGCCACAAAAAACTGTAGATGGCATGTGACTATACTTTGTAGTGTGAATCACTTTGTACTGACATTTACTGTCATATCTGACACAATGGAGCAGTTTGTGTTCCCCGTACACTCTGCTAGAAACACACATGAATGCTTCAATTGCAGAACATTAACAATCTGGAGAGAAGGATTTAAGATGAAAAGTTAAATGAAATATGGCTCTGAAGGAATGCAGGAATGAGATATCCGTCCATACATAATTAAAGGGTGTGACCAACAAGACTGGAAAGTCATTATGACATCGCACTATATTCCCCAGTCCAATGCTACAATCATTCCTACCCCATCTGTACATGTGTTTAATCTCCTAATTAATATGTCACATGGCCCTCTAACATAATACAGACTGATGAATTAGTTACATATGCACATACAAACTATGGTATGTTTTGAGCCCCTCACTACAAAAAACCATGTTGTCAAATTGTAGAGTATCCAGCAGAGGGCAAGAAAAATGATTAGGGAGCTAGAGAGAATGACTTGTAAGGGGAGGCTGAGGAAAATAGACTTGCTTAGTCTTCAGAAGAGAAGAATGAGGGGGAATTTGATAGCAACCTTTAATTACCTGAAAGGCGGTTCCAGGGAGGATGGAGCTAGGCTGTTCTCAGTGGTGGTATATATCAGAACTAGGAGCAATAGTCTCAAGTTGCAGGGGTAGGGGGATGGTCTATAGGAAACCTTTTCATGAGGAGGGTGGTGAAGCATTGGAATGGGTTACCTAGGGAAATGGTAGAATCTTCCATCCCTAGAGGTTTTTAAGGTGCAGCTTGACAAAGCCCAGGCTGGGATGAGTTAGTTGGGGCTGGCCCTGCTTTCAGGAGGGAGCTAGATTAGATGACCTCCTGAGGTTCCTGCCAACCCTAATATTCTATGACTCTATGTTCTGCTAACACAGGTTGTCTGTTCACATTCAGATATCAGACTTCCTGCTGGACATCACATCACATAAGCCTTTTACGCATGACCCAG
The DNA here is from genome assembly GCA_007922175.1 of Pelusios castaneus. NCBI lineage: Eukaryota > Metazoa > Chordata > Testudines > Pelomedusidae > Pelusios > Pelusios castaneus. Next base: position 17,618,532 of record ML685770.1, read on the forward strand.
TTTTCAAGGATAGGGAGCAGCCCTGCAATAGGAGGTGGTTTAGCCTAGGCAACCACATGACAGTGTTCTGGATGGAGAAGACTATAATTGCATGCACTACATATATGATCATACAAAAGCATATATACGTCTACATATGACTTTGATGAAAAATTAGGGAACTGAATCCACCAGAAGTGACACTCATAGTACACCTTTAATTTTTAAGCCAAAGATGGAGAAACATGGAGCATAATGGGGAGTTTTCACATGACTGCCTATTAATAGCTAACTGATAATAATAGGCATTTTTAATATGAGCTAGGAAGTTAAATATCCATTATTTCCAATCCATTTCATGTTTTATTACACAGTCTATAATGAAACAGGAAATTGGCCTAATAATTCCTAATCACCAAGTGGTGTGCAAGCTAAAAGTTAGTAAATTATGCCTAAACAAATGTTCTTGGTTTGCGTAACTGTATGTAGAAGTATCTAGCTATGGTCATTTTCAAGTGTAATTATTCAGTATACACATATAACCATCATAATTCCATACACAAATAAATGGGTGCACTACTTCCTGTGTTTCTGGGTGAAATTTGCTCATGTGCTGAAAACTAGTGCAGGGAAGGATGATTTTGGGTAAAATTTTCAAAAGTATCTAAGTGACTTAGGAGTCTATGTACCATTGGCTTTCAATGGTATTTAGTTTCCTAATCCACTTGGGTGCATTTGAAGATTATAGCTGTTGTGGCTAAGGTACAGTCTGGGATTTAGGAAGACTGATGTCTATCCCCTGCTCAGACACTGACTTCCTATGTGATTTTGGAAGTTCTTCATCTCCCAGCGCCTCAATTTCCAATCTTCTGCTTGTGTATTGTATACCTTTCTCCCACCCTTGGCCTGTTTTATCCATTCTGATTTGCTGTTCTTCAGGATACGGCCTCTCTCTTAGTATGGGTATATCTACACTGAAGTGGAGAGGTATAGTTTGAAGCTTGGGTAAATGTACGCATGCTAGCTTTGATCAAGGTAGTACACTAAGAATAGCAATATGGCCATTGCAGCACTAGTGGCGGCTTGGGGTATCTAAGGGAGTACAATTGCATGCAAGATGCTAAGTTTGGACTCGGGCAGCTAGCCTGAGCTGCTGCAGCCACATTGCTGATCAAGCTAATACATCTACTCAAGCTGTGAATTACATCTCTCAGCTGCAGCACAGACATACCATATGCGTATGTAGACTGCTCAGTACCAGGAAGTCCTGATTTCAAATGGACACCTGTGGCAGGTCTTAAGTGATGGGGACAAATTTGCCGCCGTCACTTTGAATTTCCTGATCGATTGATAGGGTCTGTGAAGATCCACTCAGCCAATCAGGAAGTCAAACCTGCAAAACCACTCTGGCAACTGGGGAACAGTGGTGTGAAGAGGGGCTCCTCCCTTTGAACCAGTGCAGTGTGTGTATGCAGGGAGTAGAGAAGCCAAACGTAGATATGCAATTTATGTTAGTTAACTTGTGTATCTATGTTCGACTGCCATGGAAAAGGGCAGGCAATATAGACCTGCCCTTAAGTACTTTCATAAAAAATAATACATAATAATGACAAGTCTTATTTCAGCCTATTTTATGACTTGTGAGGGACTTAAGTGGCATATAAACGTCATGAATTTCATCCTGTGAGCCGACCGTTTCTGAAAAAAATCTAGCCTTTTAAAATTCAAATAAAAGGGTAAAATTTCAACCATTTGTTAAAATTCTGGCATAGGTACATCATGAAATCTTCCTTATAACAGGCAGTTAACACTACAAGGAGATTTAAAGAGAGGCTGGTCGATGTTTGTGTTCATTTTGTGACCAGTAAAAGGATGGATCTGTAAAAAGAATACTGGTTTCAAAGCAATAAGAATTAAGAATATACAGTAATGTTAATATTTATGGAAAAGAGAGAAATATAGATTACCATGTATTTCCAGCAGGTGACGTGGTACCTCTGTATCATTACCACATCTCCAGAAGCCAGCATCCCTCAACAGGAGAGGGTGGATTGTATACTTTCGGCAAAGAGCCAACTGTGGAATGACTAGAGTGCAGCATTCTGTGGGTACTAACCATGGAGAAACTTCTGAACCTGCATAGCTTTCAGCACAGGGGCATTGTCAGCTCCTGTTTTCTGGCTGGGCCCCTGAGCATGAAGGGTGGGCCGGCCAGATGCAGTTTCCAGTCACGTGACCAGAAGCTCCTTGGCTTGCTCCAGTTGCTAGATAGCAAGTGGAGATCTGTGAAGAAGAGAGAGGGGGAGAGGCCACACCACAGTACCCCAGCAGTGGCAAGAACTTCACCACTCCAGCTGTGGGGCCGGCCAGCAGCCACAAGCATAGCAGATGTGTCAGCTGCTGGTGGGTCTTGCAGCTGCGGCAGCGAAGTTCGCGCTGCTGCTGGGCAGGCCTCATCTCAATGTGGGTGGGACTTGGCCTACCCGGGCCCATCCATGGCCCTTAATTTGGACTGGGCCTTTATTACAGCAAGTGGGGCTGGAAGCATTTATCAAAAATACATTTTAAAACTCACTGTACATGACCATCCACTCAGGCTATTTATACTTATTGCTGATAAGGGATGATTATGAACCCACAAGTAGCAACACACTGCTTAGCTGAAAGTCTTGGAGGTTCCGATTTCTGAAGGAGACACTGCTTCTGAGGAGGCAAGTGTAGAAAACCAGTGGGTCTGGCAGGAGCTTCACTCTTCCCTACCTCACATATTCTTCCTCAGAGCCACATGATGATACAGTGACCTGTACCTTATTCTCTGGTAATTCTCACTGAAGTCAATAGTCAATTCATAGAGAAAGGTACTACCGAAGGGGAGTAAGGGTATCACTCTCTGGCCCACAGTGATTGTCTGAGCTGAAAGATTTTTTGCTGTTCCTCAATTCTTGAGCCTTTTCCCTGCCCTCCCCCTCCTGCCTAGACTTCCAGCAACAGAAATATGCCCTGGACTCAACCCAAAGAGCCATTAAAAAATCGGAGACTGTGCTGATAAGTAAGCCTTATGGCATGCAAATGAAATTCAGTTTAGCAAGAATTTTAGTAATTATGATTCAGACAATCAAGGTTTTATGGTACCGTACTTCTGTTCAGTTATAGTTCTTGATCATTTATTATGTGGCATAGCATGGGAGTACAGATCCGTTTTGCATATACAGTTAATGCAAGCACATTTATTAATAAGAGCCTCTAGAGAAAGCATTACCAAAGATTATGGACTAATTTGGCCAAGACGTCCCTTGCGAGTCACATTGCTTCAACAGAGAAGAAAGGCAGGATGAGTATAAGACATAGTGATAACAGAATTCAAGAAAGCTGTTAAATAGTTGAAGCTTTCTATATTTCTGTATTTGCAAGATTCTGTATTTCTGTATGGATTCTGAACTTACTAAACTGGTCGCTAATCCCTAATAATTTATTTTATTTGTGTTAAAAGACTATTGAGTCAATGTTTGCTTTTTGACTATTGCATAAAATGCTTTAATATTTCTTTTAATTTTGGTGGCACCACATTTCCTCATGCTTAAGTCTTTATTTTTCTCTTAGAAATAATTCTTAATACACTCGTAGCTTAATTAACATTTTATGCTAATTAGAGCTGGGCCTGCAATCCGTATAATGTAAAACTACTAGAGGTTACACAGGTTTGAGTTCTTAATCTCTTCTTGATTATATAAACAAGATAACATATATAAATAAGATAGATAGGCATTACATTAATAGGTATGAACTGATAAAAGCAGCACAGTTCTGAGAAAATTAATCAATATTTCTGAAAAGCAGATGTGTAATTCATATCTCATAAAAAGAAAGTAAACTTCTAGTTTATAAAATCACTAATGGAAGGGCCTTAACAACATATAATAAAGTCCTTGGTAGAGTTATATTATTTCTCTGGTTTCAAATTGATGCGTGTCTAGAGGATGTGGGTATCTAGATGGATTTGTAACACTATTCTACCCAGGTCTTATAATACGTTACTTTTTCCTCCCTATTAGTGTTTTGTAAATTAGAAGTTTACCTCTACCATTTTTTCAATGAAGTATGAATTACACAATTACTTTTCAGTGTCAATGTGCTGAATTTTCTCTAAAACACGCTGCTTTTGTCAGTTTGATATTAAATTTTCAAACGATTGCAACGTAAGTTTTCACACATATTTAATGCAACATGATTTAATTGTATACCAAAAGTTTATAGGATGATACAGATAACTCCTACCTCACACCAGATTTGTCTGATGTGCTGTGTGTGAAAGACATCCAGTATTCATGTTGACACTGGGTTATTTGGTCTTGGGCTAGCCACTAAAATAAAATTTCAAAATTATTTCATCTGATTTTGAACGTCTCCATTTGGACAACCAAAAAGATGAGATATGCAAAAGCAGAAGTTACTGTTGACAAATTTAGCATATACCTCTTTATCTCAACACATTTGAGGGCCTTCACAGGTGAAAGGGTGAGCAAATATATCTCCAAACTACCTTTGTGCTCCCCCGCCAGTTTGGCTCATGGTGAAACTTAGAGTAGACTCAGGGCTCTTCTAAATTTTGCCTACCTGCAAGCTGCTGCTGCCACCTAAGATCTGTTCTGACATCAGGAATCAGCAGCAGGCACTGCACCCTGTGCGCTACTTCCTGCCAACTGGGCCAGGATGGAGTGGCTGGTCCTAGATCACTCAAGCAATGGTGGATTCTAATGTTTACAGCGGACATCCAATGACACAGAAGTTTTCATAACAATAACATCCTAGTAACTTCATAATATTAACCAGAATTCATAAACTAAACAGACAGATCCCAAAAATCATCACATAAGCAATGATAGATTAGATCTTTACCTAGTATAAACTGTCATGGTTCCATTACAAGTACTACAAACTATATCAGCTTGCACCAGCTGAGGATCTGGCACTGTGTGAGAGAGTATGGTCCTAGTCACTGCAGATCACAGTCTTGTCTGTATTGCTCAATGGCAGTGTTCCACTAGGGAGTTCAGGGGCCCATTGCTAATCAAGACTAAGAATCCCAGTTTCCTCTTAGAGACAGCAAAGAAGCTAGTTACTTAATGTGTAACGAACTGTGAGGAACCTTTGGCTGTGTCTGCACTAGCAATTAAGGTCGACTTAAGGAGGCTTAAGTCAACCTAAATTATTCCACATCTACACCAGACTTTCATTAAGTCGACTTGAGAAATTCCTTAAGTCGACTTAATGAAAGCTTAAGTCGACTTAATAAGACCCACCGGGTAGGTCGACCTAACCCTCCTTCTTTAGGTTGACCTAAGCCCTGTGTGGACACTTAAGTCCACTTTGTTAAGTTGATCTAAGGGCAGTTAGTTCAATTTAAAGTGGACTTAGTCCACGTCCATGGACACCACTTTGTTGTTGACTTAATAAGGTCGACTTTAAGTCGACCTTCTTAAGACGACAACTTTTCCTAGTGTAGACATAGCCTTTGTGATTGTAACTCTTCTGTATGATTCTATGTTTAATTTACTTTGTTCAAAGGTTTCTGATGAGGATCTGAAAACCCTGTTGTGTGAAGCATTGTCCCCATCCCTTATACACGTACAAGCTTAAAATGTACTTTCTGCAAACAGTCACGCAAAGAAAACCCAATCACTTCACTATTCATGGAAAGTTGAAGCAAAGTAATTTAGAAAATCAACTGACTATTCACAGAAAAATTTTTGGTGACATTTCCTTAGTTGTGTGGTTTGATCCTATTTTCATGGAAGTAAATGGAAAAGCTCCCATTGATCTAATGGTGCAGGATCATGCTATTAGCATGCGCACACATATATACTTGGGTATAGAATTTTAAAGAAGTTTCTAACCACTTCCATCTTTTTGTCTCCATGGAGAAACGTCAGCATAGCATTAAGCTAATATGAAAACTAGAAAATTGACTCAACTACTTTTCCACTGAGAAATATGCACAATTCAATGTTTTCCAGAAGTGATATTAAAATAAAAAGCAATTAGGGAATCTAGGTTTATACGTGTCATCCAATGTCACAAGAATTCAACTCATATATATATATATATGTCTATATAGATATAGATATCTTTAGTGTCAAAGTGGTCTCTGTATTATTCATCATTATATGTGCACTGACAGATCGAAAATAATTAGTATTACTCACATTAATGAAGTTATGCAATTCCCCTGCCTAGATGGGAAACACAAAGAAATGCAGACTAATTATACACTGATCACACATTCATCTGTCAATCTGTAGCTGTAATTTGAATTTTATGTTGGTCTGACTGTAGCATAAGAAAAATGAATGTCATCCTGGTACCTGGTTGTGCTAGAATGCTGCATTAAGCCTTACATCTAGAAAGTTTGACTTCACATAGAGATTCTGCATATCACAAGGGTAATAATGCAGAGAAAAAGATGATTATTCTCCTAGATAGACTGTGAGACTGCCTGCTGAAAATGTCACTGCAATTTGCAATCCTGAGCTCACAGGAATAAGGACTCCACAAAACAGGACTAGAGATATGCTGCATGGACTATGTGGGAAGATCAAAGATCATTTATGGTGTCTAGTGATTAAAATTACTGCTGGCAGATTTAAAGAAACATGAAGATTTTGATTGATTATTCAAAACTTAACTAAACCTCAGAACCTGCAGAAACCACTTCATTTCTTCATTCCCCAACAGAATTCTCTCAATCCCTGCACCTCTTGGGGACCCAGTGTACACAGAACCCAGAAAATCATTGCCACTTGTGCACTAGCACACTTCTTTCTAATGCCAAACTCCATGTCAACGCACATTTATACACCATACTACTTAATGTGCATGCTCAGGAAGGGTATGAACACTAGCCACAGAACTCTGAAACCTGAACTACTTGAGACACAAGGAAATCCCCAGAGTACCCAAGATTTCCTACCTGGCAGCTGTTTCTTGGATCTCTAATCTTGAAAGAAAGAAAGAAAGAAAGAAAGAAAGAAAGAAAGAAAGAAAGAAA
>ML685770.1:17631895-17791653 GCA_007922175.1 Pelusios castaneus
ACACACACACACACACACACACACACACACACACACACACACACACACACACACACACACGAGAGAGAGAGAGAGAGAAACACGCACACACAAAACCCTACATAAATTCAACTTCCTTAACCTTTCCCCTTAAACCGTATTCTCCAGTTCTTATTACTTTGGCTGAATAGTGATGTTTTAAATATCTTTTACAGAGGGAGGGCACAATATTTATGTACCTCCTCAAGGCATCATCTTGCTTCCACTGAAGGCAATTGGACTTTAGTCACTGATGTCAGGAGGAGTGAATGCAGGCTTATTGACTCAAACGTTCTACTCTAAAAAGAGAGCTTAGTTGTTTTCAAGATTTCACAATAACTTTGTACACAGAATGGACCAGAGTGAAGAAACAATTAAACTAAAGTTCAGTCTAGTGCGGAACAAAATGCCACTAGTCCATTCCTGCTCCCAAGTTTTAATACTTTTTTCAACAAAATAAAAAGGTTTCAAGCCTACGAATTGCCAGTAAACTACAGGGAGTCCACTGGCTACAGTTCTACATGGGAACGGCAAAAATATGTCAAAAATATTAGCATTATAGAGGGAGATGAATGACTATGCTTGTCTTCAAACCCATTTGCTAGAGAAGCGTTTAATAATGACTGGCAGCTAAAGCTGGTTTCACTTGTTAATAGTGGTACACTGGGCAACAAATGAGAAAAGTTTTGGAAGCATTTTCTTAATATTACCACTTTTGTGCCTCTCAATGATTCCTCTGTTGTAACCAGAACTGTACTAAAAGCTTTATTAAAATAATGTTCGCAAATTCACTTTAATGAAAGGACAATCCCATCACTGGTGATATCAATAGCAAAATTCCCATTATATCAATACAAGGAAAGGGGGCTTCAAAGCTCTATTGCCAGGTCCTTCTAAACCAAAACTCAACTAAAAAACAAACAAACAAACAAAAAAACCTAGTTTTCCTCCCCCTTTCACAGCCAACCTACCCACTGAACCTTCAAATCATTACTTCTATGGTCTACCAAAAGGTAGTAAATTATTAATAAATAAAACCAGAGAAGGAAACTATTTTCAGTTATGATGGTGATTTATAATAGAGCACAGTTGGGATGGATACACAAGACATTAAACACTTTATTAAAAATGGAGGGCCAGCTTATGTTCTCCATTTCCACATTGACTCATTGACTCAGTAACTCCTCTGACACCGGTTGATTAGTATCAGTGAAGTTGATTTGTTTTAGCTTTTCCTCATATTAGAAATTTTTTTTTGTAATTTAGTAAATTAAATTTGAATCTACTCTCTTTTTTGACTGAAAGTATGATTGTAGTGCATGGACAATACCTAAGCTAGCTTGAATCTAGCTAGCTCGCGTACTGGCGCAGTGAAACTACAGCAATGCAAATTCGTCATAGACTAGCCCTCCCTAATGAACTACCCAGAATTCCAGGTGGGTTTGTACAGCCTGGACTGAAACACATGCTGTTGAAACATCACTGCTCTGGCACCCAAGCCAGCTAGATTAAAGTTAGCTCAGGGACATCTGATAAACTGCATTCACATCTCATGAACACACTGGAGACATACTCTGTGCAATGCTACGTGGGGCTGCACTTTGATTCACCATGGAAACAGTTAGTGCAGATGGTGGCAGTCTGCCTGGTAAGTGGTGTGTCTTTCCATGAGCATGCAACTCTCCAGAATCTTTTCTGACTGTCAGTTTCTTGGTGGAGTTTAAGGGAATGGTTCTGACCCATTAAACTCTATGACTATGTCTACACTGGCAAGTTAGTTCGAATTAAGGAAGCTTAATTCGAACTAACTTAAGGCTTGGCCACACTAGGCTTTCATTAGTTCGAATTAAGGGCTTCCTTAATAAATAAATTTGATTGCTTAGTTCGAACTCACCCTTAATTAGAAATAGTTGGAATTCAGTCAATGTGGCCATATTAGTTTGAACTAACTGCTTAGTTCGAACTAATCAGCAGATTGACCTTCATGCAACTGACTAATTTGAACTAAGCAAGTGCCCTGCATGGCCATGGCTTTCTAGTGGGGCCATGCTTGTTCGAATTAAGTTAATTCAAATAACTAAAATTAACTTGAATTAGTTAGTTTGAATTAACTAATTCAAACTAGCTTTTGTAAGTGTAGACATAGCCTATGGGTCTTACTCAACTCTCATTGAGATCAACAGAAATAACTTCAATGGGAGTTAGATCAGGCCCCAAGTGCGTGTCTGTGTGCAGCTGGGAGCAAACCGCCCAGCCCAGGTAAATGGACTCACACTAGTGGGGCTCACGCTAGTCCACTATATGTAGCTACATAGATGGTTGTAGCTCAAGTGGTAGCTTAGGCTGGCAAGCCTACTCGACTCCCTGTGTCAAGCTTGGGCATCTAACCTATCTCTTTTGTGGAGCCACAACATGATCACTGCTATTATTAGCTCACTTACTCCAGCCCCTTTAGTGTATATCCATCTATGTAGGCTGAGAGCTCTCTCCCGGCTGCAGTGTAGACATATCGGACAGGACCTAGAATGGAAGTAACTGAAAGAAGAGAGGCTATTACTGCAGCTCCCACATTAAATTATGACAGCCCCCCTCCTTTTGAATTCACTACCTGCGTTTGCTTAGACTGAGCTTGAATTTGTTGACTTTTAGAATAAAAGAAAATCTTTATTATTTGGGCAGGTACCTGAGGTGGCTGGGGGCTTCTCTTGGGATGCAGATTTTTATTTCAGGGGAGTGCTGTGATAGGGAAATGTTGGTTTTGCTTACTAGGGCTGCTGTGGTGTGGAGAAAGTTGGATTTTTTGTGTACATTAGTTGGATTTCATTATTAATTATGTCGAGGACTCCGACAGCCTGCTATTGCTCTGTTCTACGTCTAAATCAAAACCAAGTAATGTTATTAATAAATCTTTTACATAAATACGGATTACTGAAATTAAAGAAAATTAACACTATAAAAAACAATCCTACAAGGGCAGAGCTATTACCTAGATGATCAGCTAGCTCTTCCCATTTCTAACTTGCACGATTATATGATGCCACCTTTGTAAAATTAAGAGGAAGTGAAAGCACTAAATTGAGAAAGCATTCTTCAAAGAGTACATCTCCCTAGCTACTCTATCCACAGCCAGTGTCCAGCAACAAAGACTGACTAAAATTTGAGACATAATCATTAACCAGAAATCACTTAGTGAGAAATTAATGCTTGCCCACTATGAGAATTTTCATAGGCGTCATGCTCATAGGCCTCTATTTGTTTGCTAACAGATTATGGGGAGAAACAGCATGCCATTGTCTTCCAGTATCGCATGTTCAGGATACAATGTTGCATGCCTTATTAGTGGGTGTGTTTCTTGCCATTAACAATAACCCAAGATCTCTATTATAAGAGAAGAGTTTAGTGGTGATTTTCAGACACCGGAAATTGTCACGACCGGTTACCAGAAACTATTCATTTCACAGCACCTTATTCTGAGCCCTGATCATATGCAAACATCTCCTTTGTACCATTTTTATGTTCCCACATCTCAGGGCTTTCCAATGAGTCCCTCTTCTAAATTTAGTAAGCATTGATGACATACAAAGAAACCTGGATAATCTGTCAGGTACCTCCAAATGTTATGCAGCAGTTTATAGAAAATCCACCCTTTAAAAAAAAAGCCCACTTATTATAGCCAGAGGAATCATAATAGAATCAAAATTCTTCAATTGAATGATGTACCATCACTTAGGGCTCACTCTTAATACGGGTATATAAGGAAATAATTATTTTCTAATGTATTTATATGGAAATTGGGATTTCCTTTTCAATATACTAGATAAAGCATATCTGACATCTGCCATTAAATGGTTACAAAGCTGTATTTTCACTAGGCTGTGTGTGTCAGGACCACACCACGACCCTGGAAGGGAAAAAGATGTGTCCAAATGTAGCAGGGTGAAGCAGCCGCCTACGGAGCAGGGCTCAGGAGGGCTCCCGCACTCCCCTGCTGGACAGAGGACGCAACAGCATGGGGCCAAGACAGGAACCGGAGGAGTGGAGCCAAAGGGAGAGGGGACAGTATAAAAGGCCGCACAGAAGCCCCACCGGGGAGCCTCCCAGGATACGGGCAGATCGGCCATTGGAGCCTCTACTTTCGGAGGGCCCTAACTCTCCTCCAGGGATGGCAGATGAACCCCGGGGTGGTCAGGAAGTGGGGCCTTATCTGTATCCCCCTCCAGGGGAGGCCCTAGAGGAGCTACTCTTGGTGGAGGAGCCAGGAGACGAGAGAGAGAGGTCGGCTGCGGACAGCCTCTGACTTGGAGGAGCTACCGTCGGCTGATAGCCTGGAAGGGTTTCCGGACCTTCCACCCATGGACAGTGAGGGCCTGACCGGGATACCTTTGGTGGTCCTGGACGTCTACGCGGAGGACTACGGGACCAGGTAGCCGGACGGAGGCAAGGGAGGAAGTAGCCCATGGACTGCGGGGGAGTACTGGCTGAGTTGCAATCAGCACATTTCGGCTGAATCCTCGTTGACCCATGGCAGACTTCTCTGCCACTGGATAGAGCCCTGGGCTGGGACGCAGTGGTGTGGGCGGGCCTGCGTCCCCCTCCTTTCCCTTGTTGGATTCCCCGAGTGTCAATCCTCCTGCCTTGCACTTGAGTCTAGACTGACTCTAGGTGTTTGCCTCGCCCTACCTGAAGGGCCGGAGGCGACTGGCTCTGGGGGTTTGCCTCGCCCTACCTGAAGGGCCGGAGGCGACTGGCTCTGGGGGTTTGCCTCGCCCTGCCTGAAGGGCCGGAGGCGACTGGCTCTGGGGGTTTGCCTCGCCCTGCCTGAAGGGCCGGAGGCGACTGGCTCTGGGGGTTGGCCTCGCCCTGCCTGAAGGGCTGGAAGGCTATGGCCTCTGAGTGCTTGTCCCGCCCTACGGGAGGAACGGAACCATAGACTGCAGGTATCAACCTTACTAAACTGAACAACTTTTATTAGCGGATTTCTGTCAAGCTATAATTCCCCAGGAAGGATCAAACAACAATTCACGGGTACCCATAAAACTAACCCCACCAGAAAAGTGCCTAGAAACAAACTCTGTCATAGGATCAGACTGAAGAAATAAGCTGAGGAAGATATCTCTAAGAGTTCAATTTTCTCTATCCACCCAGTAATCCTATTTTATCATTTGAGGAGGACTGTCACCTTTTTATGCAGCAAAAATCACCAAATTTGTGAACTAACCCCAAATGCAAACGAGCCACAATTCTTTTACATAAAGAATATTAGAATTTGATTATATATCTCTAGGCTGGCAAGAAGCAATTTTGTTTTAAGAAATGTATGAAAATTACGACTTTAAAAAATGCTTGTCTTAAGAGCAAGACAAGATGGGTAAAGAAATATCTTCTATAGGATCAACTCCTTAATAAAACAGACCATGTTTAAACCTTCAGGTCAGACTTGAAAGAAGAGCTCAGTGTGGGAGACAAACTTCTGAGCTACACAAACAGAAGTTGGTCCAATAAAAGGTATTACCTCACCCGCTCTCACTCTCTTCTTTTCAAGTCCCTAATCCAATGAGTATTTAAGTATTTCATACACAGTGGAACAGTTTCAACAGGAAATCTTGAAAAAGATTCTCCCAAGACTTTCAGTGAGACTTGAGAGCCTAAATCCCTGGTGCTAGATTTACAATGGTATTTAGGAAGCTAAAGAGGCAGATATGTGTCTAGTGGAATTTACAAGAGCGAAAAGTTCCTAAGTAGGTTAGGTACCTAACTCCTATTCAGTCTATTGGCCTTCACAGACATGTGCAGTGAGAAGTTGGGGGGTGAAAGAGTATGAGCTCCCACCATCTCCAACCTATGTGTTCACATAATGGCTATGCCCAACTGCATTTCCTACTCTCTGGAGAACACAGGGGCTCCTATTTTCCTCCTCATATGGGCACTCTTGGTCTCCCATAAAGGGCAAAGAGGAGCATGTAAAAGGCAGGGCTATAACTCTACTCCACTATGCATATGAGGTGGTGGAATAAACTGCCATATATGAAAGGGCACTCTCCGTGCATCTGGGAGCACCTTTACTCCAAACATTTTGGATCTCTGAGGAGCTTCACCTGGGTCAGGTCTGTCACTAGCCTAGAGTAACAAGCAGGATTCTTCTAAAAGGTTAGAGGAGAAGGGAACAGGAAAACAATTGCCTTATTCCACGCTTTCCTGCACCTACACATTTCACTTTTCCTTTCCATGTGGGGAAGCAGAGAGGTAAATCCCAAATGCCTAATTCTGCATTCTGTGTGCACTCAAATATCTGTGCAACCACTGGGAGCTCTGAGTGTGTAAGGAATACTGAGACAGATTCTAAAGGACAAATACTCCCTCCATAGAGCTCTTATAGTCTTCAGTGGGAGAGCTCTGCATACACAGACAGCTTTATATGACTGGCCCCTGGATACCAACTGTAGAGCCATTTCAGTACAAATGGTAATATTTAACTGTCCAGATGGACATGCTATGTTTGCTTTCCAAGGACAATGAGTCTCACAGCACACAGTGCATGTGTACAGACCTTTTCTTATAGAGTTTTTGATTAAAATTACTGAGACAAAAGTTTGTATCACTGTAAAGTTCTTTTTTGTTTGTTTTTTTTTTAATGAAACTAGAGCACGTTTGAGTCAACAATTATTTTTGTTTATAAATGGGATGTTTTGATTTAGCTTCATCCAATTCCAAGCTGAACTGGCACAGGAGAGTCCACACAGAATTTTGCACCTATTTCAAAACAAAGTTATGTGGACAAGGTCTTAGGATTGTTGATTACTGAAGATGTGACTTTTTGCATCTAGTGGGGTTTTTTTGTTTGTTTTTACAGTAGTCACAATTACCACAAATCAGATGGTCTGTTTCTATCTATTGATTATTATTGCTTCTCTAAAAGCTTACTACTGGAGAAGGGAAAAAATCCACGGGGAAACAATGAATGAAAAAAGATTGAGAGGGGGAAAGAAAGTCCTTTTATACAGACTTTAAGCCACGTAACTTTTGGATAAAATTCCCATTTAGTTTGCTGTACATGGAGTCAGGAGCACTTTTGTAAAACTCAAGTGATTCAAAAGGGAATAAAAACCTGAAGACTGATACTAACAAAAGCTGACATAATGCTACAATCCAGGATGACTACAGTGCACAGAGGCTGGAATAACGGATAGTGTCTGTTATCAACACAATCGGATTGATGGAGCGTGTTTTGTTTGTTCATTCTGGAAAATGTCAGTTCAGCTAATTCAATCAAAAATGGATCAGGCAGTCAGAATGGGTTTTCAAACTGTCAGAAAATAAAACAGCTTCCTATGAATTAAACATTAAAAAGCTTCTGATGCCCAATGGAAAATATTGAAAATAATAATTTAATTTACAAACTATTTCTGTTCATATAATCAAATTTCTTATCTCTCTTTCCTAACTGTTTGCTACTAATATCATTCACCAAAAATTATAGTATTCCATTTTTCAGACTGTAGTTTGCGCATTTCTCAGATGGTTTAACAACTCACCATTTGAACCATGATTTTGGGGAAAAAGCAGGCAAATCTTGAGATAAAATTAGAGCATACCTGTAAGCAACCTTCTGAAGATGACTTCAGTCGGCCTTTAGCTTGAGTAAGAGTTCCACAAATTAGCCTCGGGACAAAGCTAAAATAATTGACAATGGTAAATTCATTAGTTAATTCCCTTAACAGCATAAGATGCAAATCACCCAGATCAGCCAATTTGTATATGTAAATATTCACATTTTCTGAGCATTCCCTTTCTTGGTTTTAGTAATAGTTATTTTTAATGGTTCTTCATTACTCTTTAATTGTACAAACCTCTTTCCTTTACTTTTACACTTAAGGACAGATTTACAAACACAACACAAATATTTACAATCCAATGAAATACTTAAGCAATGGTTAAGAGATTTTTTTGGGCCACACTCATGTTCATTTTTATTACACACACACATGCACGCATGCGCACATAATGAGAAGTATCAGGCAAATTTGATAGATGGTGCTATTAGTCCCATCTATTTCATACATGTGCGCACACACACAGATATACATGGCACTTTCCAATACAAGGCCTGTTTTAAGTTTCTTATACTTTGCAAAAATAACAATGTTGATTGAAATTTTCCATGCTGCCAGCCTACCTGCAGCTGATTATCATCATCAGAAAATTTCAGCCAAGAATGATCAGTCATTTCCAAGACAAAGACTAGGCGGAAAATGTTGTTTTGCCTAGGTTTCAATTTGTCCAATCCTTTCTTTCAAATGTTCTAGCACCCCCATGTTATGGAGCAGAGACCAGAAAATTAGTCAGGTGTGTTGACTTTTTTGTCAGGGACATTCCTTGTGCTGCCCCCATGAAAATCCATCCAAATTCAGCCAAGTTATAAGCCTTTGAAAAATAGCCAAACTCTTGCTCAGTAAAGTCCTGCTAGAGCTTCACTGGTAAAAACTTTGAAGATTCCTTCCTCTAGGCATGCTCTAGCTTCTCACAGCTCCTAACACCAATGACCGTACATCCACCATTTCCACACAGCCACTGAGTATCTCCATCCCCTCATGGCTCCTACTGCTGACCATCTCCCTAGTGCTACTGAGCATGAACTAGGTCTATGGGGACCCAGAGAACTTTTCCTACTAATTTAACAAGTTCTGTTGGGGCCTGACACCAAAACAAAGAGCATGAAGCATGCTGCGTCTCCTCACACTCAATGTCGCCCTTGCTGATGGTCAAGCAGCAGTGGGAGGAGATTTGTCTCCTCTGCCTTCGACTCCAGTGAGGGTGGACCAGATTGGTTGGCGTAATGGAGGGGAGCAGATTGGATTGGGAAGTGTGGAAGACTGTGGATGGCAGAAAAAAGAAAACTATGAATGGGAGTTGGAGGAGGAACACTGAGTCAGGCTGGCAAGTAGGGTGGTCCTGGTTGGGCAAGGAAAGTAAGACCAGGAGCTGGTGCAGGGAGGTAGGGCTCGGAAGGAGACTGGAAGCTCTGTGGGAGGGTAAGCTAGAACTGGGAACTAGAAAAGGAAATGGGAGGGAGTGGGAGCCACTTGACTGGTAGGGAAATACAGCGATCAAAGCTGGGGGGGAGGTAGGGAACTGGGACTGTGTGGGCGAGGAGACTAGGACTTGGAAACAGTTGAGGGAAATAGGGGTTGACTTGAGATGGGAGGAGATGCAGAACTGAAAAGGTAGCTGGGGAAGAACTTCACTTGGGCTCCTTGCCCCAGTCTTCTGCCAACCCAAGAGGATCAGTGTGGGAGGCAGCCAGGATGAAGATCACCAGGAGAAAGAGTAGGACTGGGAGACGGTGAAGGAGAAAGGGAGACAGATATCAAACTGGAGGCCAAGAGGGAGAACTGAGACTAGGGTGTAAGGAGACAGGGAAACGGAGTCGGTGTGTCAAAGGAAGAATCAGTCAAGAAGACTGGATCTGGGTGCTTGAAAAGAGACACAAGCAGCGAGCCTGCGGAAGGAAAGCAAGACTAGCTGGGCAAGGAGAATAGGATGAGAAGTTCAAGAATTGGAGACTGGGACAAGGAGCCCCGAGGGGGAAAAGATAGGACTGGACCAGAGACAGAATGAAGAGGATGGGATGGAGGGAGTTGAGCTTTGGAGAAAGAATCAAAAGAAATTTTGACCCTTCTAGAATCTGGAATTAAAGCTAAGATTACTTGATCACATACTGCTTTTTCCCCTCCCACAGGACCCCTACCTCATTCAGTGCATAGGGAAAGCCTGCTCTGAGGGTGAATTAGGATTGTATAGTGAAGACACAGGCTGCCAGTAGGAACCCCCGCCTCATTGTTGCAGAAGCTGGAAGTGAATAAGACAGGTGACTGCAGTAAGAAAGGACATTGTCATGGATAAGACAATTGAATGCTGCCCTGGACAATTGGATTCTATCCCTGTTTTTGTCACAGAGCTCCTGGGTGATGTTAATCGAGTAATTTAAATTTAAACCAAACTTTTCAGAGGTGGTCACTAATTATGCGGTCCTCGTTTTCTGGGTGTCCAACCTGAGATGCCTCAGGCTTGATATAAAGTAAAGCTGAGCATTCACAATTGCAGCCAAAGCCAGTGGGAGTTGGGCATGAATACAGAAATCACTATGTAATGCTAAGTATTCTGAAAATCAGATCCCAGGTATCTCAGATTTGTCACCCAAAATCAGAGGAGCCTGTTGACCTTAATCTCTGAGTCTCAACTCCCCATCTGTAAAATGGGGATATCATCACCCCCCACTATGAAGTTGAAGATACAATAATACAGTTTTATAAAGTACTCAGATAATATAGTGATGAACAACATAGACAAGCCCGTGAGGAAATTAATAATTCTGTCTTCCGAACGTGGTTTGAATAGCATGCCGTGAGAAAGCATGCACAGATCAATACGTGTAAAACAAAATATTGAATAACTGCACATTAACTAATTACTGTTCATCCTGTGTAATGAATGAGGCAGAGGTTCTGTGGGGAAAAAAATAGTATGATCATGTCCTTGAAGACTGTATCATAATACATATGCACAAAGGGCTGAATTATGGCTGCAACGGAAGCCTGAATTCTGGCATTCCCTAACTTTTGAGCACTTGACTTTTCAACCTCAATAATGTTGTTTTAAGGTAGTTTTTGTGTTTATATACATACACATACAAACTTATACACCTCATTCCAATTCACCATAATAAAGATAAAGAGAAAAAGGATTTTATATAAGCTTTAACAGTGGATGTATTAACTAGAATTAATTAAGATACAATCATTTAGTACAAAGAATAGATTTTTCCCCCCACAAGTGAAAAGAAACTACCTTAAGAACTGTTACACACAGACACACAAATGTGCATGCATATGTCTGTGTGAACTTTTTTGTGAAAATAATTTTTTTGGTTGAAAAGTAGGTTTTGTACAAAAATATTGATCAAAAATGTTTGCTCAACACTAATATACAAGTAGATGGACACATCTAGATAGTTTATTTTTATGTTTCTTTCTGTTAATTTATTGCTTAGTTGTTCTAATGTATGCAACATAAATTCGGGCAGAAAAAATGTGCACGGTACCAGCTGAGAAAAACTATGGTTCTTCTAGGAAGGAAGTGCAAATCCAACAATAAGATTCCATGCCTCCACTCTGCTTGACAGAACACAGCCCTCTGGAGTTCCACAGAATAGCTTAATTCCATTGCCATTTTACCACATTTCATGGGAATCATGGTGGATCACTGGTCTTCCTTTCTCAGTGACTGCTATGAAGAGACACTTTTAATGCTGCCTTTCACCTTGGCTAGCAAAGGTGATTAAGAAGGCCTTGTAAATGCACAAAACCAACCCAACCCCAGAGCTGAGGGAAAGTCACTGCATTTGACTGACAGTCAAAATTCTCCAAGACACTTTCAGGTGAACAGCAATACTGGCCAGCAGGAGCTTTCAGCTGGAGTGAGGAATTTTCCCAGTTCCAAGGAAAATGAAGAGTAATGGACATGGCAATGCACTTCTGGCCACCTTCAACCTAACCTCCTTCCCCCACATACACACAATCGCTGGGTGCCACCTTGCTTCTCCCCCTTACTTTCCCTCTTCACCGTCCATTGAAGGCACTTCAGAAGTATTTCCTCCAGCCCCACGTAATTTCCGCAAGGGAGAAGGTAGGGAAGGATGGTAATTTGCACAGGGAGCTTGTTTGCATGAGTTAGCGCCCCCATAAATCAGCCCCATGGATGATGACCAAAAAGCTGCTCTTGAGATGCTCCGTGTCTTTCTCTGCTGACTCTGGCCTGTTTATTGTCAAGGTAGATCAGACCAGCATGGAGTCTAGAAAGAGTTATGCCCACCATAAAACAAGAGTAGCATCTGGTCTTTTTAGACCATGAAGGACCAAATTCTGCACTTACTGAACCCCATATGCACTCCAATCCAGTTGTACACAAGCACAGAGCTGAGCTCAAATCCTAATTTGTGACTGAATATACAGAACAGAGACTGGCTGTCATAGGAGAAGAAAGCTAGGTGTGTTTATCATGCATGACAAGGGATGTCTTATCTAATTGCAAAAAGGAAACTAAAGGTTTCCACTGAAATTCTCCTTTATGCGCCAGTCTGCATATTTTTTTTCACAAGTAGAATCACTGCTTCGTAAACTAATTTCTTTAAAAAGATCCAAAGCCTCATAATGAGCTGTTTTGATCCAGTTAATTAGCAGCTTCCATCCTCACCGCTTTGATGAAAACAGGTTTGATTTTAAGTTGATAGAAGGCGATAAGCTAATGCAGTTGAGTAGCTTTGAGCTCATTAAAAGTTGGGCTGAAATATGCCTGAAGTCAGAAAGAACAGGAAACGAAATCTTGGTGTTCTCATCAGCACTGTCTAGTGCCAATCATAGCATTAAAAAAAATCACAAAACAAAGCACAACTGGCTGTCTCTACTCAACAAAGTGCAAGGTTTGTAATGTGGTAGGTGTTTTGTAGCTCAAATCAGAGATGTATTATTAGAGCTCTGTGTTTGAGTTCACTCAGCACCTGTTTACAAAATGTCTTCCGTAAATCAATACTGCCAGTCTCATTTTCCTAAGACTCATGTTCAATCATTAATATATATGAAAAGAACAAGTTTCATCTCTATTTTCACCCCCAATATGTAATACACAAGCAAAAACAATATGTAATGTACCTATCAAAGGCTAATTTGGTGTGTGGGTGTGTGTATATGTATTTCATTTATACTGCTTTCTTTTGTTTGGTGCAAAGGTACTCAACTTTGATGTTCATATACTTCTACCATTGGCTCCTTTGTGGGAGGATGTGTTAGACTTTGATCAAAGGCTTTGATTTATTATACTCACTGTTTGATCAGATATTTGCCCCATGAGTATTTGTTCTACTAGGTGGCCTTTCTTATTTCATTTAAACTTTTATATTACACACACACACACACACACACACACACACACACACACACACACACAGAGTTTGCTTTGTTGCTGGGGTTTGAGTGTTTAAAGACTCATTCAAGCTCAATAACTTTTCTTCTAAAAATTGATTTTTTTTAAAAAATTTGGCATGGTTATAATCTGCTATTCTTTGGAATTTTCCATTAGCATGGCCTACTCTGGATTTCCTTAGGGCAAAAAGCCATATTGTTGGAGGGATATGTAATTTGCTTTCTTCATTGAATTTTCCCCTGCTGATTTGTATTGCTGTGTTGCATATTCTTACTGATTTTTTTCTTGGTTAACCCCAATATAGTCAAAATTCTCAGATGGGTATTTAGAAACATGCTTATTTCAGTATCAAAATAAGATTCCAGGTTTCAATTTATTGAAAATAACATACAAGCTTTGGGGGAATTTGTTTCATATATTCTGGCAATTGTATTTTTATGTTATTTCACTAACATTTTTCAGTATATTTGATTTACAATATATTAGCAACCTACTCTCTTTGTCTCTTTATGTATCTACCTGGTACAGATCTCTATAGGAGCATAGCAAACATATGGGGAGAAAAGCCACCACCAAAAATGCTATTCTTTTATAGGTTCCACAGCCAGAAGGGAACATTGTGATTATCTAATCTGATCTCCTATATAACTCAGGCCACAGAATTTTCTCACAGTAATTCCTAGAGCACACATTTTAGACAAAACACCCAATACTGATTTTAAAAAACGGTCACGATGGAGAATCCACCAAGACTCATGGTAAGTTGTTCCAACCATTAATTACTCTAACTGTTAAAAATGTACACCTATTATGTACTCTAATAAGGAAAGATATCAAAATCATTAGTACTAGTAATAAAAATAATCATATAAATGCCATTCGAAAATTGATTTTATATGGCATATTAAAAAATTGATGGCTCAGGAGATAGACTCTATCCTTTTCTCCTCAAGGTCATCAATTCAAACTCAGCTCAGACTAGTAGGGACTGAAAGCTGCTTGGTGGTAGTGGATGCTGGAGATCCTCATCCAGTTCCTAGGGGACAGCTGGTTGCCTCAGCAGAAAAAAATCATTATCACAATTGGTGCTAGCTGATGCCTTTGTCAAAATTCTCAGCATAGAGGCAAAAAATTGATGGAGTTCTGAACTGTCCTCAGTAGTCCCCAGGCCAGATTTTCTGGGGCAATGGTGGGGGAGAAAGCTTGCACTGATGTCTGTTCCGTAACTGTTTGGTAGCTCAAAAGAGATCTTCATTCATTCACTTCATTTGACAATTAAGCTTTGTAGCTGTTGTGCGTTAAATAAAAATATAGATTCAGGTTGCATGCTGAGGAAGCAAGTAAGTAGATCCAGGTTATGAAAGGATGTAACAACTATTTGCTCGCACTTTATCACATTCACCAGTATTAAGTCAGGCCACATATTGTGTTACTTTACAAGCCAACTAAGCCTTGTCCTAGAATAAAGCCTCTAGAATGCTGATTGCTGGAATGCCCCTTGTCTCAGTACAACGTCCTTGAAATGTTTTGTTCAAACTTACACCATTGGCTATAGTCCTTAGCTGAGGCAATACATTGGTAGGCAAACCTTTCGTTTGACATTTCTTGCCAAATAAGCCTTTTGTTTTTAAAAAGAAGCCCAATAGGATCGAAGTTCCTCCAAAAACACACCCTTAACATTTCTTTTCCTTTCAGATTTTGCACATGCAAAGCCTAACACTTGCACACACCAGGTGGGTAGCTGTGCATACACACATCTACTGTGAAAGCACACACACTTATTTCCGAGTACATATATGAAAGGTCAACAGATATAAGTGGGAATGAGTACATAAAGCGAAGAGTGAAAAGACATTCCCCTGTATTCTCTATATTAAATTCATAGGTTCTTTCACATGTAACCTAAAAACGACAACTTCTCTAATGATTTCTAACTTAGATTAACATTTCCACTCACACGACTCCTGATAATTAGTGCTTCTGAAAATTGTACCTAAGTCACTTAAGAACCCAAGGGTAAAATTTTCAAAGTCCCATAGCTTCTCTAAAGCCTAAATCACTTTTGAAAATTCAACTTAACTGCTTTTGAAAATGTTGACCCAACTGCTCTTGCTGCTAAGGATGAAATTCACCTTGTTCAGAGGACCTACACATACATGGCCTATTTACCACTTCAGCCCCATATTTGTAGTTGTAATTCATATTGTGCTACTCCAGGGGTAGTTTGGGGGGTGTTTTGTCTCCCTGGGGAATGCATTCACCATGCCATCTTTTACAGTGTAAATTGTGCGGTGGCCATTGTGCAATGGTTGGAAGGAGGGTCTGGCTATGATCTTGTGCAGATGTGAATTTCACCAGAGGCAATGTTTCCATCTTGAACATCCTTCTGTTCAAATCCAGTTTCTGGAGATAACCCTTTATGATGGGACAGCTGAATTTTATCATATTCCTTCATACTCAAATAGGCATCCCCATTGGGGTAATGTAGCTGAGGACAGACCATGGCAGTGGATTGAAAAATTTACTTTTCTCCAGCATATAGTCAGGTAGCTCAGTACCTGGGATTATAATGAAGACTGGCTTGTTTGATCAGACAGCTTCTTCTTGGTGCCCAGTCTTTTCACTACTGTCTTGAGGCATCAACATTAAACACTGATCTGGATTTTAGCAGACTTTCAAGTGTGGAAGACTCCTGAATGCATCCATTTTCAAAGATAACCGTTTGGAGATCTGGCTAAAGAATTTTTTTCCTCAATCCCTTAATACATTTGCTAGTACACTTATTATAATCTTTATGCAGGGTACTGACACTCATTTTGTCCTATACCAGTTGGGGGAGCAGGAGTGAATATTTGATCCATTTTTTCCAAGACCAAAGCTAATCACTTTCTTAGGCAAGTAGTGTGCTTTCTTATGCATGTAGAGGAAAGGACATATCAATACTTCATATCCATAAATACAATTACATAAATCATACTCTGAACTAGAACGAACACAAAGGAATACTAACTTTTAAGCTGGCACCTTAACTGTTTATTAGCAATTATCTTTGGAAAGAGATTACCCTCCTGAGCTCTGAATGAAAGGAAACCGGTTACAATCACACTTTCTTTCACTTATAATACAGTGAAAACAGTTCTAATTCTACTACACCACAGCGAACAGAAACAGACAAATTCTTTAGTTGTTGTCTAAACATATCAAACAAGGAGTCCTGTGGCACTTTTAAAGACTAACAAATTTATTCATCACATTCATTTATCGACTACTTGTTTGTTTTGCTCAACTAGACTAACACAGTTACCCCTCTGGAACTTGTCTGAACGTAGGTATCCCTTTGTGGTATGGTTTTATCAGATATATTAAAATGGGTTCTAGCTGTAGTCATACAGTGCAGAGGGGTTACTTGTCAGATTGTGCACTGAAGACAGTATAAAAACACAGCTTTGGGAATCTGCACATAAAGGAAGGAGATGTGCAATGGAAAATGGAAAATGCAGGGGGGGAGTAGCACATTCCCTGAACACAAAAATTTCTAACATGCTAAACCACTGTTAATGCGTTGGACCCAGATGTATAACTAGGTACATGGACAATAAAGTTAGGTATTGCAAACGTTACCTTACATTGCAGTTTTTGCAACATCAAAGACTACAGTTAAGGTTACACTCAATTCTTTGCTAATGTCACCTGCTCCAACTTGGTAAGTATTTTAATTGTTCGTATGAAACATTCTAGATTGGATTTTGGTGTGACGGTGAACATGCTTGTCAACATGTTAGAAGAAACCATTCGCACATTTTTCAATTATGTCAGGAGGAATAAATATATTTTCCTCATCATAAAAACTGAATGAACTTTTGCATTCTCTTCATTCATGACTAACCAAATTATGGCCAACCTTTACATATTGACTTTTCCAGGTGGGTACTCCTGGACAAGAGCTAGGTTATTTCTAAAAATAGAAATAAACTTCACTACTTAGACATATTATATATCTAAATATATATATAATAATGATCTGACTCAAAATACAGAATTGAAACTTACCTAACCTTTGTAGAAGTCCAGATTCAGCTAGCGTCTCAAATGAGTTCTACAGCTTGGTCCTATATCTACTATGGTTCTTTGGGACTTACAACATAAAGGACTATCTTTAACTTAGCATATTACTTAACATTTACTGGTTGGAGAGAACATCAAAGGTTTGTCAATAGATTGACTCAAATGATGAACACTTGTTTCTTTTTAAAATGACAAAGCAATGTTCTCACAAGTGCATGTTACCAGTATGTGGTATTTTGCGGTTCACTAAAATAAGGAAAGCGAGCTTCAAAGCAGGTAAACAAAAACAGTTCTTAGCCCTCATTTTCTCTGTGTTATTGTTTGCATTGATGGAAGCTGGGGGGTTGAATAAAGAAAATCCCAATAAATGGCATTTCAAAGAAAGTAAAGGAGTAAATCATCAGCATGATATGGGAGGATTTTGCCACATGTTTCCCATTAAGGTGAATAGGAGCTGCACAGTTAAGTCTCCACGTATTGAAAATTTAAGCCTATCTTCCACTTCGTATGTTATTTAACTAGTCACAATATAAACCCCAAGACAAAAAAAATACATCTTTAAATTTAAGGCTAAGAAAGAAAATCTTTTGGCAACGTAAGTGTTTTCCTCAGTGGCCTATCTAGCTACATGAAGGGTTCCTAGATGCTTAAATGCTATGCTAATAGGGGTATCCAAGAAAAGCCTAGGACAGATAAATAACTGTGTCCTCAGGATCTTTTTTCATTAAACCACAGTTGGCAACACCATCACTAAGGGCATGCTTTTGAGTCTTTCCCCTTTCAGCACACACCAGGAGTTCTTTGTAAAATCCTAGAGCCACCACTTCAGACCCAGTCTTCTCAGATGTTTGGGAATAATGTATATGTCACTCATTTGTCTACATGGCAACTATTAGCGAGAAACGGAGAGAACGGCAGGCTTTCATTGAAATAACCAAAATAGAAGAATGACAACAAATCAGTCTACGGTTCAGTAAATCAATCAGACTGCAACAGTTGGTTTTCAGTGAAAATCCATGTCTCTTAACAAACTAAAAGCTCTAATAGGCTAGAAGTCCTGACTCGGTCACGCCCTTACAAAGGCAGCTGTGACTTGTTTGATTAATAAACCTTTATACTAGATTGTGGCAGCAGAAAACTTTTTATTCTGAAATGATACATCTTTCAGACTGTCAGTGTTTCCACTCTTTTTAAAGTTATATGCTATGTATGCCACAAAATGTGCATGCATGTGCGCGCGCACGCACGCACGCACGCACGCACGCACGCACGCACGCACGCACAGTATAGAATATGTCAAAGGCAAACTGTTTTAATGAATTTAGAACCATGTACTTGGTATGCTCCAGAAATATCAGTTAAATATATGCAAGACACAAGTTTTTTAAATAAAGATTTTCTAACCAGTAAATTCAGCTTCTCCTTGATTCCTACTGCAATCTGAAGTTTTAAATCTGGATCATTCTGCCCCCTTTACTGCATCTAGAAACAAACACAGCTGTAATTTGAATAATAAAAAAGGATTTCAACAAGTAATCCCACAGCTAAGAATATGTCTTTGTCTATATGTAGACATAGCTTTTGTAGCAACAGAACTTCTCTTTGTTCTTGTCCCATTTCATCAGATCATTGAGTTTGTTTCTGAACTCATCCTCTTTTCCCCTCCATTTAACTAGAAAGGATGGCTGACTTTCCGTGTTACAATCAGAGCGGTAACATGGTCCAGTGGATAGTTAACTGTAAAAGGAGTCAGCCGATACGGATTCTACTCTTGACTCTGACACTGGCCTCCTCTTTGGTTTTTGAGAAAGTCACTTTTTTGTGCATCTGTTTCTCTTTTTCACTATTCATCTGCCTTTTCTACTTCATTTGCAAGCTCTTTGTAATAGTGTCCCAATGGAGCCTCACTTTTCACTTGAATCCAGAGATACTTGTACAATACAAATAACATGTCACATACGAAACAACAACAATACATTCCAAAGCTCTGGACGAAAATGTTACTTTCACACCGTCACAGCAGGTAGCCTGAACAATATTATGGAACACTGTGTCCCAGAAGCCCTAACAGCAGGTAGAGATGGAAGAGACCTGTTAAATCATCTAACAGTCCACTGTAATCTCACTGAATTCCCTTAGTAGACACAAGAGGTGACTGAAAACCAGGAATGAAATTATATTTTTTGGCAAAAGCGATTTCTGCTATTCATCCAAGACTGCTTAAAAAAAATTAATACCCATTCTAGTCATTACACTATAAGAAATCCAAACCGTGAGGCATCTACCTAGTTGCTATTTGTTACAAGTTCCAAAGGGGTGGCCATGTCAGTCTAGTTCAGCAAAACCACCAAGGAGTCTGGTGGCACTTTTAAAGACTAACAAATGTATTTATCGTATTAGCTTTTGTGGAAGAAAATCCCACTTCGTCAGATGCTTGAAGATAGAGAAGTACAGATGAATGGGAGGAAAATAAATGCAGGGAAGTGTAAGTCATAGGACCAGATCACATTGTTACAGCAAATCAGCAGTTGTTTAGATTCAAATAGCGGACAACAGCATATAGAAGAGAGGTGAGAGGGAAAAAAGGAAAACAAAATTACCTGTTGTTTGGGAAAAGAAACCGTAGTCTTTGGAACGTAGTCTCTATTTAACCCTAAATTGATGGTGTCAAATCTGCATATGAATTCCAATTCTGCAGTTTCTCTTTGAAGCTTTGATTTGTTATCCATTTGCCTAAGGTATGGCTATTAGCCGATGACTGATGGAGTGATCAGAAAGACTGAAGTGTTACAGTTATACAGTTACTGAAAATAACTGTAGGAAATAGGAAACCTCTCTTAATATTTCTGATATTTCTAGAGAGGTGTGTTTTTAGGGCAGATTCATGTCAATCACCCCAAGGTTGAATCCCCTTTTTCATGCTTCTGTCTTTCAATCTACATAACTTTTTGAGATAGCTACACTTCAAAAGGGTCAAAAATGGGAGACCTACCATCCAACTATAACAAGATATCAAAATTATATTGCCCCTGTCTCTCCTAGTTTAGTTCAGTAATCTGGAGCACGCTTTGAAAAGTGTTCCATTTAAAATAACAGATAAAAGTGCTATGCAAGAAATATATGATCAAGAAAAAATGAGAATATTTCTTAAAGTTTCCTTTAATCTCATTATCTTCATTTAAAAA
This sequence comes from Pelusios castaneus, assembly GCA_007922175.1. Classification (NCBI taxonomy): domain Eukaryota; kingdom Metazoa; phylum Chordata; order Testudines; family Pelomedusidae; genus Pelusios; species Pelusios castaneus. The sequence goes on from ML685770.1 coordinate 17,652,139, forward strand.
CCTCTCTCTGTCTGTCTCTCTCTCTCTCACACACACACACACACACACACACACACACACACACACACACAATTTCTTTGCTATTTGCCTGCTCCTAAGTGTTTGTACTACTAGTTTCTTTGTGAAGTGATATTTCACACATCGGGTCACGTTCACCACTACAACCATTGCTTTGCATCCCCAGGCTTTTCCAATTTGTGCAGGACTCTGGAATGGGGGTGAATAAGGTGGCTTAGAACCACTCTCCCAGGTCCCATATTTTAATCAGGGAGAACCACCACAATATACATTTCAGACTTTATTTCTATATACCATAAGGAGCAAAAGGAGGACAACATTCCAAGTTTTATTTTTTCCTGTGCTGGTCACCTTTACAAGTGATTTACTGTCAAGTATCTTTGCATGAGTGACAAGATAGTCAATGACATATCTTTAGGGGAAAAAATTATTAAGGGAAATTCAGCTAACCTATTTTATTCCTTGGCACTACTCAATAATCTCTTTATCTGGTCTTATTCCAGTAGAGTTACAGGCAGACTTATTTCCCCACAGACAAATTCCAGCCCCCAGCGCACTTCAAACTGATGGCTACATTTTTAAATGGCGGTTAACTTCTTTGATATTCATGGTCAAATTCTATGTACATATACACACCTACCTACCTACCTCTCACTGAAGCGAGAGATAGGGAATGCATGTGTGTCTGACTCACTTAGGGCATTTTAGATTCTTGAGTGAGAGCACAATTTCAATATTTCCAGATGTATTTTGGATTTTAGTTCAATGCCCTGAAAAAATCAGGCTGTTGCCTTGTTATTTAAGAGCTTGAGACAACTCCCCTTGTAGTCAATGGAAGCTTTTAAAAAATAATAATCATACACAGAACACTGACTTCAATTTCTGCTTCAAATGAAGAATGAAATTCTGCTCAGACACAATGTACTGACTTGTACATGTGTTCTTAAATATACACGGAGATTTAGTGCATGGCAAGCTGGGTGTAAATCTCTGCCAACTAGAGCCATGTCTACCCTAGAAAATTGTTCCACAAGAAGTCTTTGCATTATAATAAAAGTGTTGTATTTATAGCGCAATTGCACATTCACACTATGCTCATTATAAGGCAAAAGAGTGTCCACACTGTTCTTTGCATTTCTGCAAAAAAAAGCATTGAATTGTGGGCACCTACCCCACCGTGCCACTCGTCAGCTTCCAGGACTAGGAACCCTGGGTAGAAGGAGAGGAGAGCTGAGCACTGTGGGTAATTACAAATTCCCCTGGAAACTGTTTTTTTTTGTTGTCATTCACTGTAACTACTAGCAACTCATGCCCTTTTTCAACATTGTCCCAGGAAAACAGGAAAAAGTTCAAAAGTTCCCAGGACTCACAGGAGGGAGCGGGTAGTTGCATCAGAGCAGTGGAGTCCAAGCGGAAAACCAGAGTGGTCAGGTTTGGAATTCTGGGACATTTCTGGAGGCCACTTATTGAGGAAGAAAAGTTCTTCAGTGTTTATGCACACTGCATAGTGCAAGAGCTGTTCCACAATAGGTGTTATGCCTCTCGCCCAGGTGGTATTATTGTTCTGGTATAACAGAGCACTTGTAACACAACAAGGATCATTCAGGTGTGTACGGTGGGCTCGTTTTTCCACAATAAATGGCTTATTCCACAATAACATGGCCTACGTTGCCATGTGGATAGTGCTAGTGCACTCTACTTGTTCTGCAGTTTGCTACGATGTAGTGCTGTTAGAAACATGAATATATCAAAGCATGCTCTGGGACTTTCAGTGCGCAGTCAGAAGGTCCCTATGGCAACTTAGTGCACAGCAGGCTAGTACACCGTATATTAACACCCCAGCTTGCTAGTTTTTTTAAGGGTTGTTTTTCTTTTTACCTTCCTTGTAAATCACATAGGAAAGTTACTGAAATGCCTGATAGGAGACCAGATTAAAAAACAAAAGCAAACATAAAAAACAGTCATCTTTACAAATCATCTGCTTCCTTTAGAATTAAATAAATAAAGTGCACCTGGACCCATCAACCAGCCTTTACCACAGAGCCATTCACAGCAAGAGCCTAGAGAGGCAGACAAAAGAGGGGCAGAGCACAATATAAAGGAACTCTGTAGCAGCGTTCACTTTTTCTGACAGAGGGCCTTAACTGAGTTTGCTGGAAAAAAAGAAGTAGGACAATGACTACCTACTTTGGGACAAACTTTTACCAGCAGAGATTCCACTGGAGGCACAGGTAAGAGAGCCCGTTGTTTCCCTTTTATAAAAACTCACTCCTAGCACCCCACTTCCCACCTTGAACCATCTGCTTATTGAAAACAGCAAACTATATCATTTCACACCATGTGAGGATGTGGTCTCCTCTATGCCGAATGACATGACCCAATTACAATGTAAAAAAATCCAAGTGGTGACAACAGACATTGCCAGTCCAAGCACCATGTGTTTAAAACAGTCTCTTCCCGCCTTATCAGTTGTCTGAAGATTATGGTGGCTTCATCTCCTTTGTAGCAAATATTGCAGGGTAGAACCTCAGGGCCTGGATTCCCGCTGCTTTGCACCCTGTGTAGTCCAGTGTAATTCAGTAGCATCTTCTCACTCCCCATCTGTTTATCTGGCCACCCCAGGTGCAGGGCAACAGAGGTTAGGGTCCCTACTCTGTTACGTTGCTTAAGCTCCAGATGTGAAAAAGCCTGACTCACAAATAGTTTTGCTGGAACCATATTGCCTAAGGGTGATGTGGATGGAAGGGAGGATAGGTAAATGACTGCACACAAGGTCAGCACTAGCCTTTCTGCCACATCCTGTAGTATTTGAGGGGAAGGAATGCTGGAGCTGATAGACCCCTAGTCTACCACTATCACAAAATGGAGCCCACAGGGAGCGAGGGCTTTTCCATGGAGTGGGGGGAAAAGTGGACAAAGGCATTCTCCTTTTTCAGCACTGGTCCATTCTAGAGCTCTGCTGGGTTCTGGTTTCCTCATTCCCTGAAATAAGGAGAGTAGTCCCATGACTCACGAAAAAATAAAGAGAAGTTGTCAATGGTGAGCTTTTTCACATATTTGTGCAAGGGAGTAAGGTGTGTAATGAACCTCTTTACTTCGCTTGGGCCACTCACATTGCTCATCTACTCTCAAGGGGGAGAGCAGCCCATAAAGGGCCAATATTCATCATCCCATTAGGTGGCTGGGCAAGAGCAGAAATTGGGTGTACCAATCTGTCTAGTCCAGCAAAGTCACCACAGAGAAGGGCATAAGTGATACGAAGCAGATAGTTAGGGAAACCATTGTGGATTTAAATATATGACAACGGGAACAATAAGCACATACTTTGCTTAGGCATAAGTGACTATTTAAGATGAAAGACAGCGGAGAATCAATGTATAGGAGTCTAATGTTACTCTGGATATTAGTATAGTTATTATGCTTAATCACCACCAGTGGTGCTCCTAAAAGGGGATCATCATCATCAATATAAAATTAAGTTCAATGTATGACAGTATAGGAGTACATAATATAGTATAAAATGTATCCATTATTTTATTTTATTAGATCATCAAGTGCTATGCTAAATTATGCTTTTGCTTAATGTTCTGATTCTTTTTAATTTGTCTAAGATACCCACATGCAGAGGCAAGAGCCACCACTACAAATCAGTCAGTGCTTTTCTAGGTTACAATACACTGAGTTTACTTTCATAGGCGAGGCAAATGAGTGCAACTTTGGGCCTGGTCCTGTATTCCTTGTACCTCCAAGAACATCAACACATATAGCAATGGGAGATTTACAGACACAAGATACACTAGATTGGGAATCAGTTCTGTAAGGGTGTGTTTATTATTTACCATGTTAGAAGAGCATAAAATCTAAGTATGTTTGACATTAAAAAGGGACATGACCATCCATTGATTTCTATAAAGCTGCTCCAATGTACACCAACTAAGAATTTGACCCAAAGCTTTTACAAGGGTCCATTTTAAGGCATCTTCAGGTATCACCAGCCTTCAAGGGTTCATTCCTACATTACACACACTACCACTTGCCCACCTAGACCGCTCTGTGAATTTAGTGGCAGTTGATGGAATGTGGGACTGTGGGCTAGTCTTCGCTGAGGGCAGCAAATTTGCCACTGTCAGTTCAAACTTCCTGATCAACTGCTTGGGTCTGTGAAGACCTGCTCAGCTGATCAGGAAGTTCAATCCCTGAACACCACTCCCGTAACTGGGGTAGCGCTAAATCAAAGGGAGGACTCCTCCCTTCAATTCAGTGCAGTGGACTTGCCGGGTGTAGGGAGGTTGAATGCAGATACTCAAGTTATTTAAGCAACTTGCGTAGCTCCATTCGACTCCCACCGAAAGGCGTAGGTAGTGTAGACCTGCCTTGTGTATTGTACCATTTCACTGGAAAGATGAAATGAGTTACTGGAAATATTGCAAGGAATGTACCTGTCTAAGAGTGCACCTAACCGCAGCACAGACTGAATCATGCTTCCTGCGTCTCTTTTGTCATCTGGGTGTAGAAATGTTATTCTGTGATCTCTCTCAAACTGCTCACTGTGGAATGATGCTTTCTATAGAAACACACCATTGTTATTCCTGGGGGCAAGTGTAACAGAGCACAACTGATAGGTTGCTGTTTTCCCCTGCTAAGGGAAATGCATAAATATCTAAATAAAAGAGCCTGTTTTATACAGGGCTAAAGGAAGTAATTTGTGAGACTTAGTGTGATGGGCTGATGGTTTCTTAAATGGGGAAAGGACAGTTGTTATTTTAAGTGTTCATTGTGTGTATCAGTAGCCATGTGGCTGATTCAAAGCTGAAATGAATTCGCAGTTACAAAATCCAACTGCTTGCACTTAGGGTGGTCCAAGAAAGGGCAGCATTACTGGAACAACGTGTTCCTTGACAGAAACTAATGTCTGGCACTGTGCTAAAAACTTGCCTTGCTGTTTCAATCCTCTTTGCTGAAGGGGTGGCAGGGAGGCTTAAGTTTTAATTGTATCTGTACTCAAGGTTTGCTGTCACTAAAATGTACTTTAAAGTGGTGAAATGCACCTCTCTTTTAGAACTGCAGGGATTAACTACAACAGGAAATAAACATGCTCTAGTGTAAGGGTTGTGTGTGTGTGTGTGTGTGTGCGCGCGATTCTCTTTTCCAGCTGAGTTCTATCTGCTGCAGAAATTGGAAGATAAGCAGCAGAATAGTGGCTTCAAGCCATCTTTGCATTTCCCCTACTTTGGGGTGAACTGTGGGGTCTGTCTCACCTCTAGAGCAGCCCAATCACTGTTACTTAAATCTACACACAAATGACAATTCCAGCAGCCCGGAACAGCTGGAATACAACACTGCTCTTTACCATACCTCTTTTCCCTAAGCCACAACAGAGATAGCAATAGCTCTGTGTTACTGGCTCACTGCACCTTGAGACTCTTCAGATGCTGTTTTATTGTACCACAAATGAGCACAAACTTATGTAAGATACATTATGCTAAAGAGAATCACTCGAATTTAGTCTGCTGTAGAATGTTGTATTCCCACATTCTTACTCACCTGTGTGAGATCCTCCCCCAAAATGCTAACATTACAGGGTAGTCAAGTTCCAAAGGGGTAGGCGTGTTAGTCTATTGCAGAAAAACAAGAGTCCTGTGGCACTTTTAGAGACTAACAGATTTATTTATCGCATGAGCTTTCGTGGGAGAAAATCCCACTGCATCAGGCGCTTTGAAGATACGTTTCCCGTGGGATTTTCTCCCACGAAAGCTCATGCAATAAATAAATCTGTTAGTCTTTAGAACTGCCACATTACAAGGTAGAGCATTATTGTTACATTGATCCAGACAGACCCAACACTATTGAGGGGAGGGGGGTGTTTCCAAATGGCACTGTCCCTGAAGAAGCACCAAGAGCAGATAACCTCTTGAAATGCCTGACCAACAGATGGAGCATCATGCCCCTGTGCGCCATCCTCATTCTGCCAGCTACTGAGCAAACTCGGAGGGAAAATGGCCCTGCCTCCATCCTGGCCTTTCGGGGCAATGCGTGCTCCCAGGAATGCATAGATGGAATAGCCTCTCCCTCCCTTCCTGTCACCTTTCCACACAGGAGGCCAAACACAATGTTGCCTCTTATTATTGAAGAAAATAGTGAATAGGCTTTAACACCGAAGGGTTAACAAAACGTTAAATTGTAAAATGGGGGAGTGGTCCCAATGGTAAGATCAGTCTACAGGTTAGGCTGCAGTAAACCTTTTCTGCAAGCAGCTCACTCAGTCATCTGGCTCCTCACACCAGATCCTCTGAGAGCAGAGGACGTCCTACAGGAAAAACCTGAGCCACTGCTATATGTATTACAGGAGGATGAGGAGCCAAATCCTGCAGTTCTTACTTGAACTTGACTCTAGTAAAGGTTATGGCTATGGAACGAGCCTGAAATCTTAATATTAATATAATAGTTTTGAGGAGTGAGGGTTTGTCATAGAAGGAAACTTGGTAAACAGTGCAGCATCACACGAATAAACCATAGTCCATTCAAAAGGTCAATGTCCTTGAAATGACAAAGCATTTCAGTGGTGGTTTGAATTCCATGTAAGAGATAAATGAACTGGGGAGCATTTTATGATTAGGTCTACACTTTAAATCAAAGTCTGTAAAATTAATAAGTGGAAAGAGAGAAAAAAGGAAAAGAGAAACTCTTAAGAGAAAAACATGAAGGCAAGGTTTTAGAATATGTATATTATAAAAGCATGACATAATATAACTTAACTGCAGTGGTGACATAGCTGCCAACCCAATAGTAAAGATTTTCTCATTTTTAATTATGATTATTTAATCTTTAAAGAGTGGGATAAAGCTAACAATGGAAAATGAACACATCCATTTTAGCTGACACGCAATGTAAAAATAGTAATGGATTATGATTCATAATTGCAAGTCCACTACTAAAACACATTTATATATTTGTTAGGCCACTTTTGTACAAAGTGAGGTATACTGAAACAATATACTTCATAGTTAAAAAAAAATAAAGTATTTCTTTTAAATGGTCTCTCTTTCAATGAAGGGTTTGGCTATTCATGTTAGGATAAGCAGAACGTGGTCCAAAAACAAACAAACAGATTTGTTTTCAGTTGAACTCAATATTTGGACACTTTCATTTTCCGTTACAAACTGTAACAGTACAAATCTGATAAGAAGCTTTCTCAAAGTCACAGATTTCACTTAGATTCAATAGCCTTATGAAACCGTGCCAACATTGCGCTCATATTGTTGTATGCAATTGTTGTGATATTTCTGCAAAATGTTTTGAGAAAATAGATTTAAAATAAAATAGTGATATGAAAGAGTTGCTTCCTAATCAAGCTGCACTGACTGGAGTCAGAAAATAAAGCCTGTGGTTCAAAGTCATATAGCAAGTGCATGTGAATCCAGGGTATATTTAGGAACATTTAATTTGTTGTTGAAGGCTTCATGGTAAATAAGGAACCATTTGGTAGGATTCTATCCATGCCCCATTTATTCTTAGTTTATTCCTGGAGTGAAAGATTCTCTTCTACATCACTCCAGAAGAGCAATGGGAAAATTCTGTCGCAAAGGTTTTTCAACAGAAATTGTAGATTCTGAAAAATTTGAAATTTTCTGTGGGAAAATTTCTATTCTTCTGAAATGTTTCAATTTTCATCTAAACAAATTATTGTGTTTTGGATCAGTCTAGCATCAATCTTGTTCCACCAGAGCATCTGTGTTACCTCACACCAATAATCTCCTATCTGGGCCAGACTCCCAAACTGAACTACATATACTGTGATGCACTGCAGTCTGTTCTCTGGTTCAACCAGTGTGGCACATCCCAGGACTCTCATGAGAGCCTCATGGAAGACGTAGTCTGACCAGGGAGCTCTGACCACAGAGAAGAATGGTGGCATGGGACACCAGAATTATGTCCCTCATGAGGCATCCCTTCAGCTTCATCCCTTCAACATTGATACAGTTTCAATGTTGAAGCAAGCCAAACCAAAATATTTCAACTTGTTTCAACAAGCAGAAGGGAAATGTTTCAATACAGGAATGTTGGAACCTTTCATTTCTATCAATCAGTTCAATATTTTCCAGCTTATGTTTTTGGAGCTTTCTGTTCCATGAAAAATTTTGACCTCTCTTCTTTTTGTCCCAGTTAAGGATATAAACAAATAATGAAATATCGGAACTTCTCATGGGACGGAAGTTCCTATTTTCAGCAAACTACCCTTCTCAGAATGCACAAATCATGAGTTTATTCTTATCTTAATTGAACACAAAGATGATGAATATTGAAAATTCTGATATGTAGCAAATAGTGAGAATAATTTAAAATGTAGCAACTTGTAAGGACTATGCGAAACAAAAAATAAAGTAGCTAAGTATCTAAAATCTTCTACTTATTTCTGTCAAGGAGCATTATTAAAAGTGCAGAGAATCTTGAAACGTTCAACTTAGCTGTATAAATTCCAAAGGGTAGCCGTTGTAGTCTAGTTCAGCAAAACAAACAAGGAGTCCTGTGGCACTTTTAAAGACTAACAAATGTATTTATCACATGAGCTTCCGTGGGAGAAAATCCCACTTTGTCAGACATTTTGAAGATGGCCATTCTGTATGTTCCCTGCCTTCAAAGCGTCTAACGAAGTGGGATTTTCTCACACAAAAGCTCAGGCGATAAACAAATTTGATAGTCTTTAAAAGTGTCACAGGACTCCTTTGTTTAGCTGTATAAGCAGCAATAGCAAAACAGTTTAATTTACCAATTTCCATGTCCATTGCCCAATAAAATAAAACAGTGCAGAATGACATTTTGTCAATCTAATGTCCTAGACCAGATTCTAGTCAATAAAATAATAAGCCCAATAATCAGGGGAAAAAAGGATTACCACCTCAATATAACCCACTCTACCATGCAGATACACAATACTAAAAGCTGTACTGTCACATACCAGAAGGAAAGCAGATGCAATTAATGCACATGCATATGGTCACTTGAGTTTCTTGCTTGCTAGACACATGTGGGGGTATTGTTTTCATGCAAATTAGGTTTCGGCTAATAAATTCATGCCCTATATGTAACAATATTTAATTACTGTGGTAAATGATCATCAGTCAAACCTAATATATGCACATATATTGACTTGAAATTTCAGTGAACACCAAGATTTATTGTCTCTTGAGAAAAATTCTGACTGGTAGGAATAATCTCTGTCAATATTTACCTCTTGGGTCAATAAATCCTGATAGTCAATAAAAGTCAGTAAGCTCAATTGAGAGCATGAGGGTTGCCTGGGTATACCTTAGGGTAGGATTTGGCACACTTAGTATCTGTTTATTAGTTAGAATGATTTTGCATTTAGAGTCTCTGTGGTATAGGGCACACTTCCATTTGCTTTTAACATCATACCAACCATAAGTCATTTCTACTGTTATTGCTTTTCTACTACCTTTGCCTGAACATCTTCAAACATAAAATGCATGCAAATTGAATGGTTTGCATTTTCTTTTATATATCAAAAAGAGGATTCCCTCTGGGCTGGTAATAAAGAGTCACATGACACCGCACACTACAGCTTTACATTCAGCAGAGTGAAAAAAATGTGCTTCGGCAACTATGTATTTTTATTCCAAGTGTTGGGATTTTAGGGAAGAAAATTTTCAGACAATTCACTTTTGTATTCTGAGGATTAAAGTTACATTTCCATTGTTCACCACAATCCTCTAAAACAACACTGGATAGATATTCTGGGCCTGATCCTTAGCTGGCATAAAGCAGCACAAGCCCATTGGACTTCAATGGATCTTTACCAATTTACTGAGGCATTGGAAAAGGGCAGCCTCAAACTCATGAAGTTCTGCTTAGTTGTTTATAAAGAAATGGGAAAAGTTAGCACTCCATATCTACAATGCAAATGTAATTCACATGATGACTACTTCAAGCATACTGGATAGTAGCATTAAAGGACCTTCCCTTTTTCCATTTACAGTGTTGTATTTATCAAACTATACTCTTACTAGATCTGGGAAAATAATATATAAAAAGGTTCCTCATTTATTACTCCAGTTGTCCAACTTGCTTTCACTGTGTCGGTTCCCCTTACATGTTCATTGTGTGTGGCATTTCTAGTGAAGGAATAATTTTTGCTAGTTCAAGGACTTCTGCAAAGTGAATTTTAAGACTGAATTTTGAATATTTACTAGAAGTACATTCTAAATGGTGTCACTGATTGCTGAAAATTTTCAGCGCTGAACTGCAAATTTACACTGGAATCTACTAAATTAACTCTGTTGTTGGTCAGTTACACAAATAATAGATCAGGACAACAAAACCATAACACACAAGTTATGTTGTGATTGTGAATATATAATATTTCACAAACACTGCTGGCAAGTGATTTAATAGTCCAAGAATTACCCTATGAAGACAATTACAAATAAGTGAGAAGAATGTGATTTTTTCCCATTTGTTCATGACAATCTACAAACAGAAAGAAGTAAAATGTGTTGAATAAATTGTTTGTTATAAAACATTTGCCCAGCTCTAAGCTTGATGTGTCAATAAGATCCCTTCTTATTTATAACAAGATATGCCCATGGAGATTTACTACCACACAATGTGATATTTGGTAAAAAGAGAGAGACCCCTCAGCTTTGTAACTTTTGAACAACTGATGGACAGAATAGAATGAAATTGAAGAGAAAAGTGTCTTTTGAAAATCTTTGAAGCAGCAGGTTAGTGAGTGGCATAATATTTCCCTTCAGAACTGCAAGCATAATATTTACTCTTTATATATCAGCAGAGGCGTGCATACATATTTTATATATAGGCCCCAATCCAGAAACACATTTAAGCATATGCTTAACTTCAAATATGGGATAACTCGTATGTTTAAAATTCAACACATTATTAAATATTTTATTGGACTGGAGCTTTATAGACCAAAAAATTCCCAGCATTATATTCTTCTACTGGTACAATCATTCTACAGGATTACAAACTGGTAAAACGTCTGCCCAGGATACAGAGTTTGGTCATAACCTCCCAACCCAATTTCGAAAAGACTAATGATGATTCAGATTGCTTTCCAAGAACTAGTACTAATGTTATTTCCAATCACCTGTCCTGATCAGAGGGCATTCAGTTTTAAGGAACAATTTGGAAGTTATTATTTTGAGCTTGTATGTCTTCAAGGCAATTAAAAACCCCATACTTTTTTGAGAGGCACTCAACTGCAGGTAAAGAAAAGTACAATCTGTGGAAATGCCAGTTAGAGCCCATTAAAATTCAATCAACCTGCCATAACGCTAACATGCCTACTTCAACTTTGTCTGTCTTTGCAAAATGGAAATTTTACTTCTCTTCAGAAATTTTACTTGGTAAGGGCAATGGATTGGCCCATTGTGAACATCACACAGATGTAACTATCAAAATGGAAGATGCCAAAATTGATTCTCTTAACTGGATTCCACTGTATCAAAGAGTCATTGCTGCAGGAAAAAGACCTCAGCTATTTAGTCACAGATACTCATCTTCACCTCCCTGCAAAAGCAGAAAGTGAAAGAGAAAGAACGGCACGCATGCATATTTAAAATAAACTTCAAAAGCAAGGGGTTCATTAGGATAACATGATAAAAAGCAAGTTGTTCTTGAATGAATGGCTACAGTTTAATAAAACATTACTTCAATTATTTTTCAAAAGAATTACACTGCACACACATTTGGACTGACATAGGGAAATAAAGCAAATTATGATAAAATCAATTACTCAAACAGATATGTATGGCTACTGAATAATACATTCATTATTATTCATTCGCATTACAATTCCCTCACATCACAAAGAAGTTATGGAGGCTGAGTGACAGCTTTAAAAATATACTTACTCCAGGAAAAGCCAAAATAGCTGAAAGAAAAAAAAATGGTGCCCTGAGCTATTAAAAAAAAAAAAAATGATGCGCTATCAATAATACTGTGTTACTGGGAATTTAAAATATCTTAATTCTTTTCTTGTTCTTTTTAACTAAATAAACAGATCAACTGAGTTATTTTCCAGATAATCTTTTTTTCCTCTGAAACAACCCCATTTCATGTATAGGCTTCATTTCAGCTCAGTTTTACTGAGGTATAAAAATTCCTGCAAGTAAAATAAAATAAAATAAAAAATACAACCAACTAATGTCTTCTTAAACCATAAAATATACCTTTTTTAAATGATTCAGATAGACATCAACAGAATGGGAGAACTGAATATAAATAGAAGGGTTGAGAAAAACCTCCAGATGAACATTGATTTTGCTATCTGCTGCTTATAGCCATTTGGCCATTCATACAGCCAAATTTCAGACAAGTTAGGTGGACAAAATATGTATGATTAATTTTTGTGTACAGTTCATGGGATTACACATGATAAATCGGCACAATTTGTGACAGCCATACGGCATGGATTTCGTCCATATGTTACCAAAAATGTTTGAAAAAAAAAATCAGATCTAAATCCTGAGCTAGTATAAATCAGCATAGCTCTATTACAGTCTATGGATCTTTCCAATTTACTCCAGATGAGGAGCTGACCCTAAATTTTTACTCTGCCCAATTTTGCTGCTAAGATAGTGCATTTCCAACCCATATAAAATAAGAAAATCCCTCCTGTCTTCATGGAGCAATAGCTAATGCGTCACTCACTCCAAGATGTACAGGAAAGAGACTGGCATTTTCACTGTTTGCATGACTCACTCTCTCTCTCTCTCTCTATATGTATATTTACAACTTTCCCAACAGTTATGATTTTAGCTACTGTGTTCTATGCTGACAGGGAGACCCTGGTATCAGTAGCAGATCTGGGAGTGAGCGGTCTTTTTTCAACTCAGACATCCAGTAGAATCAATAAACTCTTTGAGAAAAATCTCTCAGGGGCTGACCTTCAGGGTGGCCTCTTTAGATCCTAAACTATGGTAACAGTAGAAGTTCTCCCAGACAACCTCCTAGTGAAAGATTCAAAAGAAGATTGTTGCCTATTGGAGGCACCAGGATCTTCCAAGCAGGAGACTTAAGAATGGAATTAATCAGCCTGTGAAGTTTTAAAACTCAATTTATCCTTCTTCCAGAGCTCTACATATATTCTTTGTGACCCTGTGTTCCTCCATCTCCTTTGATCATATTATATTGAAGTAGCCTCTTGTTTAATGCATAGATCACTTCATTGTAACATCAAAACAAAAGAGAACATAAAGAACATGAAAGAATAGAGTCAGTAGGTTGGCTTATCACAATAAATACAAGGATCTAATAAAAAGCCATGGTATTACAGAGTTGTATTTATGCTATTAAAGAACAGAACAAACAAAGCTGGTTTTAAGACCAAACATGATCTGACACTATTAACTAGAACCATTGTAGATTGTTTTTCTGTTTTCTATATTAATCATTGAACATTTGTGGGGCATATCCCTTGACCACTGAGGTAATTACTTATACAAGTGTACCCATCTATTTCCCTCACTCCAATCGGTGTAACACATCAGGGTAAGGATACAGCCCTCGATGTTTTGATTCAAACTGATCAACTCTATGCTTAGTGCCTTGTCTGAAGGTAGTGGTGTACGGAAGCTGCAGAAGGTCATGCAACTTGAAACCTCATCTTTTTGACTTTCACATTGTCTTTCTGGCAAAAGTAAAACCATTGTGTAACAGATTCCAAAGGTCCATTTGACAACGAGCCAGAAGAGGATGCAAAGTTAATTGTAATACTGCTCAGCTTTGTTTGTGGAACACTAATCCCAATTCAACAAAACACAAATTTACCTTATAAACAAGGAGTCCTGTGACACTTTTAAAGACTAACACATTTATTTACTGCATGAGCCATACATAAATGTGTTAGTCTTTAGAAGTGCCACAGGACTCCTTGTTTGTTTTGCTGAACTAGACCAACACGGCCACCCCTTTGGAACTTGGCATGCTTGCCTTATGTTGGTGTTGTTCTTGTTATGATTCCCAAAGTTAACCCAGTTTAATCTTTAACATGAAACCATATGCTAGATGTTAGAGTCCCATATCGACTCTGATTTTGATATCTCTTGTCCAGAATTCACCTCCAACTTGGTTTTCATACTTGGTTTCTTAGCTACCTACACTCATGCTAATCCATTCAGACCATTTTGCCCACCCACAAGGTGACGTGTCACTTGTACTCGGTTCTATTATGCATCAAATTACAAGGACAGCAGTTCTGTATCACACTGTTAATTATTCTTTACCTCTTTATTTTAGCCACAATTAAATTTTAAATCAGTGATTTATTATCTGTATAAAAACCATGGGGTGAAATCCTCACCACATTGAATTATATGGGGCCACGATTTCACCCCTAGAGTTTAGAGATTGAGACGACCTTTTATATTATTATGCATATTGTGGTAGCACCTAAAAAGATACCAGCTGAGATGAGAACTCCAATGTGCTAAGCAACACACACATTATTATTATTACTACTGTATTACCATAGGAGCTCTACACCCCATGGTGTTAGATTAACAGATAACTCGGCAGGGCAGGACTTACAGACAATACATTTGACAGAATGTGTGAGGGAAGAAATAGAAACACTGAGAATTGAAGTTACTTGCTTGAGGTTAGACTACGGGGCAATAGTATCAGATCTCTTGACTTCCAGTCCTGCTCCCAACCTCTAGACAATACAGACACCTGGATTATAATAGAGCCTAAAATATGTTAAGTACTTTCTACAGAGAAAGGCACAAAAGGTTAAAAAAAAAAAAAAAAAAGATAAATGAAAGCTAGGAGAAGAAATTGTAATATATAAGTAAGGTGATCGGGGTAGAGATGGACACATCTTGTTAATTCTATACTTTGATTTGATTCATTATTATTATTTTAATATAAACAATGCCTAACTGCCCAATCACTTGGCCATTACTAGTGCCTGACCCAACCTTCATCTAAAAACTTCAACTGCTTTAGCTCTCTATTTTCAAATCCACTCGAATCCTAGGTAAATTGTCCTTACCGTACCCATGTGCCTGTCCTCCTTTAACAAAGCAAGCTCTGCCTGTCACTCTACATCTCCTCAGTGAGAATCTACCTTCCTTTTTTGCACAAGTCCCCATATTGCTCTCCTCCACCACATCATCCAGACAGATGTTCTGAAAATAGTCAGTACTGACATCAGAAAATATGCTGTAACAGTGAGTATTTTCTTCCATCCCCCACCGCACTCATTTGATAAGTACTTGGGCAATCTAGGATCTTTCCTCCAACCCACTCCTCAGCTACGCTCAATCTCTGCCTATTTTTAATGCCCTCTTCAGAACATCCAGTCAATCTCTAGTCCAGCTCTCTCTCAATGCTTGCGATCAGATGCCTTATTCAGTATATATTTTACATTAGAATGAAGTCTCTCTCTAAGAAATATCAACTTTCAAGGCACGTGTCACTCTGTGTCGCACTTGGAAGCAGGCAGCCTCCTCACTGTAGTGTGTAGCTAACATGCATTAGTGAAAAGCCCTGGTGGGGAGAATACAGCAAGGAAGGGTTCTGGCAGCACGCCCAGTGTCTCCCCCTCCCTAGGCAGGCCGATCATTTTGACAGTCCTGTTTTTATAACTTTATCTCATAGCCGGTACGGAGACAAAACCAGATTTGTGTCAGATAGGGGATACCATAATGGAGAATGCACCATGCAAATCCCACCAGTGTGACCTCTTATGAACTGTACATGTGAGATCATGCCAAGAAGTGTGGGATGGTCCTGTAGATTCTTTAGAATGGCACACCACCCCCATGTTGTATAACTTCACGTGCAAGATCATGCCCACAGGGGCAGGTCATCCCAGCAGCAGCACCAGAATGTCTGGTATCCAAGGAATGTGACAGTGGACAACCTGCCAGAGTCTTTCCCTGAGTGTTCGGGTGTGACTTTGCACTGCGCTAGGGAAGCATTCAGTGGATGCACTCCATATGCCTCTGTATGGAGTGTGAAATATAGATATGGCTTAGATTTCACACTCCTGATGACAGTGGAGTTCTACGAGTTTACAGAAGCGGAAGATGTGGCCTATAAAGTCTACAAACAAAGTTGTGTTTTCAGAGATGAATCACCATACGTTATACCCAGCTGTTCGTGCCTTATGATGGTATATTAGGGCTTGTCTTTACTGATGGCGGTGAATTCACTGCTGTCAGATTGATCTCCCTGATTGATTGATTGATTGATTGGGTCTGCGAAGATCCTCTGGAAGACCACCCCCCACAGAAGGAGTAGCACTGAGTCAGAAGGAAGGAGTTTCCCTCTGGCTCAGGCTACTAAGACAGAGCGGTAAGCAGAAGTAGGCAATCGAAGGGAGATACGCAAGGAATCTTCAGTATCTTGCGTTTGTCCCTCGAATTGCTGCCGAAATCATGTGGCAGTATAGACCAGCCCTTAATAGTGGAACCCTTCCTGGCTATAGCTAGATGCCAATGGTAATTAACATGCAAAACTGGAATTCCATGACTCCACTTAACGAGCCCAAATTTGCAATCTTTGTGCATCCAAAACTCCCAACATATCCAATAAGATATTGATCTAGGTAGATTCTGCTGTATGTCTCTGCAGTGCCTGACTTCAACATGGGGTTCTAATGCTCTTTTGAGGATTTCTGTTTCTGGAGATTCTCATCTTCTACAACACTATAGAAGACAAAACACAGGAAACTGAACAAGGGAAACCAACTGTGTCGACTTCAGGATCAACATTAGGCATCAAAGCCACATAAGCCCACAAAAGTCTGAATTTGTTTTTCTGCAGAGGGCCTTTTGCAGAGGATGTTTTTCATGCATTTATGCACGAATCCTCTAACTTAGCCAATTTCCTCTGATATATTGGGAGAAAAAAATATAATAAATCACATGAATAAATCATACCTCACACGTAATACATATTCTGACAAAGTGATATTAATGAGAATTGAGAGCCAAGACTATTTTAAAAATAGGAAACAGAATTCACAAGAGAAACATATACAGCTAATGCAAAAATTCAATGTTCACTGCACTGGTTGCTGGCAAAATTAGACAATTAATTCTGTGTAAACTAACCTATCAGGAAACCACACTGTGGGAATTCTGATAGCTCTTATTGCAGTACACTATATTAAGGAGAGAGCACTTTAATGAGATCCCTGGAGAGTCTATACAGACTTGGCTCTTCTTCTTGAAAAGAACATTTTACCCATTTAACTGCCACTACGTTATATCTCATATACACCCACGAACAAAAAAAGCTATTAAAACAATTATCAGTACCAATCGGTATGGTGCTTTTCAGGATCAAAAAACCCTACATTATGTGATTTTCAATCATATGATCAGAAGTACCATGTTAAAAATTTAAAAGAACAGCATTTACCAACCAGAACAGCATTTGCAGAGCAGCACGAAGAACAGAATGCACCAAGACAAGAATCAGATGTTGCCCACATCATCTGTCATTTATATTTTTAAAAGCTTCTGATTTCTTGCATACATTGATACATGAATTGGTACAGCATGCCACATGCAATAAATGCCCTAACTCAAAATTTAATTTTCCAAACAGATGTTAAAATGAAAGTTTTACAGTCTTGACTTCAAAATGGCTGTATTTCAAGTTGATTATGTGCTGCAAAATAGTGGAGCAGAATATCTTGATTGTACTGCAGTGATCATACCAGAAATAGGAGAAATAAATCCCACATTTTCATCTGGTCTGTTTGAAACGTCTCTAAAAAAAATAAAAGCACTAAAGCACCAAATAACCTCTGAAATTAAAGCAAGCAGTACTATGAAGGTTTGAAAGGCTAGTCAGTTTAATCCTTATGCTCTTTATATATTATTTATTATTTTAGTTTACCATCTTCAAAGCATCTGACGAAGTGGGATCGTCTCCCACGAAATAAATAAATCTGTTAGTCTTTAAAAGTGCCACAGGACTCTGTTTATTTTTCTACAATAGACTAACATGGCTACCCCTTTGGAACTTATTTTCATATTATCATTCTAATAAAATGTTCTTAAGTGATGCCTTGGATCTTTAGGGATTACAAATAAAATGATTCTGCCCCTTTAAAATAGTAATGAAATGGTATAAAAATGACCTATGAACCTGCTAGCGGTATCTGCTTATATGACTGAGTACTCCATTTTCATAGATATCGGTGAAAGGCTTGCTATGCACTCTTCCTTTTATTCATTAAATTGGATCAGCGACCGATACCCTTACTGATGTTAAATAGTACTTAATTCATGAGCTGTCCCTATAGAGCTAATTGAACAACCCATAGATTAACTGGCTATTCAATGTGAATAACACTATCAGAGTCTGGCCCATTGTGTTTATTACCAACATGCTAACTAGACAAATCCATAAGAGATATCATATGAACAGAGAAAAAGTGCTTCCAGAAAGGGCTGGCATTCCATAGCAGGGCAACCAGAAGTGACGACAGGAGAATTTTTAGAGATTGGGTCCAATTCAGACATGTTATAAGCACCCAGCCCTGCTGGCCTCAAGTCAGAATGCAGTGCATACCTAGGATGTATGTTTCAGTTGAAGTCTGTTCTCAGTGTAGCAACAGACCCAAATGTGTATTAAGTGCCTCTAATTAAATGGAAATAGACAGAATTCAAACATAATCTCCAAATCTTAAAAGTTATACTGGAAAAAAAAAAAAACCTGTTCATCTGTTAACCACAATCTAATGATAAAAAGATTTGGGACATTCTATTCTTAAAGAGGTTTTCTACATTTTTGTTCAGAGGCCTCTATACTCTGTCGTATAAATATTCTTATTCTCACCCAGTGGGCCAAGTATTATTCCAGGAGACTAATTGGTTCATAACCCCTGCTAAGTATCAGCCATATCATTCCTAACTGCCATAGGCTAGCATCATCATTAGCTGAATGACAATCTCCTACAGCACTTTTATTCTTTAAATCTCCATATTCCCCCAGGACAGCAGTCCCACGAAGGGTTAAAGATCCCTCTTTAATGCCTTTCTTGTCCTGTACCTCTGTACAGAAAAGAGGAGGAAAGGTAGTGACACAAAGGAAATAGAACACCATGTCTCCCTAAGGGGGAATAGGCAGAGTCAGATTATAGGAAATTGAAAATAATGGAGGAAAAAAAATAGAGGTCCTAATCATCACCGCAGTTCCTGCCACTTCGAAGAGTCAGAATGTGATCTCATGTTAGTGTAAGTCGATATGATACCACTCAAGTCAAACCTACTGCGGCGTCAATGAGATCAGAATTTGGCCAAGAAACTTATTAATATTTATTTATACCATTGTAACATTAAAAGGCCCTGATTGAGATTAGGAAACTGGGCCAAAGGTACTGTACAAACACATGGCAAGATCTGGTGTAACCTTCAGGTGGGCTAAAATTAATTAAATTGCCCTTCTCCAGTGCCTCACAGAAATACACCCCAATCCCTGTGGAGAAAGCAGCAGGAGACCCAGGATCCAGTCTGTATGGGACTCACGGCAAAGATTGTTCAAGCAGATAAAAACAAAAAGAAAAGTAATGAGTTTTATTAAACATTAACTTTATAAATCATATGATTTAAGAAACAAAATAATGACTACCATATAAATCTATAACAAGATGTGGCTAATTTTGGGAACTCACATTTACTATTTCACAACACATATAAACAAGAAAAAAATGAATTTAAACAGAGCAGCCCCTCAGAAACACTCTCCACTCAAGTGTCCCAAAGTTCTGGTGAAGTTCACCTGGCTCCCAGTGATAGTTTCTGTGTGCTAAGCTCAAAGGCTTGAGTAGGAAGAAGCAGCTCCTTGCTCTTTGTCTGCTGGACTCTTCCAGGCAAACCCTGCTCTTCAGTCAGCTTGCTGCTTAGGCACCACTCATTTATATATATAGAGAGAGATATATAGAAAGAAAGAAACCCTGAAGCAAAAGAAAACATACAACTCTGAGAATAAGAAAGTATAATTAACTCTTCCCCCTTATTACATTAAAGAACTGTTCATTCCTCCCAGTATTTAATACAACTCAAAGTATCCAATTAAAAGAAACCCCCCTCTTCTTCCAATGGTCCCTTTTCTGCACCCAGTGCCCCAGACTGCCCTGCTGGAGGGTTAGCAATAACACTGACCTGAAGCAAAATGCTTCAGAGTGGGGGGAAACAACCTGCTCTCTGCTCCTGGCTTGCTTCTCCCTGTGCACAGAGCACGTGGGCTCCTCTCAATCCAACCACCCTGGCTGCTGGCTCTCAGGCATCTCACTCCAGCAGCAGGGGACCCTGTGGAGGTGCTCAAAGCTGCCACTCCACAGACCAGAAACTTCTGGCTCTAAGCAGCTAAATCTGCCTACCAACATTGACCCAACATCTCTTAAAGGGAAACTCTCCATTTCAGCCCGCCGGGGATATAAGTTGGCGGCTTCTTCACGGAGCCGTGAGCACAGGCGTGTTCCTGGCGCGGTTCACTCCCCGTCCCGACACCTGCCCCTTTTGCGGTGTGAGGGAGACCCTGGCGCATGCCTACCTCGAATGCGCCAGGTTGCAGCCCCTTTTCCGGCTCCTCCAGAACCTCTTATTGAGGTTCTGGCTGCACTTTTCCCCACACCTTCTTTTATATGCACTCCCCATCCGTGGCCCCACAAAGTCGCGGGACCTCCTTGCCAACCTCCTCTTGGCCTATGCCAAAGTAGCCATCTATAAAACCAGAGAGAGGAGGTTGGCTGAAGGAGGTTCCTGCGACTGTGGGGCCTATTTCCGGTCCCTCGTCCGCTCACGCATCCGAGCAGAGTTCCTCTAGGCAGCGTCTGCTGGCTCCCTTGACATCTTTCAGGAGCAGTGGGCGCTGTCTGAGGTTCTCTGCTCGGTGTCCCCCTCCGAATCCCTTCTTTTGAACCTCTGACCTTCACACCTGTTCCTGTTCATCATTTGTTGTCCCCCGTAATTAATTGGAAGCTGGGTCCAACGCTTCCTCCCCTTAGGCTAGGGAAGGAGCTTTAGTAGTGGGCGGGCTAGCGCCCGCCCACCTCCCCAGGTTTCAAATAGGAAAACTGACCCAACAGATCTCTTAAAGGGAAACTCTCCATTTAGACTAATGGGTTACACTGGCACAAGCTTTGAAGAGCAGAATATAAAATGCCTTAATTCATCAATTTCCAGGGGGTAGCCGTGTTAGTCTGTGTACAGCAAAAACAACCAGCGTCCTGTGGCACCTCAAAGACTAACAAATTTCTTCGGGCATAAGCTTTTGTGGACTCCAACCTACTTTGTAAGCCCACAAAAGCTTATGCCCGAAGAAATTTGTTAGTCTTTAAAGTGCCACAGGACACTCACTGTTCTTAATTCATCAAAGTACCTGAGCACCTGCCTAATTTTAGGCATATGACTAGTCCCACTGAATCTGACACGTGCTCCCTATTTCATTTGGAAATCAATATGACTACTCACATGCTTAAGTAACTCTCTAAATAAGACCCTAAAATAGGGCAAAGAGAAAAATGATGGAAGAAAGGGAAACTCTACAGAAGCACGGAGATCACAATGGTGGTTGGCAAACATCAGGAGATTCCACAGTTTTTATTTATTTTTGTTTGCTGAGGGATAAGTCCTAAAACATGCTATGAGGAAAAGGCAGGAAGAGGGATACTGAAAGGGGAGATAAAGAAAAACTAGGAAAAAGACTGAAGAAAGGCTGATAAGAACCATGAAGGACAGGAAAGGTCATAAAAGGAGTATGGACCTACGTGACAGCAAGTGGAAGGAGGTCAGAGTGAATCAAAAATATATTCTGGGGTCTAACCTCCCAAAGCTAGAGTGCAATGTCCTCACAAGAGTGAAAAGGACTTGGAAAGGTGCTAGTGATAAGCCTACTAGAATTTCCAGCTTTTGGGACTCGCTCTATCCCTGTGAGTTCTTGATTTTCCTTTATTTGGGCTCTCAAGAGTCTGTCACTTCAGGAACAGAATACTGGCTTGAGGATCGCTAAGGCTACATCATCCATTTACCCTGTGTGCCCAAGTGTCTTAATTAGCATGTATGACTACTCCAGTATTGCCAAATGCAAACATTCAAAAATCCAGAGTGGCCTCAAAAATCTTGAGATCAAGTAATAAAGTTGGGTTCTTTTTACTTGGCTTTCTTGCCTTAAGAGTTCGTGTTTGCAGGCTGTTCTCTTTACAAGGAGGGCTAGAATCTCACTTTAAAAAAAATGAAAAATGAAAGCTGATTTTATCATGTAATCACTCATTTTTAGGGCTTTATGAAGAAAGCATCAAATATAACAAAAGATGATAAAGTTCCAAGAGTTGGAAAAGGTGAAACTGACAGGTAGGAGACAGCTTCTCAGTCTCTTAAAATTCTAGACTGAGAGCTCTTGGTAGCTGAAGCCATTCATATTTTTCATTCTTGTTTTATGCCTCTATAATGGGGTCCTTATCTCTGATTGGGGACTTCAAGTGCCATAGCAATAGAACTAATAGACAATGTCTATTATGATGTATAACAGAGGTTTTAGATGTGGTCTCTAAAGCACGAAACATCCAAGACTGATGCACAAAATATAATTAGAACTAGTCAAAATTATTCAAATAAAATGTGTTCTCACTGAAAAATGTATTTGCATCAAAAATAGTTCATGAAAAACTGGCGTTTTTAAGCATTTCCTGATTTATTTTGTTTTTCACAAACGATTTTTAACCTTTCTATGTACTGAAATCCATTCTTACCAATAATTATTTATTCAATAACCATTTATATAAGATATTAATACATTTTTTTATTAAAAAGGTTTCACAAAAAATAAAATAGATCTATTCTGAATCCTGTGAAACAACTCCAACTTCTGAAAATGTTTGATTTTTTTAAAAACCAGATCTAATTTTAATAGGTCTACTTGTCTCAGGTGAAACCTGGTAGATAACAAAGCTGGAACTGGTGGGTGTTCAGACAAGAAAGAGAACTACCCTTTCTTAAATTTGACTGAGATAAGGAAAAATGTAACAAGTTAAAAATTCTTATGTCAACTGTATCTCTTAAAATAGAAAGGTAAAAAGAATCATTCTGATATTGACACTATCCTCATTATGCCATATGAAACATTTTCCAGACAGAACCTCTCATGCAACTTACATTGCTAGACAAGATTCTTTCTCTAGTGGGGGGCGGGGGGGGGAGGGTTTTGGTTGGTTGGTTGTTTTTTGTTTTTTTTTAAATGGTGTTATAAATCTCCAATACGGAAACGAAGATATAGGAGGCAAAAAGGCAATCCCTGGTCATAATCCCAACCTAGCTGAAACCTGTAAATTGTTGACAAGCTACTAAGCAAGGATCCAGTTTTTGACACACACTTTGCTCTTTTATTTTGATACTGATACTTTCTTTTTAGGTCAGTCAGTCCCCTGTTTCTGGGTTCCAAAGAGGTAGTTGTATAACTCTAGCTCAGCAAAACAAACAAGGAATCCTTTGTCACTTTTAAAGACTAACCCATTTGTTTATCGCATGAGCTTTCATGGGAGAAAATCCCACTTCGTCAGATGCTTGAAGATGGGGAATTTACAAAATGGGAGCAAAATAAATTTAGGGGAGTGTAAGTCAGTGGTTTTCAAACTACGGGTCGAGACTCAGTACTTGCTCGCGATGCCCCCTGCTGCCACCACTGCAAGACTGGAATGCATTGCTCAAAGATATAATTGTTGGGTTGTGAGCATAAATGATTTTTTTCAACTGGGTCCTAAGGAAAAAAGTTTGAAAACCACTGGCATAAGTCATAGCATCGGGTTAGACTGTTACAGCAAAACAAAGCAGTTGTTTGGATTCAAGCAGTGGAATACAGTAATTAGCAGACAGATGGGGGAAAAGGAAAGCAAAATTATCTGTTGTGATGAAAAAAAACCCAGTCTCTATTCCGCCCTGAGTTCACGGTGTCAAATTTGCATATGAATTCCAATTCTGCAATTTCTCTTTGAAGCTTTGATTTGTTATTCATTTGCCTGAAAATGGCTATTAAAAGTTCAGTAACGGAGTGATCAGGAAGATTGAAGTGTTCCCCTATTGGTTATTTTAATGTTATTTCTGATGTTAGATTTGTGTCCATTTATTCTTTTGCACAGAGACTATCTTGTTTGTGCTATATATAAGGCAGGAGGTCATTTCTGGCACATGGTGGCATAAATCACATTGGTGGATGAGCAGGAGAATGAACCCTTGATGGAATAGGTGGCTTGATTAGGTCCTGTGATGGTGTCTTTAGTGTAGATATGAGGGCAAAGTTGGCAGCGTGGTTTGTTGCAGGGGTATGTGCCTGCTTTAAATGTTTCTGTTGTTAGATCTATTGTAGCTGGTGAGTATCTATTTAATGTTGGGGGGCTGTCTGTAAGCGAGGAGAGGTCTCCCACCCAAGGCCTGAGAGTGAGGGATTGTCTTGTAGAATAGACTCTAGGCCCTTCATGATGTGCTGTAGGGATCTGACTTGGGGACTGTAGATGACAACCAATGGCATTCTGTTGTTTTCTTTCTTGGGCATCTCTTGTAGTAATTGATTTCTGGGTACCCGTCTGCCTCTCTCGAATAACTGCTTTGATTTGCTGTAACAATCTGACCTGATCCTATGACTTACACTTCCCTACATTTATTTTGCTCCCATTCTGTAAGTTCCCCATCATCAAGCATCTGATGAAGTGGGATTTTCTCCAATAAAAGCTCAAGCAATAAATAAATTTGTTAGTCTTTAAAAGTGCCACCCGTCTCTTTCTGGGTGACTCTGCCAACTTTCAAGTTTCTTCTTTCAAGGGTTTCTAGACAGGAGGATAATTCTCATATTCTTTTGAAAAATTCCACTTCTAATGAAATACCTCAAACGTTAGGGTCAAGAAATCCATCACTGGCCACTGACATCAGAAAGTAATAATAAAGGCAAAGCAAACAGAGCAGGCTCTTTTGCATCTTTAGATCTATGAACAGGTAGTCTTCATGCTTGTCCAAATAAAGGATATATACCATGAAAGATCAAGTCTACTTCTTTCTTGTGAGTGGCTGAATTATTAAACAATATTAACAGAACATAAACCTCAGTTTAATCTTCCTCCACAAACCTGACAGGACTTCCCTGTCTCACACTACTTCCCTCTGATCAAAGGATCACACAAGTCTCTCCTATCATTAAAAAGCCATGGCTTCCACAAAGAGCAAACAGAATTTACTAAGGGCAGGTCTTCACTGATGGCAACAAATTTGGTGCTATCAGTTCGAACTTCCTGATCAACGGCTCAGGTCAGGAAGTCGATCCTGGAACACCACCCCGGCAACTGGGTAGCACTCAGTAGAAGGGAGGTCCCCTCCCTTCAACTCAATGCAGTGGACCTGCCGGAAGTAAGGGAATCGGAACTAAGGTATGCAAGTTATTTTAAGTAACTTGCATATCTCAGTTTGAATCCCACCGAAAAGGGCAGGCAGTACAGAGCTTCCCTAGGTAGCTTTCCACTGAATTCCCACTCTAGCTAACATAGTGGGTCACCAAAAGTGCTATGCACCCCGCAGACATCATCTTATTGGATCTCACTTACTTTTTAATTTCTTCACCTTGAGCCCCATACAGTTTTGAATCTCTTCAGTTTCTTACACTGTATTTCCCGGAGCTTCTTGCATTGTGCACACTATTTGTTGCCAAAGACCTCCAACGATATTATCTGAGTGGATCATAATTATTCACAATATTCTTCATTTCAGCAAGGAATATTAATGAAAATAGGCAAAGCATTAAGCGGTTTTAACAAAATTATTAACTGTGGGATGGAGAGAAGGCAGTGCAGTGAGCAAACACTGCGATGTACATTCTGGCTTTCTGATCAGAGGGGAAATCATGTTTAAAAGGGAGCAGTAGAGCAATAAACCACCAGTTCTAATGCTCACAGTCGCACAGCAACAGCTATACCCTGCCACTATAGAAAACGATCAGCAAACACAAGCCTTTTTTTTCCTTGAGTCACACTGAGAAATCTCTGCAATTTGTGGCTATGGTTTCAAGCCCTTCACATTTACTTTCCAATTTGAAATCATATCCTCCCTGTCAGAACATGCCTGGGGGCAAGCCGCTTATGAAAAAAAGGCAGCTTGAATCTCAGTGTGTCTAGTCTGAGTCATAACATCTGTCACAATGAGCAGGAGTGCTCTTTTTGCGCAGTCCCTCCCCTGGACATGAAAAAAAAACAAAAGGCAGCAATCCAAGAGACTGAGCATAACTGAACCACTTCGTTACACTGATAGTCAAAAGGGATTTATCAGCCAATAATGACAAAATTGGTCTTATAGTCTTCCAGTACTTCCTGATGTTTCCAGACAAGAGAGAAGGACTAGGTGTTTTTGGTTTAGGTTGCGTGGGGGAGGGTGTTTGATTTGCACCTTCCCAGATTGGATCTTAAAATCTGATGTGCTCCCGTACCAGATTTCTTCATTTTTTTTCGTTTTTGGTTTTTGTTCAGTCATGTAGGATTCTGCCAGTGCTCTGATTTACGTTCCAGGAAGGTAAGCTAATATCATACACAGGACCTCGAGGCAAAAGCCAAGCTAATGCACATGGTGCAAAACAATTCGGAAAAAATAGATAAACTGTGGATTAAATTCACAAAAGGATTTAGGCACTTAAATCCCCAAATCAGGCCCAATGGGATTCATAAAACTCCTGCCCAGATGCACCCAAACCTATCGGTGCCTAAACATGTGCTACAAAGGTTCCCCGAGCATCTGTGTTTCTTTCTCAGAGCAGGCCTTCAAATGCCTTCACCTCCTTGCAAAACAAAGAAAGGGCCTAGCCTCTGATTAACTCACCCACAAAGCCTGATCCAATAAGCACGTTCAGATCTCACCTACCGAGTCAAGCCCCCACAGGTGAGCTTATACAGCAGCAGGAGAAGGCAATTCCCTTCATAACTTTTAGAGCAGCAGTTAAACTATTCTTCCCAGATGTGGGAGATCCCATGTTTTCAAGTCCCTCTTTTACCTGAATAAGAGAAGGAATCTCAACAGAGCTCTGCCACTTCTTCGAGCCACTAAGCTACAGAATATTCTAATGCTGGCGGGTGGGGAGTGCTTCCTCCATCCCTTCAATGAAGTTGTACTGTGGTTAAATATGAAAACATCAGGGAGGAGGGGGGAGGAAGAGAGAGAACAAGAGAGACACAGAGAGCATGAACTTGTAGCCTGGCAGTTAGAATCCTCAGCTGGCAGATGGGAGACTCAGAATCCAGTTCCCATGCTTCATTTTTAGAAGTTATTTTGAATGGAACGGCTTGAACTAGAGAGACACAAGACACCCAACATCAGAATATCCTATGGCTCGGTGGTTAGGACACTCATTTGAGAGGTAGCAGATCCCTGTTTAGATCTCTTTTTCCCACTCAGACGGAGGTGAGACTTGAACCAGGCATCTCCCTCATCCCAGGTGAGTGCCCTAAACACTGCTCAGCACCCCGCTGCATTGGTGCCTGCTGCCAGGAGAGGGTTTTTAAGCCCAAGCAATTGGGCGCCTGGTGCCGACTCAGAGAGAGGCAAGGCTTACCCCAGCCCCCTCGGTTTACATCTCCCATTTGCCACCTTAGTCAGGCAGCCTCCTAGCATGCGGGCTTTTGTGAATCCCATTTTGAGGCACCTATCTCACTAGATTCATTTGACAAGGCTGAGGCTTTGTGGCACTCAGTTCACCACACCAAAATTTCTTGTGTTGCTTCTGTTTGCCAACTACTTTTCTTTTTTGAGGAACTAGTGTACTTCCCACCGAAAGAGCCACACACGTATAATTCTTAGGCTACTTAACAAATAGTAGTCTAATATAGAAATGGCTGTATTTTATTAGCTCAGTGGTCAATCGAATCCAGAATCCTGTCTTTAATGTTGGCCATTTCTAGATGCTTCAGAGGAAAATGTAAGAAACTTTGCAGGAGGCAGTTCTGGAGTAATCTGTCAGATGGAAATTATTTCCCAATCTCCAATACTCAGAGGTTAATTCATACTCTTAAAAAAAATGAGGATTTTTAAAGAACTGTTGTAGATTCCCTTAACTATTTACAGTTGTACATAGGGTAAGAAGAGCCTAAAAGACACAATGGCTCAAAGCTACTGTTTCTAGGATTGAAATTTCTGAATCACCTTCAGAAATATTTGTCAAACTTTTATTACACTTTCAACATATTACTGGCAATTGTGTGAGACTTGCATTTTATTTTTAAAAGATTAGCTCACCCAGCAGCATGGGCTTCCCTTGAAGGCCATGAATACAGAAGAGAAACTTATTTTTTTACATAGCAAAACCTATACTTTTATGTAAAGTTTCAGTTCAGTGTTCACTGGGGGTCCAGAAAGCAAACATGCTAATAAGCTGCATGAAGAAAGGGTTAGACAAGAATAAAAATGGCTATTATGGTATTAAATGCACTGATAATAGGCCCTCACTTGAAATATTAAGTTCAGCTGTGCTCACCTGACTTCCATAATGATAGAGTAGACATAGGAAAGGACTAGAGAAGTATGGCAAACATGATGGTATGCAAAGATTTCTGTACACGGCAAACAGAAAGATTCGGCCCATTAGTTTATACAGAAAAGGCTTAAAGAGGACATATGATTAATGATATAAAATAATGACTGATATAGACAGGGTCATATGGGAACTCTGCTTACACAGTGAAATTAAAAGGTAACAAATTTAAAGTGGGAACAGAAATTCACAATAATTAACCCACTGTACTCACTGCTGCAAAATATTACTGAGACAAAAAGCTTAGTAGTTCAGAGAGAATTAGACTTTTTATATGGATAATCAATATACTTCCACTAGCTAGGACAAAAACGTAAAAGAATTGTACTCACGTTTCAAAAACCAATGCTAAAGACATACCAACAGCTAAGTGGTTGAAATTAAGGAGGAACTTCCTCCATAGGCATGCTATTTCATGACTGTCCATTATGGGGAATTTACAGTGTTTTTGAGTCAGCTGGAATTGGTTATGACCAGAATCAGGACAGTGGGTTAGATGTTCCATTTGTCAGATCCATTATGGAAAATTCTAGCTCTCTATGTTCCCAAAGCATTTCACAATTTAATGAGTTTAAATACCGGTAGTGCAGCTTTGCCCTTCCATGCAAGCTTAGATGCTGTAACTGGTGAAAGGGCTGGGTCTGAAGAGAAGGGATAGTGGCCAAATCATTCTATACACTTTAGAAAATAATAATTGCTGTGATTGAGATTTATGAGAAATGAAAGGTTCCAGTTATTTTTCTCTGCTTAACTGCTGTAAGAATAAATAATCATTTACAACGATGTTCTCCACTGGCGATAAAAGTACACGTGAAAAAACAAAATCTAGAGTATCCATATCCACAATTTGGGTAGAAGAACTTTTACAGAACCAGTACTGATTAAGTCCTTTAAGAAATCTGTATCACTTTCTGGGCAACTGCCTATGGGAAGAGGGTGTGGGAGAGGAAAGTGAAGCAATAACTGCCAAGTGACTTCACCTTTCTTTTCTTACAATCTGGTTTCCAAAACACAGAAGCAGCTCTGTAGCAATTTAAAAATAATGATCACCCCTCTGAGACTATCATTATCTGAAGCACAGTGCTTCTGCCAAAAACAAGGCAAGGTTTCAATGATCATGTGAAATTATTTCATAACGGACCTGGATAAGCCTATGCCACAGACCAAATCTTGCCAAAACAGCATGGATTTCCTTACCGGGTTCCTCAACAAATCATTCTTAGTGACTTCAAGAAGTCACATTCTGAAAAAAAAATCAGGAAGAGCTTGCAATATTTCATGGTCTATAACATTTCTGCCAATAGAATGAAGGGCACACCAGAATCAGCAGGGGCAGCCTACAGCAGAAAAAGCAACACGTGCCATGTTCCAGTCAATGAGTCGTGCCCTTCAGTTCACTGTTCACAATACGATACAGCCCTCCCTTTACATTATGTTCTGGACAATGTGCATCATGCCCTTCAGTTCACAGTATGACGCAACCCTCCCCTTACATTATGTGCAAGCAATTTTAATTCTGGTGCCTTCTCTCACACGTGGTAAAATCCAAAAGATAAATAATGTGAAAAAGTGGAGGGGCGGGGGGTTTAAACTTAGAGGATTCATTTCAGAAGTCTGTCAAACTAGGATACTGTCCATCATCAACAAAGAGTAGAATCCACAATTGTCCTGGTGTTTTTACGGAGCACGAAACAAGCGATTCAGGCTCCCTTAACACTCTCACCTTTTCCAAATGCCAGAACTAGCTTTCCCAAAGAGATTCTTTTCCACATAACACTGTCAGGAGGTGCTGACATTAACTCACTTATTCTTTCTACCTCTCCCTGTCCCTTCCCCTACACTTCTTCCCTTTTCATTTCCGCTATTCTAACCCTTTGATTTTATTTCTATCACTGACCATCTCTAACTTATCTCACCACCTACATCCTTTTACCCCAGCTGTTCTGTCACACTCCTCAGAGTTCTTGTAGCAGTAAGTATTAACTGCAGGAGCGCCCAAATATGGCAGCTTAGAACCACCAGCAAATGCAGAGTCTATTAGAGTCTAGTGTTTGGAGTGGGATTGTCATAAGCACTCAGCTTTAGCCTAAGGACTCCTATTGGTGTCAATAGTGAAACTCCTTCCTGGTGATTTGAATGAGTTAGCCCAATTCTAAAAATATCAACCTCAAACTGCTCTTAGCATGAAACACTGACAGAAATCGAACACAGGTAGCAACTCTCGGTGCATCATCCTCTCCCAAAAGGATAAGATACTGAGATAGACGATTAGAACTGTGCAACCAGCGTGCACCCTGAAATGAATGTGGCTTACACTTATTTATATTAGATTTAGAGTTTACTTATTGACATTATCTGAGTCAGACAGAAAAAGAAATAAATCAATTGCATATGAATGGATGAGTTTTAATGCATTGAATTTTCGATGGGTACCAAAAATCTTTGCGGAACTATCCTCTTTCTGAGGATAACTTTAAGTTTGGAGTTGTAGGTTGAAATATGTGGTAACCTTAAGTTTGGCGTTGTGGGTTGAAAGATGCATAAAACTATAAATGGCCAAACAACTTCTTCCTGACTAGGCATTAAAGGTGTTTCCAATGCATGGCTTATTCCAGAATGCTTAACAGAAAAGAAAAATTAGTCCTGTAATTGGTCATATAAAACTAAAATATTTGGTCACACTGTGCCCTGTTACAAGAATATTTTGCATACTTTATGGAGGAAGGCAGGATCTTACTAGAGTGTTTTTTATTTAGACTGTCACTTGCCTTCTGAAAACCCAGATATTTCAATATTTTCTGATATAGAAAGTCAATCCTGAGAAGAGAGCTGAACACTTTTGATGTTCGGTTCTCTCCCCCCCCCCCCCCCCACAATTCCAATACATCCATACATATTTATGACACAGAGAGAATTAAATTTCCATCTTGATGTGCAGTTGGAATTACATGAGGTTTCGCTACCTAGTAATGATGAAGAATGAAATACTGACAACAAATACTTGCTGTACCAATAAGATAATTAGATACAAGGTTTACATGCTGTCACTGAAGTAAATCAGAGAGATCCCCTTGATTTAAGTGGCTGCAGGACTGGGCTTGACATGTTTTTTGCAAGTTATACTGTATATAGGATTTAGACTTCTTTAGTAAAACTATATGCTGTATTATAACTCAAATTGATTTTGATTTCCAGCAGGTCTCCAGAATGTAACAGGAAAAGAAGCTCACCAGTTCAATTACAGCATCTCCCAGCAGGTGCGCTCCATTTGGGGTACGTAATATCATAAAAGCACCTGCCAGCAGGGCATGTAGAATCTCTCGTAGAGTGCTATCCAGATACAGAGAGCTGGGATGTTTGGATTCAAGAGTATAATCAGGGATAAATAGACTTTTACTAAAGCTGGGATTTTGAGTGAAAACTGACAGTCACTGGATGGAAATGTGTGCTTACCACAAATGTAGTAGACTCCACGGCTATGTCTACACTTGTAAATTTAGGTCGACTTCAGTTAAGTCTACTTAGCATGTCTACACCTAAAGTCGTCTTTTGGGGGAACTTACAAAGTTGACCTAGAGCGCCTAGAGACTGGATGCCTAGGTTGACTTCTAGGGGCTAAGGGGACCTACAGCAGGTCCACGGGGGCAGGGGGCTAAGCCTTTGCCCCATTGTACATGGGTACAATGGGGCAAAGAGGGACAGGGACCCTGGCGGGGCATAGGGGCAGGGTGGGCAGGGCTCTGCCCTGCCCTGTGGGGGGGCATGCCAGGCTGTGGCTGTGCCAGCCACCCTGGCAGGGAGGGCAGTGGGGAAGCCCTGGAGCCCCCTAAGTCAACTTAGGGCTATTCCAGGTCTACACTGACTTAAGTCGACTTGAAAAAGTCGACTTAAGCCTAAAGTCGAATTAAAATGAGATTTAATAAAGTCGACTTAATTTTCCTTAAGTTGACTCAAGGAAACTGCTTAAGTCGACTTAATTTACAAGTGTAGACGCAGCCCATTTGAGGAATGCCTTTTGATTTCACTGAGAGTCCTGGGAACACTGTTTTGGGACCAGGCTTTGTAAAAATCTATGACAGTGCAATTTCATCACTTTTATGGGTCACACAACAGCAGAGTAGTTACCCACCTGACTCAGTAAAAAAACTGTACATTATTCCCTTCCATTTTTAAAAATTTTCAGTCAAAATAGGATGCACGTTTACACCACAATAAAACAGACATTACAACTTTTTTTTTTAAACAATAAGTCATGCCTGTTTTATTGTCATTTGTAAAAAAATCACTAGACAGTAAGAATCCAAATGCAGCAGGAACAAAATGCTTTCAGAAGTGATGAGACTAATGTAGTGCCCATCATACAATCAATGCCGCGACCCTGCACCTGCCCCGCCCCTGGGCCTTAAACGGTGAGATCGTGATTTATACAAACTGAGGATTTGGAACATGATGTTTATTTTTTTCAAAACTGCTCGACTTGTAAGTTATATTTTGTCACTGCTCTTGGGGTGAAATTCTAATCTGTGATAATGGGAGTTTGGCTACTGACTCAGTGTGGAAAGGATTTCACCCTTAAGGCAAATGTACACTGGGATAAAAGACCCATGGCACAGACACAGCTAGCCATGTTCAGTAGACTCAGGCTTGTAGGCCTTGAGCTGCAGAACTAAAAATTGCCATGTAGACATTTGGCCTTAGGCTGGAGCCCAAGCCCTGGGACCCTGCCCCCAGGGACGTCCTTTGGGGAGGGGAGGGGAACGGGGTGGTTGCCCCGGGCCCCACGGTTACATGGGCCCCCCCTCAGCCACACTTCCCAAAGGTAGCGGGGCAGGCCAGGAGCGCTATCCTGGCCGCTGGACTGGCCCTGTTCCCCGCCCCCAGGGCGGAGCAGGCAGGCCCAGGGGCGGGGCAGGTGCAGGGTCGCGGCATCCTTGCCCGGGGCTGGCTCCCCGCCGGTAGGCGGCCGCAGTTCCTCGCTGCCCCCCGGGGCCACTGCCTTGGCTCCCCGCCGCCTGGGACCAGGACCGGGGCCGGAGCCTCGGCTCCCCACTGCCCCCCGGGGCCGGGTCTCAGCTCTCCGGTGCTGCAGCGTCAGCTCCCTGCCACCACCCGGGGCCGTGGCTCCTCGGGGCCACAGCATCGGCTCTCCGCCACCGCCTGGCGGGCAGCCTCAGTTTCTGGGGCTGGCTCCCCGGGGGGAGACTGGAGTCCCTGGTGGGGGGGCTGAGCGGATCAGCTCGCTGCACTCCCCACCAGCATGGGGGGGTGGGGCCCCGCCTAGGGCGATTAGCCCTGGGCCCCGCTGCCCCCAAGGGACGGCCCTGCCTGCCCCATCACAGTTTCCCAGATCTCAAGTTGTCGACACAACAATTTTACAGCTCCGCAGCTGGGGGTGTTCAACTCCAGTGTGGATCTTTAGTTCTAATGTGTAATATAAGGATTGAAAGACATCATATAGATAAGCCACTGTTACATTATGCCTACCATACCTATACTACTTTCACAGCTCCATCTTCTCTATTTTCCCCCCCATCTGTCCACAAGTTCAGTTTTAGTTGAGATTTAAGTGAATGGTTTTTTTAAGGATCCCTCACCTCCAAAGTCAAGAGATGCCAAAGCAGTGATGTTCCTGACAGACACTTCAGCTAGACTGACTCAGGATAAGTGATCTAGACACAGGGAGTGGAGTATTTTCCGTACTAGAACACCAGAAAAGATCAGATGAAACGTAGTTTGGGACACGTTCAGGTCCAAATGTAAGACTCATAAGATCATCTGCCAGTAATGGGATTTTGGAAGGACCAACTTACAACTGGAGAGATATGAAGGAACAACGCAGAACACTTAAAGGAAAGAACTAGACACTAGTTCACCAAGGTACCTAGGTACAGGCCTAACTTTCAGTACATGAGCAGTGCGGATCAAATAAAAAAGATGACTCCCATGCTGGCATAGCCTGAGTAGAGATTGTAGGATTTGATTGTGGAATATATATGCTGAGTCAACTGACTTTTAATGATTGCTGCTAATTATAGGTGCTTTGGGACGGGATTCTAGAAAGCCCCTAAGTCACTTAGGAGCACCAGTTCAACAGAAAGATATTGAAAGTCAATGAAACTGGTCTTCCTAAGTCACTTAGAAGCTTTTGAAAAAAAATCTCATCGGACTGGCATTTTACCCCAAAAGCCCAGATCTTTGAGAATTTGGTCTTGCTTTCCATGCAATGTACACATCTACTTCTGACCCAAGCAGCCAGTGAAACTTAACAGCAGCCCAGCACTGAAATGCAGACCCTGAACATGGAATCACTGTGTACCCCCAAACCCAAAATTTTTGCCATCTCTCACCAAGATCAGAATTTATTCCATATATGTGACCCTTATGTCGCCGTCTGCTCCCAGATGATGCAACAAGAGCCAGCAGCTACAGAAGACACCATCCTAGCAGCCAATAAAAGGGAGGTCAAAAGAGAGCCTCAGCAATGGAAATGTGAAAGTCCATGGATCAGAGGAATTGCTTTCTCCTTTACTATTTAGAATTCCCAGGCAAAGAGACATTGGAGGAGAGGGGAAGTAGGAGGCAGGTTGTCTGAAGAGGCCATAACAAAGCTACAGCTCACAATTTCCCCTGTCCTTTCTCACAAACTTAGGTAGAAACAGCTACTGGGAAACTCCTCCACACTGGCTTGACTTCTGCAATGACAGCAGCTATTTAAAAGGTACCTGCCTGAAGCCCCCAGGACTGGTTTCTCAGCAGGTAGAAGCACAAGTCCACAGACTGAGTACCAGGGAACATTCTGAAAGTTTGAGACTCCTAATGCAAAGGTATTTGGGGCTGTTTTCAGCCACCAGCGTGCCCTCACAGTTGAGCAAGTTGTTCCCCCTTTGTTCAACCAGATGCTGATTAAGCCCTAGTCTGGTTGTTCCTTGCTATAACACCAGGGCTCTAGCAGGATCATTCATAATCTCGTCCCTTCTTGGGATAATAAAAAGTTTGGTGGATCAGGAGGCTGGTAACCTAGGCAAAGAGCCAACAGTCTCCACCCTGAGACTAGTTGTCTAGAGCTCTGCTGGCTTTGTTCTTCAGGCTTCACTAACCCCTCCACTGGATTGGTAGGGGAACCCAGGCCCTTCCCCAACTCGGGGTCCCAATCCAGGGCCCCTGTGTGAAATGGTTAGAACAGGATTTTCCCAAGCCCATATTGCTTTCCACCAGACCTCTCATCAGCTCTTTCCCAGACACACTTTCAATTATTCTTTTTTTTTTTTTAAAGACATCCAGTGACCTAGGCACCTTCTTACCAATCCACTGCTCTAGTAGCCTGTCTTCTGTGGTTCCTCAGCCTCTCTGGCTGCTACCCCTCCCTTCTGAACCATAGCTGTCTTAATTGTAGCAGGATTACCAATCAGCACCACTGAGAGGGCAGCTCATCTCCCTGTTAACCCTTAAGCAGATGAAAGAGCATGGAGTCTATACACGTGTCATTTGAGAGCTACATTATTCATGTACCCTGCCTCGGCCTGGTAGAATTCCCTCTCTGGGGGTGACCCATAGCTGCACCGGGCAAATAATGAATGCTAAGATTTTATCAAAGAGTATATTCAAAAAGAGTCACAACATTTTTCAAATACATGATTTAGCCACTGTAGTCGCAAGTTATTCAGCTGATTCAATAATCTGGGAGAATGAGAAAATCTCATTATTATGCATTTCATTATTTAGCCTAAAAGTACAATGAACATAAGGAAATTCACAACAACGGAGTCAACACACTACTCACGGGCCTAAAATGGCTTCGAAACAAAAGCGTGGGCGAGTCTGTCTGCATGTGTGCAAAAGCCCTAGTGACTTCCAGGAAACTTTGTGACACTCTTGCTGGATGGAAAAACTTGCAGGATTGGGGCCTAACTGAGTGACACTGATTTATTACAATACTTGCAACATATATATAACAATGTAAACAGAAGAGTAATTAATGTTCATCTGGCAGAGACCATTTATAATTTATAGTTTCTCCCCACTTGCAAACTCAACCCACTGTATATGGGGAGTGGGATGGAGAAAGGGTACCAACATTTGGAGGCCTCACCTGCAGTGTAGGGCACAAAACAATCCTCAACAAATATTAAACACATCCGAAAACTTGGTTGTATTATTAACTATGTTGAATATTTGGTACAGTTACCCGTTGCTGCACTCCTGCCTTGAAATGGTTTCCATCTAACACAGGGAGCATAGTGTGATTCAACGGCTATCAGACTAAATTGTTCCAGCACCTCTGGGTACCATGATGTATACCTTATCTCTTTGTTATGAACCCATGAATTCCTAGTACCAAGACGCATCTGAGGGCAACTCCTAGGTTTGTACCAGGGTAGCACATTCACATATCTTGTCCTTTTCCTTTGGGATGCTACAACACTGGCCTGTGAAAAATAAATGTATCCTGATTCCTGACCCATTTTACTATTTACTCCTAAGATTACTGCAGCTAATGCAAAGTGTTGTGGGACACTTGTCATAGCTGAACAGGATTATGGGAAGAGTATAATACATTAATAAATTCCCAACATTTTTATTGATACTATGCCTAACATTCATGCATTGGCTGACAGGGTGTGCATAAATAATAAAACAGCCAGAATCAGGTTACATCAGTATATTTAAGGGGACAGAAATATTTCTTGTGGCAACCTTTTCAACCTGAATTTCCTGATTTCTTTTCAATCAAAATCTGAACTTTAGTTTTACATTGAATCCTATCTGATCTATTTTAAAATAGTACACAAAGCAATTTTCTTAATTCCATGTGAAGGAATTATCCATCTGACGTATAAGGCCCCACCTCCCCCTTATTCCAGATGCAGGAACTCCATTCGGAATTATGAGAGTTTTGTATACCAACAAAGAACAAACAAGAGTGGCATATGATCTTAAAGAAACTCCTCAAAAATACTAGCCTAGATCCTAATGTTACTGAGAAGAACTATATTATAGTGTCATTATTAGACATTGACAGGAAAGCAACTTCTTAGTTAACTGTATAATACATTTAAAAGAATAAGTTGTATTTTTGTTACAGTTGTAATGTAGGCTGTCTATGTTTATCTTTCTTCTACTTTGCTGAGTCCAAAAGCTATTGTTTCCTTTGGCCAAAGCAACATACAAAATGCATCTTAAGAAACCAGTTTCTGCTACTGAGAACTACCCAGCAAAGGTCTTCTGCCATATGAATGACAGGATGTGACAAACTGCTCTGATACAATTCATATAATCATCAAACTGCATGTTCCATGTTATGTGCCATTTACTCATTATGAAGTATGATGTAACTCAACATGACCTAGCAGGACCTCACATTTCAAGACAGCAGACAAAAACCAGTCAGTGGATGAGTTTCTTTGTTGGGATTATGCCTCCCACTGATGGTTTCCTTTCAACAGATGTCTGACTAAGAAAGGACAAATATTTAATTGCAACTTGTTATAAAACACCAAGAATACCAAATTCTGACAGTTTCCAAATGACAATTGTAGTAATTTTTTTTTTATTTTTTTTTTTTTTAAAAGTCCTCTTCCTTACACATTCTACTATCCGGCTTCCATATACCAAAGGAAGGCACATCACCTTTAGTAACATAAAATCTGAATTAGTTACGGCGAAGCCTTTGTACTGGCCAAGAAAAAAATGTTCTTTAACAAAACAGAATTTTCTAGTTTACTGGACAAATACCAGAAGAAAATTGTGGAATCATGTTGGGTTGCTAAGCAACCAATAGTTCCAGTGTCACTTGTTTGTGATCAATTCAAGTCATTCATCAGGCTCTGAAGCACCATGCTAAGGAATCCCAACAAATTTGTTCCTTGGGAAAGCCACCGAGACTTTCTGCAACACAACAACACTTTCATTCTTAAAAGATAAACTTAGATGTTCTTTTGATGAAACGTGATATGCTAATTCATTATTCTTAACATACTCCTAATGGGCAAAGCTTTAATTAACTAACTACATTGTAACACATGCAAGATAAAATGGAGTAATTAGCACTCCTTAAAAATAGTCACTGTCCTCTCCCACTGGGAAAACGAAGAAGCAAGCTTCCTTATCATGCAAACAATTGCCCACAAAATTCACAATATATAACTTACAGCTAGCTATGGTTGATTTTTTTCCCAGTGATATGTGATAAATTACATTTTTAATGGCAAACAAGATGGCTGCACTCCAAATCACACTTGGTAGATGTAAAATACTGTGAATAATATAATCTTTCATTTAAAGAAGTGTTTATCTCTAGGCTTGCTGGAATAAAGGGATAGACTATTATGCCTTTACTCATTAAATTTAATTACAAAATATGGCACACAGTAAATGCCCATAATGATTACATTCTCTAAAGAGAGAGCCAGAGAGTTAACGCTAACTGTAATCAAAATGCACATAACTGAAGATACAGCATCCTTATTGTCTTGTTTCAGTCTCCGGTTCAGAATTCAATTCCTCATATTTTCATTGCTTAAGCTGTTGTACTGTGCTATCACATTCAAAGAGTTAATGTAAAAGCTTTTCATATATTTATAGTGAAACTTCTACAAGACCATTTTGCTTAAAATTTTTTGGTCATGGATTATTCCCAGAATTTTCATGCAAATCCTGCAGTTACTTTCTCTATTGTATCTCTTGCATAAATTATTGTGTCTCATGGCTTGCTCATCATATAATATCTGGTCTTGTAATCAATTTACTCAAGCAAAGACTACCATTGACAACAAAAGAACCCTGTCCTGAGTAAGTAATGCAGAAGACTGGTTCACAAGCATTTCCATTCCCTTAAAAACAATTTGCCTTCCTGAGAGCAAATCATTCAGTAATTTTGAAGACACCACAATAAGGTCATGTTAGGATATCAGTAATATCACATTAACAAAAGGTTGTTAAGGAAATAAAATATTCATGCAAAGGATCATGGGCTATATATAATGTGCCAGTGATAATATGAACAGAGCCAATAAAGGTATGACATCAATGTTTCCAAATTTGGTCACCATCTTTTTAAAGAAAAGATACAGAATACTTATTTCGGGGAGGATATTTTTAATGTATAAGGCACTATCTTTCTCTTTGACTAATATTAACAGTGACTTCATAAAAATTTATTCAGAAATGCTCAGTAGGTTCTAGCACACAAAAGCTTACATGTTAATAAATTGGTTAGTCTTTAAAGTGCCACCGAACTCCTTATTTGTTTTAGTAGTGCTTATGAGGGTCTTCCAAACACCACTTTATTAGCACTTACTTTCTACAAGGTAATTTAACTTCATCAGATAAAATAGCACTCCAGAGTTAAACAAAATAAGACTTGTCAAATCACTTGTGAAATTTCCCCCACAGTATGTATCAGATTAAACTATTTCTACTTCACAGCACTGAGAGTATATGCATAAATGGCTTTACACCTCTTCATAAGGTATAAAAATGTACTGCATTTTCAGACACGATTTTACAACTTCCCTGTCTAAGACAGGTCATGTCAAAAACTTGGACCAAATATTAGTGATGAGCTGTGTGTTATGTGTGAAAAGGCAACTTCTGTTTCCCGATGCAAAGGCTGGCATGGGTTGTGTGTTAATTTATATACGCCAATGCATGGAAACCTACTGAAATTATGCAATCAGAAAATGTAAATAGAAGCACTTAATTTTAATAGCCACAAGGTTTTGTTTACTATGATGTATATTTTAATTAATTATATTCTCATTGTTTGATCCACTTAAGAAACTACCATTTATCATGAATGCCTACAGGTTCTTGCATTTCTCCCTATGTTTGGTGAATTCAACTACATTTGACTACAAAGATGAAATACACAACTCTAGTGAAAGATAATAAACATAAAAAAAAAAAAAAAGAGATGACTACTGAAAAAATGAAATCTGCCTCCAAAAGGATCAGGAAACACATCCCCAAAGGAAACTGAAATTAAGGTTTGCACATTGAACTGTCACAAAAGGCGAAATTCAAAAGAAACAATCCTAAAATTTACAACCAGCTCAAGCTGGGTGTGTTTGCAACCTTGGATATGCACACGAAACAGATCTTCTCCTCTTCACCTGCTATTCCACTGAAAGTTTCCCCTTGTGTTTTCCAGGGCACTGCACTCGACTGCAGTGCAAACTTTAGCTAGGCAACAGTTTACTGCTTCCCTGGGATCTACAGCATGCACATGAAAAAAAAAAGTCAAACTGCCTGAACCATAGGGACAGGCTGTTTCAAAATGCCTGTGACACAGAAAATGCCTGAAAAGGAGCTAGCTAGAGTCTTGCCCCCAAACCGTGCGAGGTGAGAATCTCCATTCCTAAAGCCACTCTGCACGAAGCCACAGAGCCAAAAAACCATTCCCAGCGCCCAGCTCAGACCTGCGAACCCAGCTGCACTGACCTGAGACCCCTCCTCACTCCCCAAGGCTACAGCGAGCCGTTTGCAATTTGCACCCAGCTCCCAGCCACATCCATTTCAAAGCGGAGAAAAGCCCCAGCGAGGTTCCAGCTTTAACTCCAGCCCCGCCGCCCTGCAGCAGGGAGCTGCATGCATGTTTCCAGTGCAAGCAGCTGCTTCCCCATCAGCCTGCCTGCCTCAGCTTCCCCTATCGCTTCGCCGCTGATGGTCCCCCTTGGCGGATCAGCTTCTTCGCAGGGAAAAGCAAACAAAAAAAGCGCGGGGGGGGGTTTTAATGGCCCCCGTCTTCTCCCCGCTACCAAACCCAGCCAGTACCTTGCAGCCTCGCCTCGCTGATCTGCCCTTTTCCTCTCGCTGCTGGAGTTTGCTCGCAGGGGGAAGGAGGCGAGTCCGGCCGCGGTTCGTGGGCAGCAGCTCCCCCGGAGCCCTGTCCCAGCGCTCCCAATTCCTCCCCCCACCCAAAAGGGGCACGGCCCTGAAAGGAAGGAGCCTTCCTCCGTGACTGGCATCAATATCTGCGCTTCTCGGGAACCATGACAACGAGCCCCTGAACCTCCCAAACCTCGCCCGAGCTGCGGCTGCTGGGGGGGGGGGGCGGCCGGGCTGGGGAAGGTGGCAGCCCGCGATCCCCCAGCCGGCCGTGCAAAGCCCTCCTGCCCAGCGGATCCAGCTGCAAGGGGAACAGGCGCCGTCTGGAAGGCAGGTGGGAGCGCCCCCGATGCCCCCAAGGGAGCACCCCTGGAGGCGGGGAAGGAGATGGGGAGCGCGCCCTACCTGGGGAGGGAGAAGGGGGTCCCCTGGGGCGCAGAGAGCAGCGAGGCAGGGTCAGATCTCTTCTCGGGCGGGCTGGGGCTTGATGCCTGCCTCCTCCTTCCCCCGCTGCCAGAAGGCGAGAAGCGCAGCCTGCAGTCCCGGCACGCCCCCGCCTCTCCTCCCGGGAGCTCCCGCAGATCAGGTGGGGCGGCCGGGAAAGGCGAATGGAGGCGCCCGCAGGACCCTCTCTGATAATCAGGGGCCGAGCGCTAGAAACGCCCGGTTAAGGACCTCACCCTCGGACTCCGCAGAGAGCGGTGCCCGGGGAAAGCCCCCAGAGAGCACTTTGGAAGGACGGGAACGAAGGGCCATATCTGTGGCTGGAAGTGCTGCCTCCCTCTTCAGTGACTGGAGCACGAACTCCAAACCGGGCGAGTCTAGTTCAGCCAAAGCAACCCGGAGTCGAGGGGCACTTCTAGAGCCCGTGGGATTGTCTCCCACGAAAGCTCATGCGATAAATACACTCATTCGTCTTTAAAGGGGCCAGTGGACTCCCTGTTTGTTTGGCTGACCTACAGGGCTATCCCCTTGGAGCTTGTTTGCCACAGGGAAAGAAAAGGGAGAAAAATCAGGAAAAGAAGACCTGGATCCCTGGAAGCTAGGGGTAAGACTTGAAATACTGGACTGAAATCCCAAGGGAGATGGTGAGGTGCTCACTCGCTGTGCTAATTAAGTCAATGAGACTGAACATAGCCTACTCGTGGTTTGCTCTAAACTCAGACCACTCACCTGTCCCCCAGCAACAAAACTTTACACCGGCCCCTGAGGAGGCAGATGCTGTAAACCCTTATTACCACAGCAAATCAGGTAAAGTGGATTGTTCTGATGAGTTAGTTAATCCCACATCATTTAAGACTCCTTACAGCATCATTTTTTTCCTCCACCCTCCCCTCATAGCTTTTTTTGCCCACCTAGTCCCAATAACTTCTTTTGAAACAGTGAATAGTTGAAGTCCCTGGAACATATTGAACTACTG
Organism: Pelusios castaneus; assembly: GCA_007922175.1. Lineage (NCBI taxonomy): Eukaryota > Metazoa > Chordata > Testudines > Pelomedusidae > Pelusios > Pelusios castaneus. Next base: position 17,694,956 of record ML685770.1, read on the forward strand.
GAAGAGGTTGGCTTTTACCTGTGTTTTCTTTTAATAAGCAGATTATTCAACAGAGTAACACTGAATTCTCTCTATCACCAATCTGTCAATCACATTTTTAAAAATTTTACTCAGGAAATGGGAGAGGGGATATTGTGAGTGCTTGAACTCCACTTGGAGTTTCCTGCCTCCCGACTGCCAGAAATAGGACAGACCGAACCCTAGGCAGGCACCTGGGGCACCACGCTTTAAAGGGTGTCAAATTAGAGTGAAGTGATTTTTTTTTTTTTTTTTTTTTTTTTAAATAGAGGAAAAAAAGTTATTTTTTCTTCTTTATTGAATTGGGGGCAGGGGAAGGGGAGATAAAGTCATAGTTGGCCTAAAATGCCCAAATTTCTTGAAATGTGATCTTTCCATTACCCTCACCCCCACCATTGTCTGATGAGATAAACAAAATTGATCATAAAACATACATTCACCCATAAAACCATTCTGAGTGGACTGCACTCGTGGGGATTATTAAAATAGTTAGAAGTCATTGATATGCCAGGGAAACAGCCATCCTAGGAAAAATAGCATAGGTGAGGTTATTTTTAGACAGGAAGTGAATAACATGCCACATAGTATCGAGAAATAATTTATATAAAGACAGTGAGGATGTAGGAGAAACTCTGCAAGTTAATAAGAAAGATGGTAAAAGAATGTAATGCATTCTACATACGGGAATTGAATGCAAAAATCTCTCCTGAGTCAGTGTTATGGTTTACCTTTCAATCATGGAAAAATCAACCAATTGGTCAGAATTTTCTCAGTAACTCAGCCAACTTGTGTTTCATGGTTGTCCAATTTTACAGCCTTATGCGGGATGGCAGGCGGGCAGCAGCGAACCAACTATGGTACAAGGGAACTAAGCCTTGGCAGCTTATAAAAATCACAAGGTTGAATTTCTGCATTTACTTCCAAGCAGGGCCTTGCTGAAAGCCCAGTAAAAGAAAGGGAAATCTTTGCATTGACTTCAGTGGACACTGGATCAGGCATTCACAGAGCAATCCTGAGTCAGTTTGCTGGTTGTGAGTATATACAGTTCAAACACAAAGAAAATGCCCCAGTCAGGTGGCATTGTTCTCCAAAGCCCCACATCGTGGTCCTCTGGATCTTTGTGCACAACCTCTACTACAAAGAAATGTGAATGGATCAATGGAGATGTTAACACTGAGCGTAGAACGCTTTGCTAAGTCCCTAACCAATGAATGTGCTGTGAATCTTCATGGCCCAGTATCCGTGTAAGAGACAAACAGGAGGCTGTACCCATCATCCACCCATCTCCTCAAAAACACAGCAGAAACCAGGGGTGGGCAGATTCTCTGACATCTCAGAGCTTCACTTTCATGGCTGGTTGATTCAGTCTCAGGTTTTCTGTGTTCACTCGCAGTTTCACCGAGAAGATTAACTCCTTTGCTCACTTTTCTGAGGTATAGGCTATGTTTCCCTTATCTGTAAAACAAAACAAAAAGCAAAAAGGGGGGAGGAAATCAAGAATACTTCAGCTAACTAAATAATTGGTTTACATTTATAATGTAAATATGATATTAAACTAAGATACAAGACACTAGTGACAACTTTATTTGGAGGCCACAGTTTCTCTTGGATGTGGTTTTAAATAGACACATTTCACCATGCTTCAGACTTCCGTGGCTAATGAAATTGAACCAATGTTACATGGACTTAAATCATTCTCAGTATGTGAGTAAACGATACCTGAGGAACACAAAGACAGTTCAGTAATGTGAGGTACCTCTAAACAGCGCGCTCGCTCTCTCTCGAAAATAAAAGATGTGCTTCAAAATATTATCCACTTGACTACACAAACACCGATAGGCACATTGGCTAAATCTGTCAAACCTAAATGCAGTCTCTTACATTCATACAACAGCCTAAATAAAAATGGCTTGATTTTTAGAGGTGCTGAATTTGACCATTGATTAAATTTTTAAAATATGTATTCTTTTCCAAAATCAAATGCAAAAATAAAAGATTGGGTGATTTAGCTCAAAGTTTCACCAAAGAAACCTGGAACTCTAGAAGGTGGAGTTATATCTAATTTATTATAAAATTTAACTTATTATATGAAAGTAATAGCTATCATTCAAAAAGGCCATTTTCAAAGTCTTAATGGAGAGCCAGAGATTAGAACCTGGATCTTCAAGTGTGAGTGGTGGGTACCTGAGCCAAAAGAACAGCTGAATAATGTCTTCTTTGGAGGAAGAATCATTCTGCTCATAATCATCAATACATAACTGTACATGGCAGTTGTGTAAGAAAGACTAAGTATTTCTGAGTGCAAACCATCTCAGAAACATTTAGGTGTATGAGTAGGTAGGAAAATGCACTTTGGTATGATAATATAGCTATAATTTGATGTAATTCCTGGAAGTATTATTCCCAAAAGCAACATTTCTGAGAATCACATTGTAGTGATTGAGAAGTTTATCAGCTAGCTTAAATAACATGTCTACAAATGTTGTTTTATGAGAATGACTTTTTTTGTGGAAATGGTTTTTCAGACCAGCATTTCAGAGTACATGCATGGATTAGATAATGTTGAGAGTAACCAAGGAAAATGCTGTTCAATTTTAGCCATTATACCAATTCAAATGATAATTATTATATTAAAAATACTATTGAAAAATTCAAAATCTTATAGGAAGTCTCTAAACACACAGGAAGACATATTTCCAGTCCCTAAAAGATTTTAATCTTAAAAGAAAAAGCACAGATGAAGAAACAAGGAAAAGAGGTATAAGAGCCAAGAGAACAAGATGATTGATACACATCTTCTTAGTTCCTTTGTAACAAACATGCGTCCTAGCAGAAGGCACTCTTATTTTTGAAAGACAAAGTTTACAAGGGTCTTGATTAGGAAATTAAAAGTTACAGTAGGACGCAATGAAAACTGCTTACTTCCTGCTCCATACTAAGAACAAGGGGAAAGTCAATGAGACTATAGGACAGCAAATTTGAAACAAATAAAATGACATCACATGGTCCGCATTTACAATCAGCCCTTGGAATTCGGACTCTGGAAGTCACCGAGTCAAACACTGGCTTTTTAAAATTATAGGGCTTTTTTAAAGGCTGGATAATTTTATGACTGCTAACAACATTTGTAGCCATGCAAGCTAAGATAATAGCAAGAGTAATCAAATATGCTTCAGGGCATAAATTGATTACTTCTGAGGGTCATGAAGGATTTTTCTTTTTAAACCATTGAATATAGGATTGCACAGCTGACTAGGTGCTATTGTAGACAGACCAATGGTCTGACCTATCTGACAAATCCAGGGCTCCTTTGGGGAAGGAAATGTAAGAAATGCAAGTTCTAGTCCTATTATTGACTTTGATTAGAAAATTAGTTTGTTTGTTTTTTTTTAAACTTATAGGGACACCAGCAGATTGAAATCTAATCTATTTTCAAATGAATTAAATGTAGTTTCAGGTGATATTACACCTACCTGAGTCCAATTGTCAATTTTTGTGTGTGAGATTTTACAGTCACATTCTCTTACCTTTAAAAATGTTTCATCTCTTATGAAAAACCTACACAAACAATAGAGAGAACACCTGACTAACTGATTATAAAGGCAAAGCCATGGAAACTGGCTAAATGAAATTGCATAAAGTATTGTCCAATGCACAAAGTCATTTACGAAAAAAACAATTTGTTTTTGCCATCTTTCAGTTACAATGATCCTAGATGTTACTTTGTAACAACCGCAGCTGGAAAGAAGTGTGACTTTTTAGCTGATTGTTTTCCTTTAATTAGAGGACGTGTGTCTCAAGTAAAATTCATTTTCTCAGAAAGCTTGGTGAGATGACACTAGAATTGTCTGTACGGCTCTTCTCTGCATTAATGCAATATTCTCTGGTTGTAATTTATAGTATCTTACATTACTTGCTTTTGAGGGGGATTAAGTGAGACCTTTAACATTCCCAGGGGTTGTTGCACTGAAAAAGAGTGACATTGCCAACAAAACACTTCTATGAGAGTTTGTATAGTGCAGTAACTCCACAGCATGGGTTCCAAGTACATGCATGTCCTGAAAGGGTAGCCTTGCTACCTCTGTGTAGTTAGTCTCTCTGCCCTAGATGCCTTCCCCTTTTGGTGCATTGCCCAATTATCTAGTTGGCGTTTGCCAGCTTTTAGCATGGAACTGCAGCACAGGGGTTTGAACTGGAAATACAGATTCCTAGCGCCTGTGCGCCAGAACAGAGTGTGCCTATTCATGTGGCTGAGAACGGGCCAGGTTCACTTTATAAAGAAAAGCCAGTACGGAGTAACATAAGTTGAACACAACACTGCTTGGAAAAAAAGTGTTTTTGTTCTCTGTTGCCATTTTATAACTTCAGGGGAATAAGGCAGATTTTTCCCCCCCTGAAATTAAAAAATAAATAAATAAATAAAATACCCCAGTGCTTGTGCAGTTCCATTCCGAAACCAATTTGGACAATTAAACTACAGGCCTTCCCGAAAGCTTTCGTACTATTAACAAAACCACAGTGTGAATAGTGCCAATAGAATACAAAACTTGTAACATGTTGTCCGAGTATTACAGTAGTCATATTTTAACACCAATAAAACTCATAAAACTAATATTTTGAGATGTGATGCACATACACAAATATAGTGTTAGATACCAAATTCTGGCACATTGGCATATTATAGCATTTGATAGAGCTAGTTAAGTACAGCACTTTCTCAGAGTGATCAGGCCAATTAGATCAGTTTCTGATCCAAGTTCTCCTATCATTACATGGCTGAGAACAGATGATTAAAATTATAGTTCAATCACTCCTTGCTGCTTAGAATGCAAAATATTCAAAATTAGCATCTGAAAGCTAAGCATAATAAATAAAGCTACAGGACTTAGCATATAACACCAAATGCAATGAAAAATGTACAATAATGATAAGAATACTAATTTGGTAGAAACAGCCAAAGTAAATTAGTCTACTTTCCTCTCCTACTCTGAAGCCTTGAAAAAACATTATGGCTAAAATTGTAGGGTTTCCTAATATGGCAACATGGAGAATCAGAAATATTAATTGGTAAATACTACTGAATAATATTTTGTTCCTGTAAGATTCCTGTTGAGAAACATTGCTTATTTTAAGGGCATAATTATAACTGTTGCATCTCATACCCTTTATCAGATGATGCAAGAATTGATAAAGCCCTATATTTAACACTGAGTAATATCTTATGGCATTGAGAAGGCCTGACCCAATCCATCATGAAGTAACTGGAAAAACTTCACTTATTACAATAGGAACTGGATATGGCCCTAGATCAGTGGTTCCCTTTCCTTTATGCAGAGCACTACATTGCCATCAAAAGCTTTTGCAGACCACCATGTAAGCAAGCCATTTTAAACATAGCCTATGGCTGATGGGAGTGCAACGTATATATATCAAGTGGTATTAAAAATGCAGCTATTTCTAATAATTTATTATGCTCACTCACAAACATTGCGCTCATCACAATACATTTACCTGCAGTAAGCATCTTCCTCTCCCACCCCAATGGGCCACCTGTAGTACCCTTATTGACCACCAGTGGTCCACGGACCACAGCTTGGGAACCACTGCCCTAAATGAATTCTTCTCTCTTTAAAAACCACCGCCACCCCACAGCTAGAACCTAGGGATATGTACCTGAAAGTTAAAATAAAATTCCTGTACCATAAAGATAAAAAGCAGAGTTCTGAACAGATGGTGTTCTGTTATGGAACTTAGAGAATGATCTTAGATTAAAATGGTATCTTTTCTTGGGAATCCATTCAGATAACTTTCTAAACTGACAGTATGCACTGAAGCAAAAATATAACACTGCTTCCACCACCACAGAAGTGCAGCCACCTCTGAGGCGAAAACAGTAACATTACCACACTATTCTATGTACAGTGTTCTTCACTTTCTCGTTTTTCTTTTGTCTATCTGAAACCACTGGGGAATTTTCCAAAGACAGAAGATGATCTCCGTCTGAGAATCTGGCTAGGACACCAGGGTTCTTAGTTTCGTGAAAAATGCCACAGGATATGTCATAACAACATGAGGTCAGAACCTATTTAAACGTCTTAGCCAAAGACAGGATCGTATTGGGCCATTAGTACAACAGTACCCTCAACACCACTTTCCTCTGCACATTAGAGATCTTCCCTTTCAACTAATGATCCAGCCAAATGCTACCTTGTGGGGAAAAAAAGTACAAAAACTTCAGGTGGCATTCAGGGGGACTCATCACCCCAGGCTGTCCACTTTTGGGTGTCCCCACTTCCTGGGCCAGGGGCCCTGTCCCCCTCCCCACCACCATGGCAACCATCTGGGGTGGGGCAGGCACAGAAGTGGGAAGGTGGGGCCAGACGCCACTCTCAGGCTGGCCGGCTGCTGGGGGCAGGGCAGGCTGGCGTGGGCAGCCACACGTCAGGGGTGGAGCCAGGGCCAACTGGCAGGGTGGCCTCCGGCAGTGGGCCTTCAGGACCCAGAGCACTGTTGACATGCCGGGGGTCCTGGAAGCCTGGAAGAAAAGACCTGCCAGGCCAGCCTGAGACACTGGGACCAGGCCAATGCTGTGCTGGTTTGAGTGGGGCCAGATTTTGGGAGGACTGCGGGGCCTCCCCTTAGGTTGGGGCCCAGGGCTGCAGCCCCTAAAATCCCTGCCTTAATCCAGCCCTAGTGGCCCGGCTGTGGTCTGCACTCTGTTCCCATCCACAACAGGAGAGCAGAAATACTTACACAGTGATTATTACCTTGCCATCCCCAAGATTAATACTTTCCAAATCACCATCATTTAAACAGTCATCAATTTCTTACCATTTTATTAAACAGTATTTCCAAACAGAGTTATATGTAGGTTGCAACCTGATGAATGACTTGAGGTCAATATGCTGTCTCAGGAAGATCAGATCCATCAGCTGGACAGGTCTAAATCATTCCAGGAGACTGGCAAAGCCATACCGACGCTTGGTGCAGGAAAAGCTTCAGGTGAAAGTGCCTTCAGAGCTCTCTTTGCTAAAACATTCCAAGCACAGCTGGTACTAATCCAGAAAAAAAGTGAGCAAGGCCATTTATCAGAAAGGAATCCTGTCTCATGACATGAGTATGGCATTGATCTTACTTATAAGAAAGATAAAGGGCAGAGCTGTGAAGATTTACAATGCATCTTCCTTCTGAACATCAAAGGTTAGACACCAGGCAAAATAAAAGGGACACAACTCATGGAGGTTACACCTACACATATACATGGTGTCCAGATGGGGGTTGTAAAATAAAGACTTGGAGGGGATAACATGAAAAAATAATGGACCAGGTACAGTATTTAGTCATTTTGACTGAGATATTCAAAGGGACCTAAGGGGATTGGGCTTCCGACTCCAAAGGAATTTCAATAGGATTTGGGTGCCTTTTCCTTTAGGCTCTTTGAAAATCCCAGCCTCCAGCTATAGTTTTGTTTCTTGATGCAGATAGGACCTTTGACAGGCTCAAAACAGTACTATTCAATTTAAGTGTTAAGAAAATTTGGATTCAGTCCAGTCTTCTTAACATGGGTGGAAATCTTCTCCACTTGCATCAATATTAATGACTGGTATTATGACATTACCTTCTTGAATAAAACAGCAACCAAAAATTAAAGGCGTCTCCAACAGGTAAATAGAATTTAAGATCAACTCTAGCAGATATTTTTTTCCCCATCTACCAAATAATCCAGGCTCATTTATTCCATATTTACTCGATTCAAATGGTCCCTTTTTCTCTGTATTTGGGATTCCTTATCAGTCAGAATAATTTATTCTTAATAGATATAGCCAAAAGGCCAGATTTATACTGTGCAATGCTCATGTCTACACTGCTAAAAACACAAAGGAATTTTGTATTTGGGAGAAAAAGTGTGGGCACAACAGTCCACTCAGAATTACTTGAATCTGGATCACATCATAATAAACAATATACAAAGATGGTTTCAGCTATCATTGTCAATGCTGAGTAGGGTCACAATTATGAAAAGGAACATATAACGTTGAATTATTACTAGTGAAAGGGCCTGCTCATCATTACAGATTACAATATATTCTTTTGATTTTCTGTAGGAAATGAAACTTCACTGATTTCGTAAGATGTGAAGAAAAAACAAACAAATAAACAAACCATAGCAGTATGGACAAATACGATCACTTAAACATTTTGTTTTCCACACCTACCCTCCCATGAATTAGCTTTCTATTTTGAAAGTTAGATATATCCCAGTTTGGATAAGAATATACAGGATGTTGACTGAATTATTAGGAACTCTTGCATTCACTTGACTTCTTTCCTTGACCTATGGTATTCTCCAGCAAATCAAGAACATTGCCAAATTCAATCTAGACGACTTGCTTCTAGATACAACCCACACTTTCCAAATAAATTTCAGATCACTTTCAAAGACTGCTAGATAGATAAAATTATAGAAAAGAAATAGAAGATCTAATAATCTTCAGAAAACTGGCAGAGTTCAAATATCTACATAAGTATGAAATATTTTTGTCTCACAGTCCAGTGTATCAACCATCATGCAATATTAATACCACAAGTAGGGAAGCAACAGTACACAGTAACCTGCTCTCCAGTAAAGGATTACTTTTTAAAATATATATATATTGGCAATTCTCATATAGCTAAGAGCACATATAATGGCTTAGCTTTTTTCAATCTCTTTTGAACCTTAGATTCAGAGAAATAGGAAGAACTGTGAATAAATGGGAAAATTTAGCAAAAAGTCAAATCTATTTCCAACCCCCTAGGTGATTTTACCAAAATATAATTCTAAACATTATTAGAGGCCAGAAAAGCTCCTTAAAGCTACATTAACAAAATTTAACACATACTGGAGAGGCTGAAAACAGATGCCAAATGATGTGCCCCTGCCAGAAATTACATCTGTTAGTTCCAGTACAGGTTCTGAAACTTCCCCTCAGCAGTTTTTAGTCAGATTCCCACAGATATTGGTTCATGTCCATATGTTATTTAACATTTTTAGCAATCTGGTGAATACATAAAGTCATTACTGCAGATGACACAAAGATTGGAGGAGTGGGTTGGAGTCCATGAAAGGTTACGCCCAAAGAAATTTGTTAGTCTTTAAGGTGCCACAGGACTCGTTTTTTAAAGTTAAGAGAAAAGGTCACTAATCCAGAATGATCTGGATTGTATGGTAAACTTGGTGCAGGCAAACAAATGCGTGTCCGTACAACCAAATGGAAAGCCATAAACTTTGGAACAAAGAAAGGAGGTTATACTCACCTAATGGGGGAGTCAATCCTAGGAAGCAGTAACTCTGCAAAAGACTTGGGGTCATTATGGGTATTGGCTGAATGGGAGGTTTCTGTAAGAAGTTTGGACAAAGGGGCTAGTGCAGTCCTTAGATATATAAATGGGAATATTGAGATGGAGTAGAGCGGTTATATTACCTCTCTGTTTGGCACGGATGAACTATTGCTGGTATATGGTGTCTGATTTTGATGTCCACAGTTCAAGAAGGAGGTTTCAAAAAATTGAAGAGGGTTCATAGAAGAGACAGAAAAGTGAGGAACACAAAGGTTAGGAACCCATGGCTTCTACTGAAAGACCCAAGAAGTGCAATCTACTTAACATAACAAAGAGAAGGGTAAGGCAGTGGTTGTAGAACATTTTACTAAGGTGACCCACCAAATGCATTTTGTCGATCCACACTTACATATATAGCGTCTGTGTGAACATCCATCCAGCCCTGCTATTTTTTTTTAAACCCTGAAACTATGCTACAATATTACTTTTGTAATAACTCATGCCCCCATTCCCCTCTCTCTAGCTCCCTAGTCTCCTCCCCTTACCCTTCCCAAATCCAGATGCTAAGAATCTTCCTTGGCTTCTCCTAATCCCCTCTCTTACTCTCCCAGCCCTGTCCCCTCCTGCAGCCCCAGTGGACCCTCCCCCCCCATCACCATTGAGCAATGATCGCCACCAGGTTGCTGTTTGCTCACTAGCTCATCTACTTCCTCTACATTGCTGCTGCTGCCCAGATCCCACTCCCCACCCTACTGCCTGTTGCACAAAACCAGCAGAAGTAAGAGTGCAGAGGGAATGGGTGGGAGAGGTCTTGAGGCCTGCATTTTGCAGGCGGTCAGACTAGATGATTGTACTGGTCCCTTCTGACCTTAAAGTCTATGAGTCTATGAATGCTTCTGGGCCACACATAGGGCAGAAGGGTGACACTGAGAACCACCTAGATGCTTTTCATGGGCCACTGATGGGTCAGGACCCACCATTTGGAAAGCACTGGGGTAAGTGGTTATTTGATCACAGTCTGTAAGTACCTATATGGAGAATAAAATTTTGATATCAAAGGTGCTCTTCAGTCTAGTAGAGAACGATATGAGATCCTATGGCTCAAATTTGAAGTTGGATATATTTAGGCTAGAAATAAGGTCCAAAATGTTTGATAGTGAAGGTAATTAGCCACTGGAACAGTTCACCAAAGTGGGTTTTCCACCAGCAGCAATTTTTAAAATAGAATTTGAGGGGTTTTGGTCAAACAGGAATTAATTCAGGAAAGTCCTATGATCTCTGTTAAAGAGGTAGTCAGATTAGATGACCCCAATGGTTCCTTCTGCCTTTATAATCTATGAATACAGCAGATTCATATAGCACCGATTATGGATATTGCACAATGAACAGTATCAAGAAGATGTAGATCTGAAGTATTTCTTGTGTATGCACACTAATTGGATGAGATGAGATGTTTTCCTTTGGTGCTAGGTTTGACAGTGCTATCTGAGAAAAATAACAAATCCAAAAGCATTTGGGTTCTCATGGATGAGTTATATTCCATAGTGCTTTAAAGCTATGGGGCAGATCCTCAGCTCGTCTAACTGATCATAGCTCCAGTGATTTCTCCTGGAAGTCAATGTACCTATAATAATTTACGCCATATAAGAATTTGCCTTATAGACTTTTCAAACGACTTTTCTAATTTCATTGAAATTGCTCTTTCCATCCTTCTGTGAACTGCTTTTTTTCTGTGCTTACACATTACTCTGACAGTGCTTTTGTAAAATATATTATTGTACTGAATGGTACAATGGACTGTATACTTTTAAAATGTCTTGCTTCATTTATGAGTTAAATGTATTTTATAAGAAAAATGAATAGTCATGTAATGGCAAAAAATGAAGTTGTATATCTACATTCAGGTGTAAGCTCCTCTGCAAGGTATTCATGGTGATTGGTGACAAAAAAACATCCTCTTTAAAGGTCTGTGAACACAGACTAGCATATGTTTCACACTTGATGAATTGCACACATCCATTGCATGAGCAATAAAGAAAGGAATCCCCATGCCAACATTCAAACTCCGGACAAGAATGCCAGGAAGCCCTGACTCTGCCTTGATGACAATGAGTACCAACATAAACTAAGGATCTTTCCTAAAAGGAATTGTCTATAGATGGGTTATATGCTCTCGCATGTACAAAGCTGTGTGGTCATCCTGCTATTTCTTATTCCTTATACCTTTCTTGAAATAACATACTTTGTGTCATATGATTCTCTTTCCACAATTGCTTAAAAGTATCAGAGAGGTTTGGTTTTAACATGGGATAATTACAATATTTTCAAAGCACAGATAAAATACAGAATCATTAAGTGTTCTCTTTTCTCCCGTGTGATCACAATCCTTTCCAGAATAAATAAGCCTCCTGCAGGGTTTGGTGGTTATATTATCCCCCCCATTTTGCAGAAAGCATCACAGTTTCTCTCCCTGCTGCAGTCAGTAGATGTAATCTTGTATATTTGTTGAAGATGGATGACTTTGTTTTCAATCCTGATTCCCAAGAGAGTGGATTCAAGTGAAAATACAGAGATGGGGATGTTAAATGCAGCAATTGCACTAAGACTGAAGCCATACAGGAACAGGTACTAGTCATTAAAAAAGAATCCTCTGCAAGATAACCTGTTTATCCAAGAGAGACAGATGGAGAGACAGAGAGATAGAGTACCGAATATAAAATAGCAGCTGGTTTGCGTTTGTGTCCTTGTTAAAGTTTGGGTATCTACAGGTGATGTGGTAATAAAATAAACCAGACACAGGTCTCAAACCCAAAGACACGGAGCCAGAATACAAGGGGTATCAACTGCAAATGAATCTGCAAGAGTACATCCGAGTCATTGGGGCTCCACACAGATGCAGGAATGCACCTTGACCCTGCAACTGCTGCATCTGGGTGCCTGCACTGTACTCAGTACAAGATCAATGCCCTGCCTAACATCTGCTTCTGTAGATCAGTCTTTCAATGCTACTCAATCTGCTGATGCCACTAATGTATTCATCAAGGACAGCTGTGCCAGCCTCATCAACTTGATCTAAACCAGGAACTGTCCAAACATCTCTAGCATACATCCAGTCATTAATGATGAGTTATTATTTTGTTACTAAGTGACAGTTTATTTGGTACTGTATAACACAGAGAAGATGACACGGTCCTACCCTGGGGAGCTGAATGTGAATAGATTTCTGTTCAGAGAAAGGTTTTCATCAAGCACCGTGATAATATTGTTTTTCAGTTGTGTACGTGATTCCCAGCTTGCATAAACCTACTTGTGCCAGCTCTCATCTGGCCTATCATAATCAAAATAGGAGTGCAGCCATGGTGGCATGGACAATGGCAAGCAGTGGCTGGGGCTAGTCATCCTATGTATGTGCCCACTCGGGAAATATGTACGAAGGGCACTTAGCCTATGAAACTGTTGCCGTCACGTGCTACATAACTAGTTTTAGAACGCTAGCTCCGATAGCCAGCATGAGTACGTCTACCCTAGCTAGGAGTCAGGCCCCTAACTCATTCCCTTAGAGACATTTCCTTTCCTGAAAGCTGCCAGTCTAAATCAGCAAGATGGACAAAGCATAGGAGAAGGAAAACGGGGCATGGTGTGATTTACCACAAAGCATACAGAAGGTCAATGGCAGAGCAGAGAGTACAGGCCTGAAGTCCTAAATTCCAATTCACTGGACCATAAGCTGAGATATCCCATAGTATCCGACATAATACAAGTAAGAGATCAGTTCAAAGTAGTCACTTTTAATATAGCTTTACTTTCTCTCCTCATTTCATGCGGTGGTTAAGCTCACATATTGGTTAAAATGATAGCCTCTTTTTGCTGAATTTAGACTAGAGCGTAGTTGATGCCAGTGAGAGTGTTTCTATTTACTTCAATAGGCTCTAAGAGAAAAACTGAGAACAGTTAGACCAAGCCACTGAAAGAATCAAATGGGTTTCTTTACATTTCATTTTACTTTAGTTTGGGTGAAATAGATCACTGTAAATACGTATCTAAAAATACAAGTAGTGTGTGTGTGTGTGTTTGTTTGGATGTACGTTTTATTTCATTTACATACCAATCAAGATGATACATAACTGAACAATCATCTTCAAATTAGATTTATAGATTGGTGTTATTGTTGATTATTAAAATCTTTTTGTTTTAAGCCCTTTGAGTCAGATAACAGTTTGTACCATACTTATATTCCAGATAGAGTGCATATATATATATAGAGCTGAGATAGCAGTGTACCATACACATTTGAATAGTTGATAATGAATATGGAAGATGTCTCAATGATTCTGATTTTTAATGAGAAACTGGTGAGAAAATTGTGTGTGTCAGAGCTGGTTTCTACATCTTGACGTTCAAAAAGCTTTCACTGCAAACTTCTAAGCAAAAAGTGGAGTTATGAACATTCTCATTGGTTCATATAGGTTAGTACGGATTTCTCTCCTTTACTGAGATGAAAAGTGGATAAAAAAAAAAAAAAATCACACGAGAAAATTCCATCTGATTGGACCTATTGGTTCTCTTAGCAGTGAACAATTTGAACCTAAAATTCACAAGTAAACTGGAGCCTCAAAGTGTTTGTGGATATCAAGATAGAGCAATGAGTTTACAGAAAGCATTAATGCACACTTTCTGGAAATACAGAAGTTTTAACAAGAACCATTGTTGGTGTGTGACTGTTCAAACCAAAGCTGATTTTGAATATTTTGTAATTCAGATTAAACATATCAGAAAGAATTTACAAGCATCTATAATTATGAATAAAGTAGTGTCCAATAAAGAGAAATCCCATGACCATAAATATCATGTGCTATCTCTTTAAAATATCTTTGCAACATGTATCATTTCAGCACAGCAACCATAAACATTACAATATTGATAGATTAAATAGCATATTTTCCCTGTTATGTTGATTTACAAAAAGAATTCAGATATGGAGATGTGCCGTTAATCAGTGTATCTGAATTGTAGGTCAACCTGCCATACCCAAGAAAACATCCCCAAGATTGTATAACCTCTAGTATGTGGGAGAAGACAAAGTTACCATGAAGAAATGTGAAAGGCCATACATTTCCAGTAACCATCTGGATTGGCAATGTTTCCCCTCAGCTGAGATACATGCAAGCCATTTTGAGGAGTTTTGCAATGCAATAGAGAAATTAATGAAGTGCATTCAGAGTGTTTGATATTAAAAGGCAAGCGGGATCAAAATATTGGTTGAATTGTGATGAAGTGGATAAGGAAAAATTATAGGTGTTTATTCTGATAAGTTTAGTAGCTTGGATTGTGGCGCAGGTAGTGAATAAGATGAATTGTTGTACTATCACCTTCTTTATCTCATGTAGGAATGACGATGAATAATGGCTCTTAATTAGCAAAGCCCTTTTCACCTGAACTGAATAAAACACTCTCCTCCAGGAACTGCAGATCCCTAAAAAGGCAAAGTGAAGCTGGAGGGGGGGGGGGGGGGAGAGAGAGACTGTGCCTGATTCTATGTCACATGTACTGGTGTCAATCAGGAATAACTGAAGTTACACCTATATAAAACTGAGACTAGTGTGATCAGAAGCAAGCCCATGTTTGCTTCAATGAATAAGGGGAAAAGTTATCCATTAAAATATACCCAAGAACAGACAAGTGCCAATTTACATGAATTTCATTATAAACACAAAAATAGTTATAGGGCAGTAATAGACATATACCTCAGTGACCATTAGGACTCCGTTATTCTAGGCACTGTACAGGAGTTTAGGAAAACATGGTCCTTGCCCTGAAGTGTTTATAACCTAGAGTTTGTCTCTCACTACCAGAAATTGGTGATACAAGATATTACCTCACCCACCTTTTCTCTCCAATATTCTGGAACCATCAGTTACACCGCATATCCTCTTTAAAAACAAAGAGGAATATCATACAAAGACTGAAGGAAAGGGAGACAATATACAAAGGGTTCATGGTGGTGAAGAACCATGAATAGCTCCAGGTCTTTTTAAACTATTTCTAATCCTTACATATTGTTTGGGTTAGAAAAATGTAGCTTTAGTTGGGTGTTTCTTTGCTGTCTTCTTTAGTGGGGATGCATTCAGGGTGCAAGAAAGAAAGGGATCACCACCCAAGTGGAACATAGTGGAGCGATTGGGGGCAGGAGAGGGGGAGAGACAGGAGAAAGAGGTAGAATAGTAAGGAAGAAAAGAGAAGGAGGTGTGAATGGGAAGCACAATGGGTAATAATGGGGAGGGTGAAGCTGAGCATCTGGAGCGTGGATAAAGTAACCATTTTCCAGTAACCCCAGCATGATAAATCCATTTTGTGGCATTGGAGTCTACTATCACTCCATAGGTACAGCACAGCAGAGACAAGACAAGCTGTCCAGTACCATCCTGCTAATGAGCCTCACACCATTTTAGTACAGGGAGAGTACCTTCCTCCAGACCAATTAAATCCTCAGCCCCTCTGCAGAGACTGCTAATCAGTGTGCCAATTAGTGTCCGCTCTGGGGGTGGTTTTGTTAAGTGAACACTTCTCCATGACAAATTGGTCTGAGATGGTGACTTTAGCTCACACAGGGCTCTGGAGAGATATGGCTTGAAAAAAAAAAAAAAGAAAAAAAAAAAAAGTCATTCAGGACTAGCTCCTCAGATGTATATGAACTCAGAAGTCCACACAGGGTTTTCTATCCCATTTCTACCATGTGTCTCAATCCTAAGGGCACAAGCTGGGTTTGCCTTGGGGCGTCTAAATGCCTTCTCCGAGCCCCAAGAAACCATAAACATTCCTACAGCCAGGGGGGCCTGGGAGCCAGCAATATAGTTCTTGCTATGCCAGCTTTCTGCACCTGGAAATACAATTATATATACACTCTTTCCCTCCCTCTTAGCCACATTGAAGTCGGTGGGATTACTCTTGCAAGGAGCTGCTCACCAGGAGTAGTAAGAGGTTCACAATCTGGTCTGAGCTATTCCCAGTCTGGGGGAGCTACCAAATAGAACAGCCTCACATTCATTAGACATGTAATTCAGGCATCAGTGACTTGTCCTAGCGATGAAGAAGCAAGTTCAGGTAGCTGCTAATTTAATGAGTTCCTGTGACTACAAAGCTAGAAAAAAAGTCTTTGAAACATAAAAATGATACAGCACTGATGTCTCCTTTTATCCCCAACCTCTTAGTAGCCCTCCTGCACACTAAAAAGAGGAAATTAATTAAATCTTAAGAATTAAAACCCTGCTCCAAGCAAGTTTGACACCAAAAAGGGAAAAAAGCCAGGGACTCCATGAAGTTCTGGAGGGGTTTCACTACTGCTATTCAATGTATATGACAGGCACATGCCTGGATCCACAAAGGGACTGAGACATTGCAATGATGAGGATAATAAGGCCTAATGGTTACGCTAGAAAAAAAAAATCACAGCAATGCCATCAATCCACGAAAGCTGAGCTGGGTGCCTATGGTCCCTATACACTGAATGGGGGGAGAGAGTCACCTTAGACTGTGAGCCACAAAAGGCAGCATACTAGACTGGGAGCTGCCTAAGACAGCCAATGGAAGAAGTATGTGCTAAGGTCCACACCTCTCAATCAGTGTCTAAATCTAGGCTGGAGGAAGGTGCCTATCTCCGCTAGCGATCAAGAAGTGGGAACCCTCTTGTTACGGTCAAGCAGCTAACTCACCTAGATTGTTTCTGGTGAGACTAAGTGGGATGCCTGCCTCTTTCACAAACAGGGCCCCATTCGCTTGACATGCACAGAGGTTGTCTACTGCAGTGGGTCCCTAAATCTGGCAGGAGGAAAGGATGGTGTCAACTTGCCTTGTAACTTTTAGTCCACTGGTTCAAGCACTTGCCAGGGATGTGGATGAGCTACGTTCAATCCCCCTCTGCTGAAGGGGGAGGAAGGCTTTGAACGAAAGGCCTTACACTTCTCGGGAAAGTGCTCTAACACCGAGTTGTCAGAGAGTCAAGCCTGTGGACGGGGAGTGCCCTTAAGTTGACCTAATTGACCTCCAGGCCCCAGTGCAATGTGGGACAGCTACCCACAATGCACCACTCCTTCAACCTAGCACCTGCCAGTGTGGATGCTGGCATTCAACTGGAGTTTTCAGTGTGGACTCTCTAAATCGACTTAACAGAGCTCCAGTGTAGACATACCCTAAGGGTAGTGCAGAGGTTCAGGCAGGGGCTGAAGCCCATACTCTGAAACCCCATGACGTGGGAGGGTCTCAGAATTCAGGTTCCAGTCTGAGCCCTAGCATCTACACTGCCATTTTAGCCCTGTGAGCCTGAGTCAGTTTAAGACATGCTGGTACAGGTCTTTTATTGCAGTGTAGACATATGTGTACGTGTTGCATGAAGTTAGATGACTACAGGGTTTGGAGGGCTGGCAGCAGTTTGTGGATTGCAGTGGAACCAAAGGATAGGATGTGGGCATCTAAGCACCTTTGTGAATTGGGGTCTAAGATTCTGTAATGAGGGACAGCAATGTAAAACATCAAGACAAAGAGACACTAATAACAGGGCTGAAATTTCAGTGCAGGATCAGTGGGACCCAACATTGTCAAATCTGCCACTGTCTTTTTGCATCTAATCTGAGAAGGAAAATCTGACCGCATTTTTCAGTAATGCAATCTTGTGTTTGCTCCTGAAAAGCAGCACTACTCTAAGCTCATTGGAACTGAGCTGGAGGATCAGTTACATTCAGAGACAATTTCACAAGGCAGCCTGCACCTTGGAGAAAAGATTACCATCGAAGAGCAAGATTGTAACTAATTGCAAAAATCCGTTTTCCACAGCTGGTGTCTTGGAGTGAGGAGATGAATAAAAATAGACTGAGTTGAGGCAATGAGTGCTAAGAAAAAGAGCAAAAGCCAAGAAGGGAAAACACGGTTGTGTGAGGGTGAAGACAGCGGAGATAAGGTTGGGTATTTTTACATATACACTATTCTGGTTTTTGCTTGTCTATTTGTTTAAGGGATTGTATGAACGGTGAGGATATTTCTGTGGGTTAGCTGGAACCAGTGTGGAAAATAGGCATTTCCTTTGCTATGCATCAAGGAAATATCCAATCACATCCACTTCTCTGTTTCCATCTACAAAGGTTAACCTTTTTGCACGCAGTGGCTCTGAATGTAGAAGTTCCCCTTCAACTACGATAGAGTTGTTGGTGTCAAGGTGGGACAGCCCTGAGAAACCCTATATTTTTGTGAGGTATGACAACACCCCCGTTCTCTGCAGCACTTGGGACAAGTCTCAGCCATCTACCAGTGGGAGCAATAAGGGAGAGCCTAACAGAGAGAACGTATTACCACAGCAACACAAAGTCAGAATTCTTCCACTCCACTGCTTGCTATTGTTAGTCAGTCTGCCTGCATTTTCCATGGCCCAGCCTTCCATCTAGGTCACCCTTTCAGTTCAGTCCCCTTCCAGGGTAACAAAAGTCCAGCTGAAAATCCAAACAAACATCTAAACAAGTTATTTTGTCCCTCTGGGCTATCCTGATGTTCCCTGTTCTTTGCTCCTACTCCAGTCTCTGCAAAGTCAGCCATTGTTCCTTAAACTGACCTCTACTTCCCAAAATTTCTCCCTGGAGGCTCTTTTCACCCTAGCTGATTTTCTCCTGCCTCCTCTCACTAGGGACTCCAGCAAAGAGCTCATACATCTTACAAACCCTCCCTCTGTCTCCCCTACAGATCCTTGTCCAACAGCAGCTGCCTTCTCTCTACAGCTTCCTCTTCCTAATTGTCTTCTTTCAAGCCTTTTTATGAGGCCCAGGTGTTCATCATACTAACACAGGATCCCATTCATCCCCCTTCCTCAGGCTGAGAGGCAGCTAATCATGACACAGATGGGGTTAATTGAACAGTCCTGGATGTCCTAAGGCCTCCAGGCCCATAAAGGGACATGTTTCCTGTTACAGGCACAAAAGTGTAAACATATAATCAATCCTGCTTGCTCAAACAACTCCTAGCCAGTCACTACTAGTGGTAGGAGCTACTAATGCTTGATCTAAATGACCAATTACAAGAGCTAGACACAGCCGTCAATATGTGTGGAACAGCAAATAGAGATAAACAAAGATGCACTCTCTGCTAATATGAGTGACAAGTGCACCACATACGAGATGCTTCTAACCAGCCAGGAAGAAGGGAAGGTGATGTAGGGAATCCAAGCAGGCTCCCTTCTCCAGCAAAAGGATTGTTTGTCCCAAAAACTAGGGCTTGGAATTGAAAATTAAGCAGCAGCCTCAGTTATTTAAAGATTTATTTATTGTGTGCGCGCCCATTTTGACCAGCGTTCAATCAAAATAGGCAGCAAAAGCAGTGTTAAGTTTCAATAAACTTCTCATGTTCATAGTAGGTTTGCGTGCGTGCCTATGTGCAGCACCAAATACTGACACAATGGAGATCACCACAGAGAACTGGACAACATTGAATTACATTCTAGACCCTGGTTCTAACCTGTTCATCATACTGACTTTCACTCCTCCGGTTCTGTTGACAAGAGTAAAAGGAACAAACATTTAACTGAGAAATAATTGTACTGAAATATTTGTGGCTGCCCTTGATTCTATCAGAGTGTGACATTTGAGGGATTTCAGTGGGGTAAAACTGGAACTTGATACTAATAGACTGGAGGGTATTACATGAAATATTGGGAGTATCACACATTATTGTGGGGGTAGAGATGTTCTCTCTTATAATCACGCATTTACATAGTAGAATAGTCTTTGAATAAGGATTATTATAATGCCTGAATGCCTAATTGAGACAAGGTACTGTAGTTAACATAGTAACAGCTTAATTTTGAATCTTTTTATCACACCCAAATGTAAATCCAAATTTGAACATAGGGAAGAAAACGCCACAGATAATGTATGTAGAAAATAACAATGGCATTGTCTTGCATAAGAAGCTTATGTAAATGTAGAATGGTAAAACTCCACTTACTGTAAAGCTTTCAAATAGCCCAATAAATGATGGAAAAAGCTCTCTTTTAATCTGGGTTTGCATTGTGGGATTTCACCTCGCCACTGCTCAAGAGCGAACACTATTCCGCAAAATAAGAGCTTTGTTAGCACTTTTCCTAAACACAAAGTCTGCAAATCTGTATCTATTTCTTGAAAGATTTTCGTTATTCAGCCACCGACTATTCACTAACTGTAACCCCTAAAGCAACATCTTTACAGACAACGTAGACCTGGGCCATTTTTTAAGATTACAAAGGAAAAAGTCAGTATCATATTGGTTTAGAGGAATCAGTACACCTGTATTTTATTCCTAGCTTTGCCTCTGACCTGCTGTGTGACTTCAGGCAAGTTTTTTTTCTATTCTCTTTGCCTCTATTTCTCAACATTTGATTGTCTTTCCCAGTTAGAGAGCAAACTCTTTGGGCAGGGATTATGTGTCTAAACAGTGGTTAGTACAAGGGTGCCCTGATTTCAGTTATGTTAACTCAAATAATAATTATATGTGGACAGGTTTCATATGGATGGATGACTGAATAGCAAAAAACATTTCTTTGCTCAGGATAATCATCTTAATTCTACCCTCAGTGAGAGATCTCTCAATTAGAAGTGAATCCATGTGTGCAGTCAAGACAGCAGAGATCAATCCTAATTCTTCAGTGCCTGGAAGCAGTGTCTAGTGAGCAGCTATTTCAGGGGCTAGGGAAAGAGAGAAGAGTTTCTAGAGCTACATTGGTCAGCTGAATGGTGATTGGATGTTGCTTCTTGTGGCTCTTTGTCAGTAAGGTGGCTGGCACAGATCAAGCAAAGAACTCAAAGATTTTGTTGGAAATGTGACAAATGGGTGGTTTCCAGCAGTGAAACACCTGCAGAACTTGTGACAAACCAGTCCGTAGAACCAAGTTGTTCTTTGATTCACTGTGAAAACAAGTTTTAGGGGATGCCTTTTATAGGAAAAATATATATTCATAGGTTTTAAGACCATAAGGGACCATCATAATCATCTAGTGAGACCTCACAATAACACAGAGCCAGAATCTCAGCCCCTGCTAAGCCTCTTTTACACTACTGCAGATGGATAAAGCAGTCATAACGCAGAGGCTGTGAATTTATCTACTACCCTTCTGTCAGGATACAGAGCATTCCAGTTGTGGATGAAGGAAGCTGAGGTATCTCAGTGCTTGAAGGAGATAGGGCAGGGATCAATGTTATTGTGTGATCTCAGCTAGATAAGTGGTCTCTTCTGAGCCACCATCTGCTGGCAACTTGAGGCTGCTCTAAGGTAAGCTGGGGCAGGAGGGGGATTCACCTCTGTATCCACCAGGAACAAAGAAATGGGAAAGCAGCATAAAGCCACCTATGCTTACACATACGGCACCTCAGAAATTGTGTGTAAGTACTTTGTAGGCACCCCTAGAGATCAAGCTCAGTTTGTCCGTGTGAATTAGCTGAACTTGTAAGGAGCCAATGGATTTCAATATTTTATCGGATCAATTTTATGTCATCTTATCACTGAATGTGTCACCATATATACCCTAAATAAATCTGTTTTAGTCACAAATCTCCTCTGACTAGTATGTACCTAAAACAGTTATAAATTTCAGTCAACACATATGTCCAATGTTTATCATCACTCCCTCATTTAATTGACAAGGTGCACCTTGGCACATAAGCTGTATTTTATTTCTATTCATTGAAACCCGGTTTCAGTTTTTTTAAATGTCTCATATAAAACCACAATAACTTCAGGAGAGACATGCAGGAATTAACACAGACCACTGGGAGCTGTTTGCCGATTTCTGGGAAAGCAAATTTTGTCTGCAGGGTTTATAAAGGTCCAACAATAATTAAAAGATTCCATACACCTGAAAAGGTAGAGAGACACTGACAAGCCTCAGAACTGTTAAAAACAAATTTTAAAAAAATGATAGGGCAAAATGAATCAAATAGAGAGGTTTCTGCCATATTTCATAGCGCACACACACACACACACACACACACACACACACACTAATTATATACAAGCCAGAAGAGATGGTCTGTGAGATTTTATTTCAGACCTACTATCTTAAGGTCAAAAGTCATTTTAAAGTTTCTAGCTCTTCCTGTACTAATGACAGAGTGAATTATGCTGCCCTTCTCCAGGGCTATATTTGGAACCATATCTGTTCCTTGTTATAATGTCCCACCATAATCATCATAAATGGCAGAGATATACTTTTTGCCAGAGTGCTTTCTGTACCAGTTTTATGCCATTTTTCTCTTACCTAATTGTACTACTGGTCAGATTTTCTCAGTGGGTCCTATTGTCCCTGTTGAGAGATGATTGAGGAGGTAAAGAAGAAGAGGTAGGAGAAAGTAAATAATAAAACTATTAACAGAAAGTGGAAAGCGAATCTCAAAAACACAAAAGAAAAAGGACACAAATAGGTCAAAAGAGAGCAGATAGGAGGGAGAAAGCTGAAAAACGAAGCAGGCCTGGGTCTCTTTGAAATGGAGGTTTTATCCCTGAAACCTCGAAAGCCACTCTATAGGCTTGATATAAAGGATTCAGGAGCAAAAGATTGGAAAGGCTTATGGAGAAAAGTGACTAGTAAACTAAGCAAGTCAACACAATTGAGTGCTGAGTCCGCTGTACAGGCTTTAGAGGAGAAAAATAGGACATTTTCTTTCCAAGAAAATGAATTAAGATGATATTATTGTGCAGGGTAAACTAAGGACTGGTACAGCAGGCACTACAAACAAGTTAAGTATTCCATTGGGAAGTTGGAAATGTCCTTTTCCAACAATACGGAAGTCTCATTGTTTTAACCCTGATGGTGCCTTTTCACCGATCTGTGATGAAATGCCCATACTTGGCATTGGCAAATAATTTTGGGAGGAGAATATCACAGATGGGAGAGAATGGGGGACAAGAAGAGAAACATGGATGTTGTTGTCTAAAGAGCAAAGCCAAACAATTGCTTTGAAGCTGCTCCGAGGTTTGGAAAGTTGGAAGTCAGAGGTCGATTATGGGCAGAGCATGTATAAGATGGTCAAAGGTCCATGAGAAATACAATGCAACACACAGTTCTTCAGTTGAGCACATGATTCCACTTTATCACATGGCTGTGTAGTTAATCACAACTGGGATTTCCAGTGCTGCCTAAGAAAGGTATTAATTATTATCATCAATTATGTGTTAGTGTGACTAGAGGCCCCAGTCACGAGTTAGGGCCCATTATGTTACGTTCCCAACTCCCATTGACTATCAGTGGGAATTGTGTAGCTCCTTTGAAAATCGCATCCTACTTGGATATCCCTACAACATGTCCTCTATGAAGACATTCATTGGAGACTGCATATGCTCCTGTAATAAAAGCAGCTTTCTTTTAGGGATAGATCATGTTTTTATCTACATAGCACTGCGGTCTGCTGTAGACAAATCACTGCACTGACCCCTAACTTTAAAAAGTATCAATTTAAAAGTCTAAGATGTGAAACCTTTTAGTCACCATGTGCTTTTTAATCCCACTATATTTCTGCACAAGTTATGTGAGGAACAAAGTCCCAGTCTTAAACTCTTTTGCACAAAAGCTCCCATTGGCATTAGTGGGCATTTTGGATATACAAATGCACAATCAGACTAAGAATGCACAATATTTTACACAACGGAGATTCCCTACATATTTAATTTGTCATAGCTATTTATGCATCAACAATCTTTACAATTAATATTCAGCTGGACTTTTGAAAAGCTTTTATTTCTACATTTGATCTCTCCCCTTCTTTACACCTTTTGTTGACTTCAGTCGAGTTATTCCTGATTTACTTTGATATGAATGAGAGAGGACTCAGACCTATTTCCTTTAATTATGCTTTTGCCATCCATTCTGTTGTTCTGGCCAAGATTTTCAGACGTAAATAGTAATTTAGAATGCCAGTAATTTGGGGTGGATCCGAACTGGAAGCACCATTAAGAGGCCTGATTTTCAAAGGGTGATTGTTCAAAATCAGGCAACTTCAAAGTATCTCAAACTGACACTCTAAAATTAAGGTCCCCCCAAATAGCTAATCACTTTATAAAATCTTGGCCTCTGTTACCTTTGGATATAAAACCATTGTCATCATTTCTTTCCCCTAGGTTTGTTTTTTAAACCACTTACCTATAAAACCATTTTGTGATTTTATATATAAACTGAAAATCTACTTTTGGAATAATTCCAGCGTTTTTCATTTTCATTCATTCAGATGCACATATTTAAACAGTTTCCACTACTTCAGCTTTCTTGGCCAAGCAGAAATATTCATCATACTTGTTAAAGTTTATATTACCAAGTAGCAAAGCAATTTATCATAACTATACATGAATGACTTGCTTGATTATTAAAATACAGTTATAGTGAAAACTGTTCAGCGTATACTACATTCCATCCAATTTATTCTTGTTTTTATTTGACCTGCAGCACAGTAAAACTACAGAATAACAGATATGATTCCGAAACTGAGTGACAAAATCGAGTAGTCAGAGTGGGCAGCTGGCATCGAGGGAGAATTTGCTGACATTACGTCTTGCTAGAAATTTGAGTGTAACCTGTTCTACTTTGCAGGTCTTGACAAGGGTGGGGTTTTGCCATTTATGTCAGATGGACATGAAAGGCTGAGAATTAATTCATTTTAAACTTGGATTCGTGATACCGTAACTCCAGGCAGGCAAACTGATTCCCACTGGGGAATCCATCTTCAGTAACTACACTTACTGAACATAGATTTTCCCTTTGTTGCTCACACTCGTATTCCTCTGTTAGGAGGGCATCATGCTTGCTGATAAGTTGGTTGTATCCTGGCCTTAGGGTACAAGTGTGAAACTATGATGGTCTTGAAGCAGCAATATGCATAATACCAGAAATGTTAACTATGCTGCAGGATGTCACTCCTTTCTACTCTGACAAAGTTGACATGTGCATCATTATGGGTAATCATAGTTGATGTCTCCTATACTATCCGACCTTCCCATTCTGTGTTTATATATTGTCTAACTAAGTCATAAAATCATTGGGCAGGGATTTTGCATTCCTATTTGTCTGTAAAATGCCTGCAATATTGTTGGTGTTATGCAAATAAAACTCCTGTGGGGAAATAGCTAAGCAATTGAGACAAGAGAAACACAGAATTCATGGCAGTTGGAACAGCCAGCTTGGTAAGTGGTAGCAGCTGAAACTCTCTGGAAGACCATGCAGGATATGGAAATAAATGCTAGATACTATGATAAAACATTAATAATAATAATAATATTAACAATAATTTGTAATAAAACACTATTATTTAAAGATGACAGCAGCAACCAGGAGGGCAGTGAAGTAACAAAGGAATGAGTTCAGTTGAGCATCTGTCTCATAATACCAGCCTCAAGAAATGGAAGCTGTTCTCTTTTAAAAGGATTAAATTCTGATGGATAACAATAAAAATGTTGTTGCCCATTCATAACCCCAGGTGGAAACAACCTAGATTGAGATGGGCGTAACTGAAGGGAAACATATAAAGGCAGAGAAGCTCTCTCTTAGGGCATGTCTATACTGGATTCAGAGGTATAATTTCCAACTCAAGTGCATATGCCTGTGCTAGCTGTGATCAAGCCAGCGTGCCCCCTCCCCTCAAAAAAAGGAGCAGTGTGGCCATGACAACGTAAGTGGCAGGATGGTTTAGCCTTCTCAAGCACCATCCCATCCAACACCCCAAGCGTGCACCTGGGACGGCTAGCCTCTCCTGCTGCTTGCACGGCTGTAGCCACAATTTGTCTGTTAGCACACTGGCTCAGTCAGAGCTAGTGCAGGAATGACAACTCAAGCTAGAAATTACACTTTCCAACTCGAGTGTAGATAAACTCTTAGCCACAGTCAGCTGAGGGACTCAAGTATATTGATATGACAGAGTCCCAATCTGAAAATGTAGCTTCTGATTCAGATTCTAAGCCAGGACCACATTGCAGAATGAGAACTAGGGAAAATAATGAAGTTCCATTGAGACCCTGCAGCCAAGACTGTGACAATGGACCTCTGTGCAGATCAATGCATTAGAAATTTATTTCAAAGTGTATATATACTTCTGCAGTATGGGAAACTCCTGTATTACATAACTGTATGTGTTTTATAGCCAGAGCTGAAGTAATTGAAATAGAGCTGAACCAATTCTAAACTGAAAGCCAGCTCAGGTACATGTGATCAGATTATGGTGGTGAAGATTCTTTAGAATAGTACCCAGAATACTTTACAAAGGAGATGAGCATCATTATTTACATTTTTCAGATGGAGAAACTGAGGCACAGGGAAGTGCACTGACATGCCTAAGGCAGACCATACCAAATCTAGGTTTCTGGTCACTGTGGTGACCAGTTTTAATAGCCTGTTGCCTAGCTCCACTGCAGAAATATAACAGAGGACCTCCTTCTGGTGACCAAAAGTATAATTGCTGGCACCTAGCTGTGAGCCAATTTTGTCCATCCCTGGCCTACGGTCACCCAGCAGGTCAATGGAAAAAGCTAGGAATAGAACCCAACTTTCTGCCATTCCAGTCCAGTGCTTTATCCAGTAGGCTATGCTTCCTCACTACTATATAAATGCCTAGATAAATCAATAAAGGCATAGGAAGATTTATGGACAATCATTAAGGTTAATGAACGTACAATTCCCATACTTGATCATAGCAGTAGATCTAGTTCACTATTCCAACTCTGAATTTGGCCAGTACCAGATGCTGCAGGTGAAGGTGCATGTAACCCTCAAGTATACAATTATGAAATAATCTGCCTATAGAAAAAGTGTCTTTCTGACCTCCACTAATTAGAGGTTGGTTTATGCCCTGAGTCATGAAGGTTTGACCCAGTCTCATGAGAATCTGGGGGATTTGTGATGATACTAAATAGTATTGACAGTTTGGGGGGTTGGTTGAAATGTAACTCACAGAGCATAAACCAACATGAATAGAAATAAAAAACATGCACCCAAACATAATCTTATAAAGAGTTGCCTAGGTTTTCACATCTCTAGTGTAAATGACATCCAATATTTTGACTGGAATAACGGAAATTATTCGGTGCATTGTCTGGAAAGACACATGATATTTGATGTGCTTTTTAGCTTCCGTTTAACTGCAGGCTTTTGGGGGGAAATGAATCTTTCATTATATATAAAAATATCCCTAGGATCTAAAGTTTGGATTTAAGAGTAAAATTTATTAGAACTGGGTATTCTCATGGATGTAGTTGGGATTTTATAGGAAAATGCAATGAGATTTTAACCATTCATAAGGGATGATGCAAATTTACACTCTGCTATTTTAAATTAGAATTTAAAAATTATTTCACAAATCTTTACAAATGCTGGTCATATGACTTCTAGATAAGAAGCTTACATACCAGTTTTTTAGCTGGTAGTAATTTATTATGGCTGAGTTATAAACTTTAGAAAGTAGGGATTCATAATGAAAATGCTGACAGAACACAATCTGTAAAAGCTTCCATACGTTCATCTATAAAACTAATTTTTTAAGCTGAATACTCTTCTGCTCCTTGTAAAAGTCTTGTAAGATTAAAACACGGCAAAACCGAAATGCTTTTTAACAACATAAGGCCACAGATCTCATTATGCGTTTCCTTTTCCTTCACTTGCAATTGTCTCTCTCTCTCGTTTGCTTTCTTTTTTATCAATAACTCACTTAATCATTGCTTGAACAAGTGTGAAATAAGTTTTTGGCCAAAATATTTATTTTTTAATCTGAATCAACACTAAGTTTTAGATTTTGTGTCCACTTCTTCCTACTCCCCTCCCCCTTTGGCAAATGGAACTCAGGTCACATTGTACACCATTCTTAGCTGAAAGCAAAGCATCTGTCTAGTCAGGTTATAGGTTTTACTTCTTCCTAATGAGCTAAAAGTCTTCTGTCTTTTTATCTCTGTTACCTTAAATCGCAGAAGATGATATTTTGGTTGCCACACATCAAACTGCCTCCAGAACCAAATATGTTCTAAAGCTGTAGTGACCACTGGCAAATAATGTATAGTTCTTTAAGTAATGTTAAAATGATGTCTTATAGTAACAATGCCAGCTGCTTTGATTTATATTGCCCTCCTCTAGCAATACAATCCAGCATTCTGTTTGCCCTTTTCACTGCAGTTGCACATTAAGCTGAATGCTTTAGAGATTTTCTACAACTCCCAGATCTCTTTCCTAATCAGTATTCAGCAGCATCTTTCCTTTTAGCAGATGCGCTATTTTTCCCCTTTGTTCCAAGAATCATTGTTCTACATTTATCTGCATTAACTGCAGTTGCCATTTATTAGTCCAGATGCAGAAATGATGCAAAGATTGTGTGTGTGTGTGGGGGGGGGGGGGGGGTGGTGTTGATTGCACTGAATCAACGGACTGTTTACATGAGAACCAGGATGCAGGATTTATTAACAGTTCCTTAGAACAAGAGATGATTCTCAGTCTGCATATCAAAAAAAGGCAGAATTCTGGACTAGCAGAAATAAGCCTGTTTCAAAGGTAGTCCTAAACACTCCCTTTTCTCTGCTTCACAGAAGATAAAAATATATAGAGCTGATCACCAACTGAGGTTTTGTTCCATTATTTCTTTGCTTTTTTTCCTAGTGTCTCAATTTAAGTAATAACTTTTATCCCTGGATCATTCTAATTGTTTTTCTGAAATCAGAAAAAAATGAAGTATGGAAAACATAGAAGGAAATATGCTCTGGGTATACAAAAGCCATTAGGAAATGGAGAGTCTGATGCTCATTCAAAACAATGATAATGCAAATAGATGGCAACAATAAAGTACATTAAGCTGGAATCCTCTGCACATTTTGGAGATAGGAAGATAGGATTTGACATACCTTACTAGTTCACTGGCCTATGAAATCCTATATCCTTCTTTCAACGATGGCCAATAATAATGCTTTAGAGGTAAACAATCCCTGCCTTCATAATGCACCTAGGGTAATGTGAAATGCTTTTAGAAAGGGGAAGTGGGAAAAGACAATGACTTAAAATTTTAAGGAAGCAAAAGAGTCTTAGACTTATCAAAGAGGAAATAAGTGATAAATGCTTAAAATATAGCAACAACAGTGGACCTGGATAGGTCAGGTTAGGGATATAGAACTTTTCACTGCCAGGTCACCAGTTCAAATCATGCCTTCTTTAATGACGGGTGAAATTTATTACTATAGAGATAGAGTAATTGTTCAGTGGCCTTTGTGGAATGAGTTGATGGGCTCAGGCTAGCTTCTACTGGTCAGGGGCATCATAATTAAACACTAACTGGTCTTGTTGTGCTAGCAGGCACAGAGGACAGAGATCAAATGACCCTTTTGACATAATGGGTGGACCAGCCAGAAGAGCACAGAGGCATTGTCAGGGCCAGGTTATAGATATGTAGCAGAACATATAGGCTATGTCTACAGTTGGTCAAATAAGTAAGTCGACTTAACAAAGTTGACTTTAAGTCAACTTAGCATGTCTACACTATAAAATTAGGTCGACAAAGTGGACCTTGCCAAATAGACTTAGAGGGTCCACACTAAACACTTAAGTCGACTTGTAGGGATTAGGTAGACCTGGGACTGGTCCATGGTGGCGGGGTAGGGGCACCCCTTTCAAAGTGCCAGGGGGCTCAGCACAACAGGGACAGGGCATAGGAGCGGGGTGGGCAAGGCTGTGTCCTGCCCTGTGGGAGGGGCACGCCAGGCTCTGGCTGTGTCAGCCACCCTGGCAGGGAGGTCAATGGGGAAGCCCTGGGGGCCCTTTAAGTCAACTTAGGGCTAATCCGCATCTATACTGGCTAAGTCCACTTAGCCAGTAAAGTCAACTTTAAAGTAGGTTTAATAAAGTTGACTTAAAATTTCCTTAAGTCGACTTAAGGAAATTGTAGTGTAGACGCAGAGTAAATTAAGGCGACTTAAGCAGGCTTAAGTCGACTTAATTTACAAGTGTAGATGCACCCATAGAGTCCTTACTCAGGGGGCAAGTCTTCATTGTGTTATAGCTTTACTCATCAGTATAATGTGTAAGACATTTCCTGTCCCAGAATGTTCACAATATAGGATTTTAACAAGGTACAACAGGTAGGTGAACAGGCACAGGGGATAGGGTTGGAGTCCAGCTAGCAGTAAAGATATGAACATCTCTACAAGGATGTGGTGCTTATGAAACCTCACATGTTCACTTAAATAAAATAAGTACTAAATATGAAGGCTGGGGGGTGCGTGATTGCTTATGTATAATCACCATGATGTATCACACAGACTTGGATCAGTGGAGACTAGGAGGTTTCCATGGCAATTGGAAGGATGGTTCTCAAGAATGGTGTCCTGCGGGACCTAGAAGATTAGGCCGGGGAGGTTAAACCTGGATCT
Source organism: Pelusios castaneus (assembly GCA_007922175.1). Taxonomy (NCBI): domain Eukaryota; kingdom Metazoa; phylum Chordata; order Testudines; family Pelomedusidae; genus Pelusios; species Pelusios castaneus. The sequence goes on from ML685770.1 coordinate 17,725,679, forward strand.
GGGTTATCCAAATGAAGCTGTTTGCTCTCTTCTGAGGTCTCCTTATGCCAAGAGTCAAGGCCTGTGCTAGCAGCAGCCTACGTTAAGAGTTAAGGCCTGTGTTGACAGCAGCCTCTGCCAAGAGCTAAAGCCTGTGAGAACAGCTGCTTTCAATGATGATAAGGGGTATTTCCATGTATTAGGGGACTTTTACTAGGGCATGGGTCAAAAAAGTCCCTTTCTCAGCTTATTTCCTGGTAAACAAGTTTCGTAATTAATAAATTGGGCAAGTTGTATCCTTGTATCATGAGAGGACAGAGGGTAGACATTTGAAAAACAAGAGCCCTCCCCCGCTTCTTGATAAGATATGACCAAAATATAATAATTCAAAAAATGTGCAAATGGAGAGTGAATGTCATTAGAAAAAGAGAGCCCGGATTGGAGAATAGTCAATTGGATGATCATGGCATAAGATGGGTTCAGGAAGTCCAAAAGTGCCTGACCGGAAAAGGAGAAGTGTCCAGTCAAAAACAACTCCGTGTATGGATGAAGGAGGATGAAGGGAAATATCCACTGGGACTCCCCCCCCTTAAAATCGATTCATCAATAAAAGGAGACTGGGCTCAGTAGCTGAGGAAAAACGCTAACATTTACACAACTGGGATTGGTCAGCACTGGAGCCTCCTGACCCCTCCAAGTCTGAGCACCTGGGCTGACTGTGATGTGGCCAGTTTTCAGTTAGTCCTGGAAGTATGACTGTAGGCGAATGGTTCTGTGAATGTAAAAGAGCAATATGCTGTTTCTTGTGCTTTATTTTCTGTTGTATTGCTTAGATTAGCTAAGGGAATTGCATGAATTGGTACTTATTCATATTTCCTTATTATTATACTTATCTGGAGCCAGTAGCCCACAAGGATTAATATGAATTCCTAATCTGTGACCTACTGTATCCTGTGTGCTGTCTTCCTTAATTGCTTGCTGTATACTGTCACTGAACTGCTGCTAAACCTCTCCTAAATTGTTCATCAATATTCTTTCAATAAAAGTTACATAAAGGGTGTATAACATAAAGGGGCATCCAGTGCCTCTCTGTCCCCTTTATTGATCCCTCATAACAGTTTGGGGGAGAAATGCAGTAGAGGGGATAGAGCTTGGAGATTAACTCCTTTCTGATATCTATGTAATTTAGGACCATATCTGTGAAAATTGGTCCAACTTCTACTTTCCAGAGCTGCTGGGGAGCAGCATACAGGCAGGCCACCTAAAATAGCCACTTTCTTTTTAAAGTGTGCAAGTTCTCAGTCGTAATCTTTAAAGATTGGTTAGCTCAAATCTGGATGGAGGTTTGAAATCAGTTTGGCACTTCCACCCCATTAAATGGGGAATGACAAAGCAAATAGCCACTGTGAGTCCAAACACATTCTAACTGCTTTGCTGTCCAGGCTCCTATGGGCTTCTCGACTCAGGCAGTTTCTAAACGAGGGCCTGTTATGGGTCCCAGAGCCCTGGATAATAAGGAAACTGTTCACATGACCAGAAAGCAAAGGGGTATGGAGGAACAGAAGGAAAGATTGGTACAAAATGAGATTTGGTACCAGCTTCAAAGATTAGAGGAAAATATGAGTAAAATACATAAGCAGACTACTATTCATTTACTGCAGCGATTATTGCAGCTGCAAGGTCAGGAGATTGAAAAAAGGGCCACGGCACTGAGTGTAAAGAAACAAACAGAAGCAGAGGCTCCAATAACTCCACCGGCCCCTGTTGTGTCTATGATAATATACGAGTCTCTGTTACAGGAAATCTGTGGGGTTAAGAATCTCGTGGACAACAAAAAGAAACCCTGAGTTTAGGGTCACCCCGTTGCAACAGTAGGATCCAGGCAGCGATATCTGGGGAAAAAACAGTGGGACCCTAATCATCATCCCTGGACATCCGTGACTTAGGTAGGAAAGGTAAAAAGTGCTTTAACACTGTAAAGGTAAAAAGTGCTTTAACACATTGACACAGGAGGCTCTGTAAATATTCTGAAAAAAGGCACCCTCCCTCAAGGGCCCAAGTTGCTTTGGCTACATCTACACTGGCAATTTAAGTTGACTTAAGGAGGCTTAAGTCAACTTAAATTAAGCCACGTCCACACTAGGTTTTCATTAAGTCGACTTAAGAAATTCCTTAAGTCGACTTAATGAAAGCTTAAGTTGACTTAACCCTTAAATTGACTCCTTAAATCGACTTAAGGATGGTGTGGACATGGAGTAACCCTTAAGTCAATTTAAGCGTGGTAGGTCGACTTAAAGTGGACTAAGTTGACTTAAAGCTAAGTCAACTTAGTCCACTTTGTTAAATCGACTTTAATAAGGTCGACTTAAAGTCGACCTTATTAAAGTCAACTTAACTTTTCTAGTGTAGACATAGCCTTTGTAACTACGACCCCGTACGAGGGAAAATCAACTGTACATAGAAAACGAATGTGCCAATTCAAGTAGTAGACTTGCACTTAGGGAGAGATTGTTATAAATTCCATTGGCCACAGTGAGGTAATTATAGGAATGCCTTGCCTTTTGACTAATGGTCTTTGGATAGATCCCTATGACCAGGGAGGTACATTGTGGCATCAAGGGGAATCTGTCAAAGGAAGTCCAGTTTGTCCGGACCAAGAGTTCCGATTTGGGGGAAGAATACTGACTATAAAAACTGATATGGAGGAACACCAACATTGACGCAACTGGGGTTGGTGCATACCAGAGCTTCCTCACCCCACCAAGCCTCAGTACCTGGGCTGACTGACTGGTAGTCTCAGTTAACTCTGCGTCTTGTAAGCAAGAATGTAAGGAGTGAGTGGTTGTGTGGATGTAAAAGTGCTATGGTTCTTTCATTCAGATCCATCAGGCAAAAGTGTGGCCAGAGAAATAAAGTCTGTGGCATGCTCTGAACGCTAACATGTAGGCCCTGGTGGGCTGTGAGAAGGGTATAATTGCACATTCAGGGTTCCTGCACTCTCAGTAGAAAACTCTGCTGTTAGCTATAGCCACGTAAATCAGAATAGTTACATTGAACTGGTGGAATTACTCCAGATTTACACTGCTAAGAACAAAGTTTGAACCAAAGTCCTGAAATATCAAGAAATGCACAACCAGAGCCAGCAAAACGGCTCACCTCAGTGCACTTCTCGCAAGATCATTAGGAAGAAAATGTACTCCAAGGTAGCCTGGCCTCAAATCACATAGGTTTTGCAGATTAATGTTAGCATGTTGTGAAACAGAAACTAGAAATTACCATGTGGAATAGAAACTAATAGATCCTTGAAGGGACAAAACAGTGTGATGTGTGGAAAACAGATGTGTTTATACAGAGTCACTGTCACATAATTGGACTAGCTAACGCTTCTAAGCGGTCTTCAAGGGTAGTACCAACTAGAGTACTTTGAAATAATCCATCTGAGAGGGAACAAAGGTATGGTAACTGCAGCCATGCCTTCAGCAGTAAGATAGGGTTAGCTGAAACCAATAAACGATGCTAATTTCAGCCATTATATGCAAGAGCTGAGGTGCATTTCAGATAACTAATTTAGACATGGACCAGAGTTAGCAATTTCAGATAAGTATTTGCAAAGAACAAGTTTGAAGATCGAGCTGCGCAACGTACATTAATGCAGCCATTAAGCCATGCAAAGTGCAGATATAATGGAAATAAACACACTCAAATTTAGGCATGCAAATTTAAGCAAAAGAGAAAGTTTGGATGAAATGAAAAATTGAATAGTTTTTTGAAACTTTATCACAGAAGTGAGCAAGGGACAGCATTTTAATATCGGTGTATTTGCTTTCTCTCCTTAACAGGTTTCTGTACCATTTCTTTCCAAGGGCTGATAAAAACATTGCAAATGTCACACTGTGCAGAGCTGAATCCACCAGCAATGCCTACTTCTCTAACCTGAAGTACCTCTGTAGTATTCCAGCAGTGTGAGGTTGTGGCTGCTGAGCAGGGGTGGGAGAAGTGAGGCGCTGAGTCGGAAGGAACTGAAAGGAATTACGGTAAAACAAAACCAAACAACCTGACCAGAGAACAAAATGAGGTGAAGGGAAGTGAAAAGGAGTAAGAACCTGTTCCAATGCCCAGACAGGTGAACTAGAATCATTCCACTGACTTTAACGGGTAATTCACAGAGTAATTCACAACCTTTTTGGCTTGGTGGTGGTCCCTTATTTAAAAAAGTGGTTGCAACTCACTTGAATTTACTATAAAAAGTGAGTAAAAAGATGTGTACATGTGTATGCGTCTTTGAAAGCCACAGGTATACGGAGACTGGGGGAGCAAAACAGTGGGAGCAAGTTGCCTGCGCAGACATGAAAGGCAGAGCTGCTACTACTTCTGCATTTGGACCTCAAAGCCTTTGAAGGTTTTGCAGTTCTAATGTTATTCTGGAAAAATGTATTCTCTTTGCTTTCGACTGTAATAAAATTTTCAGTGCCTTATCCTTTCATGACACTCCCACCTCCCAAAGACTGCAGCCCGCTAATTTCTCTTCTCTTTCCTCCTGCCTCTAATCTCTGGGAAATGCATTAGAGGTTTTTCTCCGTGGTCATCATACAACTGAAGTGGAAGAACACAACTTTTCTCTATATATTTTCTCAGTAGCTGCTGGTCACTTTAGCAATCACTATATTTTACTATGTTAATATTCACAGAACACCATAGAAGTATGTCATGAGGTGTCAAGAGATGTCATTGTACAGACACATGACATGTGACACACATGCCTAAACACCACTCATGGGCACAATCTGATCTCTCTGGCACCCCTTTGAGTGGTGCAGCTGGCTCCCCTCTCTACATGAGGACCCCTGCTTCCCACCCCTCCAAGCTTCCTCTGAGGATTTGTACGTATAGATGGACACAAAGAAAGGAGCTCTTGCACTCCTTCAGGCAAGTATCCCTGGCCCTTGCATGTGTCTTACAAGGGGCTAAGAGAAAACAGCAAATGGATCCTGGCACTCCACCCTCCTCCCCGTGCACCTTATAAGGGTCAGGAACAATGGGGTCTCTTCTTTCTATCTGTCTGTCTAATCTTTCACTCTCTCAAGGTAACAAATACTTGCATATATTTGAGTGCTGAAGAGGCAAGGAGAGACTGCCCCCCCCCCAAAAAAAAAAAAAACCATATTGCAACGCAGATAACATTAATCTGCTGTGGGTTACTGCCAGGAATGTGATCCGAAACATTTAAATTATGCTATTTATTTTCATGAGTTTGGGATAAACCACAGAACTCATCTATTACCAAGCAAAGTGAAGTCATGGGTGGGTCGTGTTAGGTCATCCCAAGCAAATCAATATAAATTGCTTATTCCCTCCTGTCTTCAGCCCTTTTAAAAATGCATTTACGCTCTGAAGTAGAAGCAGGGAATATTCAGAGTTGGATGCTGTGAAATTTATTGGACTCCAATCATGCACACGTATTGCTTGGTGTTATGGAAAGACCATTTTTTGCAGTTTTGAAGTCACAAGGCTTTTTCTCTTTCTTCCTCCAGTGTAAGGCAATAAAATGTCAGTAACATGAGGCAGGACCCTATTATATTGTATCTCACTCAGAGAAAGAACAATAGATTTTATTTTGAGGCTGTGGCTTCTGACTCATGTGATTAAGTATGGAGAGGCATCCATTTCTGTACATGAATGTGCACACCCAAATGAAACAGCCTGGGGTTAAAATGATCATGAGCTGGCTGTTTTGAAGATGAACAAAAACCAAAAGGTGTTTCCCTAACAGGAATAACACAACCCTCTAAAAATATCACCTTTCCCTACTCTGCTTTCATTTCCCCCTACCCTTTGTGACAGTTCACACACTTATTGACATGAAGAATCATACAACTGGAGTCTAGGGGAAGTATTAAGTGACCTGAACCAGAGCTAAATTATTTCACTTATATTCTTTGTTTCTTTCTAAACGGTCATCTTGCTAACACTGGCAAAATGATTGTTTGTAATAAGAAAAGAATGAGGTAAAACTACAAGCTATCCTAAGTGCTGAATTCAGGGGCAGACCAAGGAAGCAGTAGATTTACTAAACTTCAGATTCGCAAACAGTGGTGTCTGGGAAAAAAAAAAAGTGGCTATATCTTTTTTATAGTTTGGTGCAACAGTACACAAAATGGCATTAATCGATGTATTAAATGATCCATCTTGTCATGTTATGACTTCATTTGACATGATAAATTTCTTTGCAGCATGCTATTCTGCATTAAAAAAATGAGATTGCAACCAATCACAGTGTCTGTTTGCTCTCTCTTTTTTTTTTTTTTTTAAACACATGGCTGTAAAACCATTTGGCAAAAAGCTAGTCTGTTCCTAATCATTATGAGCTAGTTGTCAACATGAGCCATAGGAGGCTGACATATCTCTGGATGATAGAAAGTTCTCGCAGCAGTCGAAACTCAATACTTGACCGTTCTCCCTGAAAATCTTATTGATATCTGTTAGCATTAAAATGAATCTCCATCCCTCTCTAAACACGATGAGCAAGCCAAGGACTGTAGATATCAGGTGAGAATTTTAAAGGCACAAAGTCAATGGGAGTTGGTTGCTCCTGGAAAATTTCCTCCACAATATTTATAGTAAATCTGCCTAAGGATACAAGACTTATTCCTGAATCACATTCCGGTCCATTGTGCCATCCTGCTAAGACATGGAAGCTGAAAGTGTTTGAATCTCCCCAGCTAAGCATTCCTCTTGCAAGGGTGAGAGTTCCAGAAGTATAAAGATGGCTGTTATCGTTCTTCTTCCACCACTGGAAGCTTTGAGAACAGGAAGTAGGCATAGCTAGTGAGCACTGCACTCCACCAATCCCTCAGGACAGAATGACCTTAGGGATCATAGCCTGACAGGCATAGTTTACAGGCTTGGAAAGCCTCTGAACAATGGACCTTGGGGAAAACTCTAAACTACTCCAGGGCAAAACCAATCCCCAGCTGTCCTAACACTGGTTGCTAAAAATTGTTCACCATTTTGTTTGCCAGTACTAGATTGAGTGGAGAACAAAGACAGTCTCTTACATCTGGAAAATTGCAATGGGGGGCTTGGGGGGGGGGAGGGAAGATTTATAAGTGACACTGATATCTGCTGTTAATATTTTTGTTATAAAAGTGTTCAGCTACGCTAGATAAAAAGTAAGTTAACCCAAGACCAAATTATTCCTATTAGATTCAGAATTTAAAGTACAAATTCCCCATCCAGTTTAAAGACAATTTCTTCGGGCATAAGCTTTCAGGGGCTCCAACCCACTTGCATCTGACAAAGTGAGTTGGAGCCCACGAAAGCTTATGCCCAAAGAAATGTGTTAGTCTAGAAAGTGCCACAGGACTCTCATTGGGGTTTGGTTTTATTTTGCTTTCCCCCCCCCCCTTTTAGTTTAAAGACAGTTATATTTTGGAATGCTTTTACAAATTACAAGGAATTTAATGGATTTTATGGATTTTCTTTTACCCCGAGAGAATTTCTGCAAAATTCAATTAATTTTTTTTGGAAGCTGCTAGAGTTTATATTTCACTGTGATGATGGATTACCTATTGTACCAGTAGACTTAAAAACAATATGAAGAATCAATTGTTTGACAAAAGAAAAGACAGAGAAGAGCTTGGCATATACCCCTCTTTGCTTTGCGTTTAAAAATGAAGCAATTTCAATCGCTGATGGGCCCACATTTTCTAGTAGCATCTGATAAAATGTAAACTGTTAAGTATTCTATACAGTCTGATTTTGCCAGCCATATAATTAGGCACCAGAAATTGTAATTAATTTAATGAACACTGTCTTTTAAACAGTTATACTTTAAAGCTAAGGATAACTATTATCACAAGAATTAAATGGTTTTGTTTAAAACATATGTAATCCTGGACCAGCCTTGAGCAATTAGTATTCAAACCTTTACACAAGCAGTTATCTCTGCCTAGATGTGAATATGGTATTTAGGATTAAAATTGTCAAAAGTAAGGATAATATTGTGGCATGAATAATACTGGTAATAACAACAATAAATATTATTGACATGGCATTTTAAGTAATGCCTCTTAGAACAAAACTGAGTTGAATCTGTTTAGAAAGGGGTAGAACATACTATATTAACCACTTCTTTAAAGCTATGAGTTTACAACCATATTACTTCAGACATTTTCAGCTTGAGTAGCATATGCATTAATAAGAAAAAATATCACTCACCTGAAACTACCAATAAAGTTGATTGTACTGCCAAATGGTTAAATTCCATTTACGATAATTTTCATGTTAATCTTATGCTAAACACATTTTTTTAAAAAAGTGCTGCTTTGACAGTTTGTAATGATAAAATCTGTCTCCTGAGCAGTGGGTGACCTGAAACACAGAATGCTAGACTCGATCTCTTCCTTACATGATCAGATGTTTATATTTGACTGTATGCCAATTACAGTAGGATATTGGGAAATCCAAACAGAGGCTATGTCTACACTGGGGCACCATCTAAAGTCAATGTTAGTACATCGACATAATAAAACTGGAGGAGAGTATTCACAGGACACTCTTGCTCTTCCTCCTTCTATCCCCAGTGTGGATAGTGACCTCCAGCTCCTGAGCTGGCATTGGGGCTGCGAGGCCCAGCAGCTGCCCCAGCGGGGGTCTGCCAAGCCAGCAGCTGGAAGCCCATGTCTACACTGGAGTTAAGGCGAATTACTAAATTCACCCTTAACCCTACACCTCCTGGAGGGGTGGAGTTACAAGGTCAACTTGCAATGCCACTTAATTCAACGTTCCAGCTGTCTGAGTGTATCCGCAGGCTGTAGAAAGCTGAAGTAAGGAGTGTAGACCAGGCCAGAGTCCACAAAAAGATCTCCAGAACGTTAAAAAAAAATATTGCAAATTATATTGTAGGGCAAATCCTCTAAGCCTTTAAATCTGATACCCATTGCTTTACACCTTGTGAGGTTATGGATATTGGTTCTTCATTTATCGCCAGAAAGAGGTGAACACCTAATGCAACTAGTGAACTCATTACATACCTCAGGAGAAATGAGATCTGAAAGGAGATCTGAGGCAGAAACTCTTTGCCACAAACTCTTTGATAATCTTAACTGAAAATGGAAGAGTCAATGCAGGGTTATAGTTGATTTTTTTAGAATCAAGGGATGTTTTTTTTGAGCAGTACCCAGATAGATGTTTCTTTAAGAGATGTAGACAATCTGCTTTCCTTCAAGGAAATCTTGACAGTTCTCTACAATGGGCCCAATACTTTCCAACTGGCCTCCACCAGCTAGCAATGACATTGATCCTGAATGCAACTTGTCTCACACAGCATTTCCAACATCTTTAGTACCTCAGAGCGTGCCACTGAATGAAATATATGCAGTGAAAACTTCATCCCTCCAAGATTTTGCCTTTCTCCTACTGTGTCAGGCCACTCTGACTGTGCAGCACTCACCACAATGGGGAGCTCATCCTGACTGAGGCCTGGGGGTGCCATTGAAAAATAGATGTTACAAAATAATGAATAATGGATTTCCTCCTATAAGGAAGGCATGCAAGACCTAACTTTACAATATGACAGTTTTGTCTACATGTTGGGATTCTTAAATCACTTTGAGTGCTCAATGTCGTTTAGGCTTAAGAATCTGGCCAAAAATGCATGTTTGTTTTAAAAGTATAACCTGATGGCTCCAATTTATTTCCCCCCCCCCCTTATTCCTTTTTAAAAACTTTCTTATTTGCTGAGCTATATTTGCTCTCAGTGAGTTCCTAGTTGGAAAGTAACTCCGTGGAATTCATGTCAATAATGGAAATAATGATATTGTGTTCAAAAGTAACCAGGGGTCCAATCTGGGAGTCCCTCCTTGTGCGAGCAGTCTTTCTGAATAATGGTTGCAGGATCTGGCCCTTAATTACTTAGTACGAACCTCTGAAGGGCACTGTAATGCTACTAGACTGTCTCAGTGCTCCATTGGAGTCCATTATGAACGTCTCACTTTAGAAAAGACTTTGCTATAACTCATGAAACACTATAGCTTCCAGGAACAGCTATACAGAAATCTCTATGTTTTCACAGTTTGCTGCTTCCCTACAAAAGTGATTTAAAAGCCACTGCTGAGAGCTTACCGTTCAGATTCAACTTTGCTGTAAAGCTTTTCCAGATGTATGTTTCCATAGTGTTTTGCACACTGGTGAGCAACAAAGAGGGCAAGCGTGGGGCTGCTCCCACACCCAATGAAGTCAATAAAAGTTTTGTTATTGATTTCACTTGACGCAGGCCCATTCTGTCTGTTGTAGATAACCACTATTCAGTCCAAGTCCATGGCACACTCATAAGGCAGAAGAAGGTCTTGTCTACACTAGAAAGAGTTTGTCAGTGTTGTTATGCAGATGGCCAATACAGCTGATGTCATTATATCATTTCCCCAAATGAAAAAAAGCTACATTGGCAAAAATAACTGAGTCCATCCTAGGGCTTTTGCCAGTATAAGAATGTCCTAAAAGGCAGTCCTGTCTCTTCATTTGATACTACTGTACTTATAAGCATTTCCACCATACGACTAAGCAGGAAGGAACAGCTTCTTAACCATTGTGACCAGAAGGTCATTTAAATGGATGACATCCATATTATTTCATTTATTTGCAATGTTAATTGGTTCCACAACCTGGGCTAGGACCAATTACTGAATGCAACTTAAAGAAAGGGAAGGAAGTGCAAAACATCCAGAGAGCGCTATGGACCAGCAGGGACAAATCAAGCATGCTCCTGGTTTGGCTAGAGCTTTGCTTCATTGCAGCTTATATGATGGAAATCCTTCAAAACTTTACACATGTATTTAAATTTATGCATTGAAGTAGACCCACTCACTACTCTCAGCATACAAAGCACATGCATAAGACTTTGGTGGAGAGAGACCATGATAGGGTCACTCCCAAACAACCAAAGACTTTGGGTGATAGCAGTGCCTAATGGTAGAATAAACACACAAAGGATCCATCCGCAAGATGTGGGAATCCATTAATAAGTGTGATCTGATCATCAGTGTCTGATTATCCGTGTCCATCCTTATAAGAGAAAAGAAGAGAAGTGCAGAGAATTTCAATATTATATGGCAGATCTGCACAGTGAAACAGGAGTAGTGATTGACAGGACTGTGAAAGGGAAGAAGAGCTAGAAATTGTTGAGCATTCTCAGTAAAATATATATATTTTGTGACTAATTGTGGATGAGTTTCCCTCAGAAGCCAAAGGCAAAGTGAATAGCCGATCATATGAAAGGACAACAGAGGTAGCAGACAAAGTCAGTCTGGATATTAACATATAAGGAGGCTCTGTTAAGTCAACTTAACAAGGTCGACTTCAAGTCAACTTGAAGTCGACCTTGTTAAGTTGACTTACAGAGAGTGCACACTGAATGCTCCAGTCGACTGCCAGTGTCCACACTGGCAGGTGCTAGGTCGATGGAGGAGTGGTGCATTGTGGGTAGCTGTTCCACATTGTACCAGGGCCTGGAGGCCAATTAGATTGACTAAAGGGTACTCCCCATCTACACTGGCTTAAGTTGACTTAATAAAGTCGACTTAACGCTTAAGTCAACCGCAAGAGGTGGTGTTAAGTCAACTTAAGGAAGTGACTAAGTTGACTTAATAGGTGCCCAATGTGGACGCAGCAATCTGTAGGTTGACTTAACCATCCTTAAGTTGACCTAAGGCTCCAGTGTGGATGTATCCTAAGATTCTAACTGCAGCTGTATGTTCATAGTCCTGGTTCTAATGTAATTAGGAAAGGTCTGAAAAAACTAAAAAAATTCTTTTCTTGCAAGATGTAGATTCTACGAACATCACTTGCACTGGGGAATTTAGCAGAGGTTCAGGGTGTTACTACCAAAAAATATCATCCAGTTCTACTTGTATCTTTTTTCCCCCAACCAAAAATGCAGTTTCAGCCTCACCAAAACATTTTATGTTTATGCCAAATTCCCAACATTGCTTAGGTTTAAAAAGAAATAAAAAAAGGAAACTTTTGTCTCCACATTTCCTACATTCTAATTTCTTTTTATTCAGAATGACTTTCTTTCGAATTTTACTTCAATTAAAGAGAAAATAGTCAAGCTAAAACAAAATCAAACAAAAAAATGAAATGAAACTTTTTGTTTAACCCCAGATGAATTTTATTTTCCCTTTTCAGTTCAGCCACATCTGGCATCTTTCAGCAATCCCACTGCTTAAATGGATTCACACTGTTAATAATAGTGCAGACATAGGGACAGAAAGGACTCATTACTTTATTACCAAGAGGACTGTGGGTAAAACTGATAACTGTTTGAAGTGTAAGCTATGTAGGGTCAGCTTTCCTGAAAGCTGGTAAAATAGGCAAATATGGCCACCTTTGGGAAGGCTACAGAGCACCAGAAGCTCCCTAGAAATGTGTCTGTGGAGGGGGCGGACATTGAAGCACAGATGATGGCAGCACCACCTTGCGAGCTCCCATCCCTGTGAGGCCTCTTCCTCCTAGGCCCCACCCCACTCCACTTCTCCCCCCTCGAAGCCCCAAGATAGCATATATGACCTCACCTCCCTCTATATGCTCTTTTCCATTGCTTGAATCTAAACAACTGCTTTGATTTGTGGTAACAGTATGACCTGATCTTATGACTTATACTTCCCTGCATTTATTTCCCTCCCATTCTGTAAGGTCCCCATCTTCCAGCATCTGACAAAATGGGGTTTTCTCCCACGAAATCTCATGCGATAAATAAATTTGTTAGTCTTTAAAAGTGCTATAGGACTCTTTGTTTACCACCTAAAAAATGTCACATGCTCGATTATTCTGATTAGGACTTCTTAAAAATCAAGGAGATCTTAGATTAGCACAGAAGATCCTGGAAATGCACTCAGTGTATGTGATGTTCAGTAAGAATATTTGCTAGCATCTTCTTACAACCACAAGAATTAGAAAGGAGACATAATTTATGGGGGCAAGCAATTCAGCCATGTTACCACTCAGGTTCAATGCCTTAATGGTCTGAAATAGGAGAGATCAAGAGCTATTATGCTTGCGTGGATGAGGACATTTTCATCATTCAGTATCATTCCCCTACATTGCCAGGGGCGTACACATTTCCATACAGCTGGTGACATTAATTAAGGTTGCCTTTTAGGAAATTCCTCAAGGGTCCCATGCTAGTCCCATAATTAAGTACTGTCTAAGCATAAACATGCAAGCCAGTGCAGTTTTAAAGTCAGTGAGCCAGATTATCATCTCAGTTACATGTAGATGAAAATAGAATAATAGCGACAGGAGAAGAAAACAAGAATAGGAAAAAAAAAAAAAAAAACATTTTTTAGTGCCATTGTGTCTGTTGTACCACAGACTTGCCCTGTCTAGCCAGATGTCAGCAGTATTAATTGATTTTTTTTAATAAAATACTAATAGAGGATGAAATCCTAGTCTGTTTTAAATCTATGGGAAAACCCTGACCAACTTTAGTGGGGCCAACATTCCACACACAGGCTGTTTAGGTCTATATCATTTTGCAGGATCAGAAATCTCTGTCTTTACATTATCTGGTTCTTTTTAACCCTCCTGCTTGAACTTGGCAACACTCATTAAATGGCATGGAAACAGGGGTTTTGTGAAAATGCAATAGAAGTCCAGAGAGAAGGCACTACTCTCCTGCCTTCTCTTACGCTGCTCTCATAAATAACATGAGAAAAGAAAAGCTCCAAGAAAAAGCAGAAGGGGGTAATTCCTTTCCCTGCAGCCATGGAGGCTGCTCTTAGCATCACCTTCATTCTCCCCCCTGCCTTTCCCAAAGCTTTTTATTTAAAATGCTTACATTATAAACCAGATCTTTGGCTCACTGGTGGCACAGAAGGTTGCCTTAACTGGCCAGCTGAAGATTCCTCTGGCATGGGGAATTTCCAGGTGACATACAGCCAGCTGTAGGCCATCCTCATTCAGCTCCCCACCATTTTAAGGGTGCATGTCCATCACCAGGAGCATGATCTGAGCGCTGCTGCACACTGTGAGCCATGGCTAACATCTACACTACGACTACACTACGTCTACACTAGCAATTTAAGTTGACCTAAGGAAGCTTAAGTCGACTTAAATTAAGCCATGTCCACACTAGGCTTTCATTAAGTAGAAATAAGAAATTCCTTAAGTTGTCTTAATGAAAGCTTAAGTCGACTTTATAACTACCACTCATTAGGTTGACTTAACCCTTAAGTAGACTCCTTAAGTCGACTTAAGGACGGTGTGGACATGGAGTAACACTTAAGTTGACTTAAGGATGGTTAGGTCGACTAACAAAGTGGACTAAGCCAACTTAAAGTTAGTCACCTTAGTCCACTTCAAGTCGACTTTAATAAGATCAACTTTAAGTCGACCTAATTTTTTTCTAGTGTAGACATAGCCTTAATGACTACTAAGGGGCTGTTAGAAGCTGATGTGTGTTAGTTAGATCAGCTCGGATCAGTTTACCCTGAGTGCCACACAAACCTCTTCAGACAGCCCGAGGATCAGAGGAGAACAAGGCAGAATACAGACACTTTTGCCCTTTCCCTCACCTCTGCTGACCTGTCCTGAGTTGGATCCAGATACTGGAGCTGTTAATTTATTAAGCTTTCAGCTCAGTCTCTATTTCTCTGGCTCAATGGCTCACACATCCTGCTCATATCAGAGAGAAAAGCATACTCTGAACTAGATGGCAATACTGTACTTTTTCTCTGAAGGCAACTACCATTTTAATTCCTCTACCATTTTCTGCTCCCAGAAAGCTTGATAATTTAGTCAGCCTTGTACAGGGCACATAACCCAGCTCTCTATGTTTGGAAAGTACCTCCAGAGGCTCACAGACAGTTTGCTGCAGCTATGATTTTACACACATTTCTCACGGAGAGAAATGGGAAATGCAATGTGTCCCTCCATGAAACTTTCAGTTAATTGTGACTAATTTTGTGATTATCAAAAACCACGTCTGCTCATTTTCTTATCACAGCCCCATTGCAAGACACCTTCACTGTCTTCTAATCCAGATTTTGAAATAAATAAGAACTGCCTGCCCTAAAACTGTTCCATATCTTGTGGCCATGGCAGTTCCCACTGAAGTCAATGGCAAAACTCCCATTAATTTTAGCAGAAAAAGATCTGGGCTTTTTCCTTTGGCTAAGGGACATAACCAAGGGTGGGCCTGTGCCCACCTGGCTGGCCAGCAAGCCTGCCCACCCCTGTTTGCCCCAGCATCTGGCAGTGGTAAGAGCTTAGCTGCTGAGACCTACTACCCCTCCCCCAACCCCGCAGTTCAGACCCTAGGCTGCCGCTCTTTCTCCTACCCCCAGTTGCCTGGCAACTGGACCATTGACAGGAAGCTTTTGGTCACATGACTTGAAGCAGGCCCACTATGGAGAAGCAGGAGCCCAGCTGAAAATTGCAACTGGCTATGCCCCGTTTGGTTGTGAAACACGGTTACAAACACACCAAAAAACTATGTGAAATTTACCACATTTCCTATTTCATTACAAATCTGAAAAAATCAAGTTTTATCCATCTAAAGATGTTTTCTAAAGTTTTCAAATGGCCCCAGTTTTAGGCAAATCTGGCCCAATGCCTGTGTGTTTCTGTTCAAATGTAAAGCTTTGCATCATCTGAATGTGAAATGACATGAAGCTCAGCTGGGAATTTGGGGGTTGCTTGAAAAGGACTTTTTAAAATTGAAGAAAATTTGCATTATATAAGAAGTCAAAGCAATAATTTGCTTGCAAAGCAGTTAAGTATTGGTTTTAGCCTCACTTTGTATTCCAAAAGGAATACAACTAGGTGTGAGGGCACATGTGTGCTGGTTAGTGGGTATAGAACTGGGGCTGAGAGTGTGATCTGAAACCCTATAGTACATGGTTAGCAAGTGCTAGCAATGAGGGATTCCTGGTAGGCCCCTGAGATGGATTATGCCTCATCTTAGCTTCCAGACATATGACAACTGCAGGGTTCTTCTAGCAGAATACAGTTCCTCTTCCTCATGTTCTAGTGATAAGGTCTCAACTGGAGCATAAAGGTTAAAAAAAACAAAAAACCCACACATGACCCACAAGCACATGACCCACAAGAAAAGATAGGAAAAAATAGGGTTTGGGGAAGAGAAGACCAAGAGGAGACATGGTAACAGTTTACAAGTACATAAAAAGTTGCTATAACGAGGAGGGTGACAAATTGTTCTCCTTAACTAATGAAGACAGGACAAGAAGTGATGGACCTAAATTGCAGCAAGAGAGATTTAGGTTAGACATTAGGAAACACTTCCTTAACTTCAAGGTAGTTAAGCACTGGAACAAAGTACCTAGGGAAGTTGTGGAATCTCTGTCACGGGTGGTTTTTAAGAACAACTTAGACAAATGTCTGTCAGGAATGGTCTAGATAATACTTAGCTCATCTAGTCCAGTCCCTTGCACTGAAGTAGGACTATTATGGTCCTTTCTAGGTCTAAATTTCTATGATTCTATGTTCCCTGTGCATCTCAGGCTATAGGAGTGAATTTCTGGTCAATGTGAGTTTTGCTATTGATGTTAATAAGGTCAGGATTTCACTCCAAAGACCTTAACAAAGCCTAAAATAACAATCAGGCTATTGTTATTATTGCACTAATGTTACCAGTTACAATAATGGTGCCAATAAGTCATACTTGGTTGACAAAAGAAAACCACAGCAACAAGAAGTTAAAAAAGTTCAAGACCATCTTGTGCTCATTGGATTTCTGTGACACTGATGCTCTTCACTTACCCACACTCAAGTACTGCATAGCTCACAGAGTTTCTTTTTTACGTTCATTTCTATTTGGAAAACAAGGCCGATTCTGTGTGAGAAGTAACCAACAGCTAGTTGTCTTTTGTTACTTGAAGTATCCCTACAACACAGAGACCATACACATTCACAGCTCAGCTAGATTCATTAACTACTTGAGCTGTGCAGGAAACCAAATCCTGTCCTAATTACATAATATTTCAGAATTTTTGCCTCAGCCAGCAAGACACAGAAGAAAATCCTCACACTAACCAAGACAAATAGGCACTGCTTAATAATTTAGATTCTCCTCAGCGCAGCTGTATATTTATTGCAAAAATTCTGTTGCAATAAGGATGTATTTGGGGGACTAGATTAAAACAATATCTGTAAATTGAGTGTAGTATTTAAAAGGGGATGGGAAGAAGGCTGAGAACTGTGTGGTAAAGTGCATCAAGAATGCTAATTGAAGATAAAATTGCTGAGGGAATGCTAAGAGATAATGAGGATCAGGTCGAGTTTCGTATCTTTCCAGAAAGCAGAGTATTCTCTAAGGGCAGGTTTCTGATTATTTATTTTGCCATGGAAACAAATAGAATTTCATTACCATGAGGAATATTACTCATTGTTAGACCATGTTTACTGTTATCCAAGAAATACTGGACTATGCTCTATTTTTCACCTTGACCCAAATCCTCAAGAGGATTTAGGCAAATAACCTCCACTGATTTCTAGGGGAGTTTGCACCTACATCCCTTTGAAGATCTGGGCCCTAGTGTCACCATTTACCCCTGTACAAGGTGAATGTTACAGTGTCCTTCTGATTCACAAGCCTTTTTCTGTGCTGGATCCTCCAGCCTAGCCAAGCTCCAGTGAGTGCTGTTCCAGGGGGATGAGGTGACAGAGATGGCTATAATCCTATCCTAAAAACAGGACAGGTGCAAGTTCTGCCCCTACCACAGTTGATCAGGGCTCATAAATTATACCCCACTCTTCATGTCCCAAGGGGCCATTCAGGCAATCAGGGTTCACCAAAATATTTTGGCCAAGCTTCCTATTATTCAGCTACTGCTCGAAGCAGGAGGCCAGTAGGGTACAACATCTGAGGATTTCTTATACACCAAGGGAATCCCTTGGAAGGTCAGTTAAACCATCCTTATGGCCTCTGCATCAGAGTACTGTAAAGGGACCAGAAAGGGGTCAAACTTCTGACTTTCCATCCATCTGCTCTCTGATCATCATATGGCAGGTTTGGGATGGTGTTCTGAATCATAACTAAATACAATACAATTTTGAGCTTCTGAATGGACACTGCTCAGAAAAGGCCAGATTTCTGGTTGTTCAACATGTAGCAGCTCCATCAGTCCATTTGTGATCATTATAGCCAGATCTCAAAAGCCCTCGGCCTGCCTGTTGAGCTCTTCGGGGAAATTGGCTACTTATTTTGGAGCTTTATTGAGAAAGGAGCTCTTTCGAAAACCTAGTCTGTCCTTTGAGTGCTGCGTCTTCTGACAATACTGGCCCTACGTCTTTCAACTCAATGATTCTGAAGCATTTTACAAACTTTTGAGTGCAGTTATGATCTCAAGTCCTCAATATTCATTTGTACATTGCCTGTGTGCATTCTAAACCAGCTACTTATTGAGAAAAATAATATTTTTGCTCCTGTTAACCCACTAAAGACCTTGGAAAGTAATGATGCTTTCATTGTAGTTTGCATATCAGTACCAGAACTGGTAACTAAAATTCCAATGCAAAATATTATTATTAGAGATCATGCAGATACAAAATATTCTTTTCACTGGTTTGATTTTCATCAGGTTACAAGACAAAAAAAAAGTCTCTTTATGACATGTTTATGGAGTCACTTCTGAAGTGTAAAAAATTCAAACCATCTCTCATTAAAGTCAACGGAAAAGAAGTCTTTCAGAGTTTGATGGGGCCCTGAATGATGTTCTCAAGATCATGCAGGAAGTCAAACAAAACTATGAATATGTTCTCCCAACTCTCATTCCTGGGTCTTAACCAAAAAAAAGTCCTGCCTCTTCTTAAAACATAATAAAAATGAATTTAGAGAAATGAGAGTTGAGGGAATCTTAAAGTATTAGAAACAGGCAAATACATCAGATTATATTCCACATAGAACCATCATTTGTGCTCCTTTTTTATATGCCTTTTAAATTAAAATGACAGTACATAAAGCTACTGCAGTCTATGTTGTTTATAGAGTTCATATTTTTGCTCTTTTAAAAAAAAAAATTACACACACACACACACACACACACACACACACACACACAGGACACAATTTTTCTGCTCCCAAAAAAACAAAAAAATCTATTTTGAAACCTAAGTTCTACAGGAAACCAGTTGGTAATTTGGCTTAACATACTTACATACTTTAAAATTCAAATAACATAGTTAACAATAATATCCACTGAGATATTTAAACATACCTTGAGGTACAAACATGTAGATGTAGAGGAAGAATTAAACTGGGAGGAAAAGATTGTAATCAGTGTGGTTGAACTATAGCACCTAACTAAGATTTCTCAGAGAGAGCATGTTAACACTCTTTTTAAACACCACAAGCAAGAAGAGTCTCAGCTACTGCAGAGCTATATAGCTCCATTAGGTTAAATAGCACTGTGCTGATTCACACCAGCTGATGATCTGTTTTATCTTCCTGCTCTAATTGCAGAGATTGCCAGAAAAGTAGGGCTGAGCCAGCTGCTGTGAATCAAATAATTTTCCTGGGATAATATAAAAAGGAGATGCTCATCCTACTGAGCTGGTTTGTACTAGTAACCAAACTTTGGGGGAGGGAGAATTAGTTAGTCATGCTTTCTATTTTGCCATCCTCTAACTTTTGAAGCATAATTGTTTTATTTATTTTGGGTGCTGAAACTAATTTAAGGGAAACTGCTAATTTAAATTCTGATTCTGAACAGTTTTTTAACTTTTAATCTAGCTTTGAGATGCACTTCAGACTAACAGAATGGCTAAGGGAAAAAAGTTCTGATCTCCATAATGACATGCTACATCTCAAAATGTGACAGAATCTAGAGGGAGAAAAATGAAAAGGAACAAAAAGGAGACAAAAGACTTTAAACTTAATTCAGTCTGTCAAATAAATCCCTTTGGGAAATGCACAAATTTAAGGAAAAATAAGGGTCAGAACTCTATAAAAAAAGACACTTGTTCAAAAGTTCCCTTCTTTTCATGCTGTGATAAATTCTGTCTACTAGGTGTGTATAGGTGATTGCATCAAGGAAAGCTGAGGACTTAAAAGGATTAAACATTTATATGGATAATGAAATCATCCACAGAGTTACTTTAAATGGGATTAAAAACATAAACCATTTTGCTTCAGGATATGGACCAATCACTAACAGAAGTTTAGGAAGAAAGTTCTTGATTGGGGAAGTTATTCTGTAATTTTTTTTATTCTGGGAATTGTTGCACATTCCTTGGAAGAATCTGATATGGAGACTGAGTTATAAGGACCATTAGGCCGATCCAGTAGAACAATTACTATGTCCATATGTCCCAACTTAAATATTTGCTGCTTTATACAACTTTTTTTTTTATGATCATCCCCAAACAGACCATGCACAGGGAAAACAAGAGATTATAGTATTTAATTTGTGGTAATTTAAGGAGAGTGGGGTGAAGAGATTATGGAGAGACAAAATATCTGGGATCATCATCTCCTTGCATGCTTTTGAAAATACCTGCCACTTACTTCACTCTGGTCCATCTTAAAGCAAAAAGATCTTCATTTTATATATCTATATCTATATATATCTCCTCAGAAAAAATTCACCTCTATTACAGGGGTTTAGAAGTATCTAGAGATGAAGTGGATTTCATTAGAGGCAGGAAAATAATCTCAACTGCTCTTTCAGTTAGGTGGCAACGCTTTTCAGTAGTCCTTGAGAATGTCTGATGGCTTCACATACATATGGAGTTGATTTCAAATAAAATATTTTAGGTTCTGAAATTATCAGATAAGTCTTTTTTTCACTTCTAGTTTTCAAGTGGGATTGGAAGAAGTTCAGCATATAGTAAGAGAGGTGGTTTTTGCCGGGTTTCCTAACATTACAGATGAGGAGCTCTGCATACAGTAGTTCAAAACCTAGATAAAGAATCCAAACTTGTATTCTTATCAGAACCTTATAATTTTTTTTAAAAACTTGCCCCTAATCAAACTCTATTTTCTACCCAGTATCCTAAGTCAAGCAACTAGTATATATTTTTCTCTACCTGAATCAGTGTCATGACATTCACCAATATCCCTTTTTGGCTCAAGGAATGTAAATAGGATAAATATTGTGATACTGATGGCCCTTGCTTGTTATAATGGCATATTTGGGGGGAGAGGGGAGGAGTAATTCCCAGAAGCACTGTCTCATGTCTGGTTAGTCTTAGTATTGAGATTCTGTGTACATGGGGAGCATTCAGTCACTTTGGGATTCCCTCTGCCACTAATACGCAGACGAGCATGGGCCAGTCGTTATGAGGAGAGGTTACCAGACTGCTTAGCTGTTACAGTGAATGATGAACTTTAAGGACCTAGATACAGTAGAACCTCAGAGTTAGGAATAGCATGGGAAGCCCTGAATATCGGGAATATCAGGACGGTCCCTATAAAATCAGGACATCTGGTCACCCTAAGTATTCCCCCAACATCTTCCTCCTCTGGTGCCGAGAGTTTTTTCCCTCCTCTTTCAGTCTACTTTGTCCACTGGCAGAGACAGATGGGGGTAGAATAACTGAATCTGGACAGAGGAGTCATGGCTATAAAGAGGTCCCTTGTTATGTAGAGAAAGGGAAAGCAAGCAACAAGGGCAAATGTCACTGCATCCCAGAAACTGAAGTTATTATGGGCGTGCAGCTATGCTGAACTCCACTTCCATGTGGCAGCTCTTCCTTGTGCTTTATTCTGAAGCACCACTTAGGGTCTCATGGAGTAGTCCTTGCTCCCCAATGACATGAGTATAGAAAACAGGATGTACCCTTATATGCATTTTTTACAACACGGAAAAGACTCTGTTTTAGTCCATTACATAAATATTTGAGTTCTGATCTTGCAAAGATCTATGGAGAAACTTAACTTTACATACTCTTTGAGTAGTCCCATTGATTTTAATGGAACTGCTACTCGCAGTGTGTAAAATTAAATCTGAACACACAGTTTTTCTGGATTGGGACCATAACTGGGATTTGATGAATAAATGTAAGAAAATATTTATAACAATATATTAAAATATAATATGATCACTTGCAACTCATCATTGTAACACAAAAGGATACATACTTGCAAGGATAGTATCATGTGACAAGGATAAAAACATACGTTCTTTCTGTTAACACTGAACAATAACTGTATTAGAATAAGGCAGAAAACAGGGTTGCCATATCTCAATAGTATTGCAAGTCTCTTAATATTTGATGTTTTTGTCTTACAGCTGGAGTCATGCGATTATGAGAGACTCTCTGCTTTCTCTTTTTTTGAAAAGAGAACAAAAGACAAGAAAGCTTCTAGCTGTGATTCTGGAGAAAAGCTTGCTCTCAAGCCATAAGGGCTTAAAAACAGAAGGGAAATGAAAGAACCCAAATCTGTTTTAAAACAAAAACAAATGGGCTTTTAAGAAAACCCTCATGAATTTCAAGCCAATCTCATGGTATCTCAGGAGCCTGATGCATGGTTTTTGAACACTTGGCGTTGGCAATATTGGTATTACACCGAAAGCCACTCTCTCCCTTAATACCTCTGTTCTTCACCATAAAGCTTCTATCTAGAATCTTCTCAGTTCCCTTCCTCCTGGGTGTCTAGCTACAGATTTAAGAAAGCAGTACACTTATCTTCACAGACAGGCCACATCATTAGCATAAATTCAGTTTTTATAGCCCTGATTGTACAAATGCATATGTGAGCTGTCCAACTGAATTCAAGACCATGCATAAATATTGTTGGATCAGGGTCTAAAGTTTTGCATAGAGAAATATTTTATCCTGGTATCCAGTTAGGAACCTATACTTGGTGCAAGACCACTGGAACACTCTCAATGGAATGAAAAGGAAAAACTAATATAGGTGATGAGGAGCTGAGTCTAATCAGCATAGTAATGCTAATTCAGTCCATATTGTTACCTAATGGAAGCCAATGAGCTCATATGCAATAAACAGCCATAATCATAGAGCCTTAGCTCTGGAGAGCCCATAAGAGACATTATCCAAAACAGAAGCATATTTCTGTAATGCACATCCTACAAAATGAAACATAAGTAAACAGGAAGAATATTGAGTAGTAATTCTGCCAGACAGTCTTATTAAACATTCAAAGTGACTTAAAAGACCCTCTGATTCTGATCATCCTTATAAAATATGTGCCACAAACATTAACTTTAATTATTTTGGCTTTTCAGACTGTTTCCAGCTGCTCTCCAGCACTCTGGCTTCAGTGAACTGTGATGTACATCAGAGATCTCAGAGACCACCCACGTGCTCTGGGATGCACAACTAAGAACCAGCCCAGACTCATTGACATAGGGCAGCTGGGAGCAGCACACATTGATGTAACAATTCCACACTAATTTGTGAATTCATAATATTTCTTTTCTGTGAGGATTTTTGTTTGTTTGTTTGTTTTAAATATCCACCAGAAATCTCCACCCTAAAAGAGAACCAGCAAGTATGGACAGGAAGAACAAGTTTCCAGAATTTATCAAGGACAGTTTGGATTTTAAAATACAATAGGGGGAGGAAAAGAGAGAGAAAAAGAGAAAAAATATTAATACAACTTCCCTCCATGAGATAGTAGTTCAGGAAATCATGTTTCATTAAAAGCCCATCTTCATATTTGGGACTGTAATGAAACTTCTGAAAATACAGTTATGAGGCACATGTTCTCGTGAATGACTGTTCTGCATACCAACACTCAGTCACATGACAATGTGGTTTTTTTTAAATTTGCTGTTCCATAGTTGTCAGTCCTTATTATTCTACTTAAAATGTTTCAGCCATCCAATGAGGAAACACACAATAAATAGCAAATAGCAAACATTCTTTGCTTCAATACATTCAATCAAACATTGGACCAATAGTTACAAATACCTTTAACAGAAACCACAATGGCTCACAAATGAGTAACAAACAGGGAAAAAAGAAATGAAACTAAATATATAATTTAATGTGCTCCCCAAGATTAATTGAACTCTCTCTTTGTGAAACAGGATTAAATCACCATTGACCATTTCATGTTGCATGGATGGTAACCCAGTCAATGGTTCTAGCACTGATGCGTATGGTGTCATTACTAAAGATAAGTGGGAAAGGAGGTGTTATGAAAAGAAATTATCTGACTCTCTGTGGGGCATACTGGTAATAATTTTAATGGAAAATAATTTTGAAAAACCCATTTTATACTTAAAGGCTTACACAATTATATGCTGACACTTAATATTTGTATTTATAGTTTTCGTTCCATGTGATTATTTTGAGTGCTTAGGCTCAGTCCTGAGTATGTTGTATTACACACTCTTTGTTCATATCACTGCAATTCATTGCCAAGGGAAAGGAAATGCATAAATATTTGAAGTGTAATTCTCTTCATAAAGCTGAATGTCTGTAAAGGCACAAACATGCCACATATCAGCTAGCTGGCACTCATTTCTGCCAGCTATCATAGTGTGCTAGCTACTTAGTTTATTGAAAATTGGTTATAGCCATCAGACAAAACTAATTTTGGTTGCAAAATTTAAATTTAAATCTTGCTTTATCAGGTGGTGGTAACCTCTCAATAACCATTTTGCATTTTGCTTCAAACTTCAAACTTTCACTTTACAAAAAATAAAAATAAAAAATGCTTTTGAAAAGCTCTATTACCATAATTCTCCAGGAAGAGAGGGAAGCTTGAAGACATGATAGACTAGTTCTTTGGAAAAAGACCTTCTGTGCATTATGCATGTATATTACCTCATGCAATGGGGCCCAAAGGGGCCCTCAGTGGGGTTTTAGGTGCTACTTTACAGTAATAATATCAATCATTCTGAAAAATTTAAGCCATTTATAACATCAAAAAGACACAAGAAAGGGCAAAAACATTTTTCATTTCAATTCACCTCAGAAGATAGGGCAAACTAGATTATTCAGATGATTATATTTGTAATATGATTGTCCTTTTCTGTTGTGAGTACACAGGATAAAAATCTTTTTAGTTACCAGCACCACCCATAGAAAGCTAATGATGCACCTGTCTAATGAATGTAGTTTGTCTAAGCAATAAGTGAACAAGCTTCATTTTTCAAGACATTTTGTCTCCAATTGTTGTGTGCAATTGTTTTTTCATAACATGAGGAGCACTTGTAGGGCAAAGGGAAGCAACACTAACATTAAACTACAGTTAAAATAATTAATAGTCTAGTCATAATACTAAAGCCTAAAATCTGTCATTTTTCATGCTCTGATTTATCAGCTACTGTGTTTGCAAAATATGATTTCTGTTACCAAAGGGACCATAACATGATATTACACAGCATGAAAGCACTCAATCTTTGGGGCTCATTCTACTACAACATCTCATCTTCTAAGGGATTGGTATGCCAAGAGGAGTCAGGAAATCAATGTTCCCATCTTTCTTAAAAAGTTTTTCCATTTCCAAGTTTAAATCGGACACAATTCTGCCCACTGAACCCTGCATATATTTCAGTTTGGTTTGGCCTACAGAACATTTTTCTCTTTGATGAAAAATCATTTAGGGATTATAAATATAATATAACAAAAATCAAGCACACTCATTGTCCTCATTTTAAAAAATGGACTTCTGAGATTCAACTTGAAAGGACAAAGATTACAAGGACAAGGTGGTGTGTGTGTGTGTGTGTGTATATATATAATACACACAAATGTATTTAGAAAAACAAAATAACGAAGCCCTAGGGCATTATCAATAATGCACAGTAGAATGCTATAATCTGTGTTTGCCTTAGTGTTTTCTTATTATTCTCAGAGATAGAAGACCTTCATACCTTATAATTCTGAAATTACTGAGGATTCAAATTAGCAAAGCAGGCACATATCTGATTCTGACAGACAGTCATCCACTCTACAAAGCTACCAAGCTTCACAGAGTCACAGATAAATGTACAACAATTATTTATTAGTAAATGCAGGGGATGGAGAAAAATATTGTTAATCTCATTTAAAAAAAAAGGAGGGAAGGGTCTTATGGGTTTTTGCTCTCCACAAAGCATTTTACTCAGAAGTATACATAGTTTAAAAGCCACAGAGTGTCTCTAAATTCTAAAGTAGCCAGAGAAAAAGGCCTAGTGAAAGATAAGGGCAAAGAAGCAGGATAGTTGTCCCTGAGAGCTGTGAATAGTTTCTAGCTGGCTACAGAACTGCCAATAAATAAGAGGAGCCTACAATGGAGATAGACAGATTTTTGGGATAGCCCCCAGAAAATTAGGTAGCCAACTCCAGTCCTCAGTCCCACTCCTGTGAAAGCCAACATAACAAGGAGAGGCCCCTTGCAGAAGGGATTTTTAGGAAAGAAGTCCCAGAAGTTTTGAAGCTGCGTCTTGGGTGAAATTCTCAACCCATTGTAGTCATTGGGCATCTTGCTACTGATTTAAATAAGAAAGTATTTTACCCTAATCTTCTATGTATCTATGGGTATGTCTACACCAGAAAAACTTAAGTCAACTTTGTTAAGTTGACTTAATAAGGTTGACTTTAAGTCGACTTAAAGTCGACCTTATTAAGTTGACTTAACAAAGTGGACTAAGTCAACTTAAAGTTTCAGGACTTCTTAGAAAGCTGGACATGCACAAGTCCACTGTGGACAGATACAATGCACCTGAGGGTGCTGACAGAGTCAGCTGATGTAATTGCAATGTCATTGGCCATTATCTCTGAAAACCCGTGGCACTTGTGGGAAGTCCCATCTGATGGAAAAAGGCAAATATAGTGCCCATTTTCAAGAAAGGCAAGGATGAGGAGCTGGGGAACTATAGACCAATCAGCTTCACCTCTGGAAAAATCACAGGTTCTCAAGGTATCCATTTTGAGGCACTTGGAAGAGAGGAAGGTGATCAGAAACAGCCAGCATGGATTCAGCAATGGCAAGTCATGTCTGACCAACCTGATTGCCTTCTATGATGAGATAACTGACTCTGTGGATGTGGGGAAAGTGGTAGACATGATGTACCTCGACTTTAGCAAAGCTTTTCACACAGTCTCCTACCGTATTCTGACCAGCAAGTTAAAGAAGCACAGGTTGGATGAGTGGACTATAAAATGGGTAGAAAACTGCCTAGATTATCGGGCTCAACAGTTAGTGATGAACAGCTCGATGTCTAGTTGGGAGCCAGTAACAAGTGGAGTGCCCCACGGATTGGTGCTGGGGCTGGTTTTTTCAACATCTTCATTAATGATCTGGAGGTTGTGGTGGATTGTACCCCCAGCATTAAATGATTCTAAGCTGGGGGAAGTGGTAGATATACTGGAAGACAGGGATAGGATTCAGAGTGACCTAGAGAAATTAGAGGATTGGGCCAAAAGAAATCTGATGAGGTTCAACAAGGACAAGCACAGGTTCCTGCACTGAAGATGAAAGAATACTATACACTGCTACTAACTGTGGACCAACTGGTTATGCAGCAGTTCTGCATAAAAGAACATAGGGGTTATAGTGGACAAGAAGCTGGGCATGAGCCAAAACTATCCCCTTATTGTGAAGAAGGTTAATGACATATCGGTCTCCATTAGTAGGAGCACTGCCAGCAGATTGAGCGACTTGATTATTCTCCTTTATTTGGCACTGGTGAAGCCTCATGTGGAGAACTGTGTCCAGTTTGGGGGCCCCCACTACAGAAGAGAAGTGGACAAATGGGAAAGAATCTTGATTTAGGAGCTGGAGCACAGGACTTGTGAACTGATAATGAGGGAACAAGGCTTGTTTAGTCTACAGAAGAAAAGAATGAGGGGGGATTTGATAGCAGCCTTCACCTACGGGGAAAGAGATTCCAGGGAGGATGGAACTAGACTGTTCTCAGTAGTCGTAAATAACAGAACACAGAACAATAGCCCCAAGTTGCAGTGGGGGAGTTCTAGGTTAGATATTAGGAAAAACCTTTTCATTGGGATAATGGTGAAGCATTGGAATGGGTTACCTAGGGAGGTGATGGATCCTCCATCCTTAGAGGTTTCTAAAGTGTGGCATGGCAAATTCCTAGCTGAGGTGGTTTGGTTGGGTTTTCTCCTGCTTTGAACAGGGGGTTATACTAGATAACCTCTTGATGTCCCTTCCAACCCTACTCTTCTATGATTCTATGAAGGATGACTATTAACTCCAGCATAACAAAAACATGAGTTCCATGAAGGTAGAGCTACATAATGTTTCCTTTAAAGTTTACTTTTAAAATCTTATTTTTATTATTAATATTTGAATGTACACTACAATTAAACCAAATGCTATGAAAACAATATCAAATGATAAGATAAAAATAATACATCAGGTTTATAGTATTATGTTGAAGATGTTGCAGGGTTGTATACGACTCGTCCATTTATGATTATCAGCATTATGGCACCAATTCAGCAAGCCAGCCTAATTTAGCAAAGCATATTAACATGTGTTTAGGTCCCATTGATGTTAATGTAACTTCACCCATGTTATGCTTAGCTACTTTGCTGAACTGGAGTCTTGAATTTATTTAGCTATCTACGGATTAAGTAGGTCAAAGATTTTGATTTGTCAATAAGTAAAACTTCAGTTGTGCAAGCACCTGAGCATATGTTTACTTTGAACTCAATGAAGTTACTCTCTTAAGTAGAGTTACTCATGGACAAAACTGTCTGAAGGATCAGGGGTAAAATCATAGACCTGTTTGTTAACAATTGTCCTTTCCCATATGTGTATCTGCTTAAAAGTATGCCTGTAGATTAATAACAAGTTACAAAATGTTTTGCAGGCTACCTTTTCACAACAGTGCAGTTATAAAAAATTAAACAGTATTTAATGAACAATACTCAGACCTAACAATGATAGAAGAGAATAATCAGACAGTGCAGATTGCAACTCTAGCCTTTAATCTTCATTAAGGTTTCAAATAGAAGCATCTAAAATAAGATTCAAGTGGATGATGAAATTATTTTTGTTTAATGGATAACAATCATAATTCCTTGTAGCAATGATTTTGCAACTATTTTGTTCTTTTTCTGTGAGTAATATATCTTAATAGGTTTTACAGCAATTTAGGGCACAAGACAAAGCACCTGGTGAAGACTAATTTACAAGAATGTTGCTCCTGAGTATGTGTACCATATCCATAAATCTAGAATATATAAGGGTGTAAGCACTTTGTCCTACTGTTATACAAAAATCCTGTAAAATCCTTTAAAATAAATGTACATTTCTAGGAAAAATAACAAAATTTCTTATGCCAAGTTGCACTTTTCTAAGGAATTGCTTGTTTGCCAATTACTAACCTCTGCATAAGACTTTTTTTCTTGCTTGCTTGTTTTTAAAAATGGACTTGCTTTGCTTAATTAAGGAACTGCTTTTTCACTGAAAACGCTTGTGAAATCCCCAAATATACGGTGCCCCAGAGTCCAGGAGATATTTCACACCATGGAGATAGTTTCATTAAAATCATGAATGAAGAGAGATTTCATATATAAAATCTAAATAGACTCGATTAAAAAAAACAAGTACTAACTGATAAAAAAGTTCATAAGTACATAGTATATAAATATAGGGTGTGATTTAATTTTGGAAATTACTGGTTGAAAACAATGATCACTCCACGGCATCTTTTCAAAAGATCAGTTATGTTTCTTTTGATTAATAGGTGTGAACCCACCTTTCAGTTAACATACCTATAAACATAAGCCCACACCGAAATCTAAAGGTGTGTATAAATATGTCCAGGAGTCTCCTCTCAGCACTGTTTTGGGTAACTCTCTCTCTCTCTCTGTTTGTGTGTAACTTATTTAATGGGATGTTATGAAGGTCAAAATTATAACTGGGTTTTTAAAAAAGAGCTAGATATTTTCATGGAGCTAAGCATGTTAGCCAAGATGGTCAGGGATACAACCTATGATGAGGGTGACCCTAAACTTCTTACTGCCAGAAGCTGGGAGGGGAAGACTGGTGAATCATTCGTACTGCCCTATTCTGTATACTCTCCCTAATGTTCAGGCACTGTCCACTATCAGAAACTGGATACTTAACTAAATGGACCAATGGTCTGATCCAGAAACTCAATGTCATGTTCTTATGAGGGCACAATTTAAATTAATATATATGATAAAATATTTTATTCCCATTCATATTACTCAGAAAATGCTGAGTTGGTTATGCTCACACTTTCCAAAACACTTCACATCTGAGCTGAGATCGAGCATAATTTCAGTTTGAAGGGAATTTAAGAAAAGTCTTCATAGCTGACAAATGAGGTTACAGTAGAAGTCACATCTTAAACTTTAATGTAGACACTCCCTAATTGTGAAAGCTATATTTTATCATGCTATTGTAAAACAGGATTACATTAGCAGTTAATAAAATAAGCAATAAAGCCACCTCATTTCCACTTTATGTCCCAGATGCAGAAGAGATTATTTTGTCCTTTTCGGCATGGATTTGGTATATGCAGAATTGAGCAACTTTCTTTAGGCTGAAATTTGTTTGGGTGTGCCAAGGATGAGGAAAATTACAAGAGGTTCTGACATGACATTAAGCTACTCTCACATCAGTCCTGGCCCTTCATCTTATATCTATTTGTGCATTTTAAAGTTTTCTGGCTAATTGCACAGGAGAGAAAATTTGTATTTGGCTGATAGGTACAAAAATTGTAAAATATATTTTTTTTACCTCATCTAGATGAAACACACACCAAATAGTAAACAGTATGGCCATTGAAGGTCTGGCTGGCTAGCCACCTATTTTGAGCAGTATGCATAGAAATAACAGTCAGGAAAATATGGTCTTAGCACTGAACTAGAAGGAACAGATAGGCAAAAATGTTGAGCACTCCAACTGCTCTCTTTTCCAGATATCTCCAAAATATCATGACCTCTGGAGCACTATGCAATTTAACTAAATTAGACTGATTGATAATCTTCAAAATTTCATAATACTCCATTCAATAGCCTCATGTCCTTCTAATGAACTCTGTGATTACTATCTGCCTCTTTTCATAGAAACAGTCATAAAATCAATTAAATGTGACATGCAGAATGACACCAGCAAATTCAGTATTCCAGCAATTCATGCTGCAGTCAGGAAAAGCATGCAAATAGGAATTACTGAGACTTCCCAGTTCCCATGTAAAAGCATGCTGATAATGACTGTTGTTAATTGTTTTTTAAATCAATCGGTGGACAGCCAGAAACATCACCTCCCATGGATCTTGGACTATGTGCAATGGATATAGAATCTTATAAATGTAGGACTGTAAGGAACCTTGGGAAGTCCTGTCCCCTGCACTGAGACAGGACCAAGTATACCTCGATAATCCCTCACAGGCATTTGTCCAATTTATTCTTAAAAGCCTGCAGTGATGGGGATTTTATTATCTCCTTTGGAAGCCTATCCCAGAACTTAACTACCCTTCTCATTAGAAAATGTTTCCTAATAGCTAACCTAAATCTCACTTGCTACATATTAAGCCCCTTACCTCTAATCCTACCTTCAGTGGACACAGAGAACAACTGATCATCATCGTCTTTGTGTATCTGAAGATTGTTGTCACTTCCCCCCTCATTCTTCTTTTCTCAAGACTTAACATGCCTAGCTTTCTCAGCCTTTCCTCTTAAGGCGGCTTTCTACCCTTTTATAAATTTAGTTTCTCTCTTCCGGACTCTCAAATTTGTTCATGTCTTTCCTAAAGTGTGACACCAAGAGCTAATACTAATACATTCCAGATGATAGAAGCCTTTTTTGCAAATGCTTCACATTATTGTCTCATATTCAGTTTGTGATGCTCTGTAACTCCCAGAACATTTTCAGCAGAACTGACACCTAGCCAGTTATTCCTCATTTTGTAGTTATGCATTTGATTTTTTTCCTTCCTAAATATTTTGTTCTTGTCCCTAGTGAATCTTATCTTGTTGATTTCGGACTCATTCTCCAATTTGCCAAAGTCATTTTGAATTCAAATCTTGGTCCTCCAAAGTGCCTGCAGTTCCTCCCTATGTGAACACTCGGAAATTAAAGAGAAACTTTCTCTCCACTACAGAAAGTAAATTATCTATATCTACATTAGGCAGAGTCTGAAACTCCTAGGTAAAGTCTTCATATGGTGTATGGTGTAAATTTACATTAAATCCATTGTGGAACTACACAAATTTACAGTAAGTTGGGGGTTTGGACTATCATGTACAGCAAAACTACCCTATAATTAAATTCTCCCTATATTTGTGGATCAGAGCTTAGGCTTTTCTGGGCCAGAAACTCAAATAATCCAGAGCGAAGTGATGCAGACCTAAAATATGATAACATCATATTTCTGAGGTCAAATCATCCACTGAAGTTATTTGGTAAAGCATTGAAGCAAAGAAGATGTGGCCTATAACCTTTATTTTATCTTGTGTTTCTTAAATACTATATACTGAGTATCAAAAAACACAACTTTTTTATGACTGGAGCTGGCTGAAAATTTGTGTGATAAATCATTATTTATTGTCGTTGTTGGAAAAAGCCAGTTTATCAAAACTGGGAAAGCATTAGGTTTTGACTAATTCCCATTTTAAAAAGTTTCAAATGTTCAAAAGGCCCCATTTTGATATTTTGGAAATGGAAAGTTTCCAATTTTTGATTCCAAACCCATTTTTATTTCAAAATTTAAGTTAATTTCTATACAAAGTGTTTTTAAAACTTAAAAGATTGAAACTAACAAAACTTTTTGAAATGATCAAAACTAATTATTTGATTGACCCAATCAAAAAATGGGAGTGGGAGATGCAAAATTTTTTCAGATTTAAGAGAATAAGTGGGACAGTTTCTGAACTCAAACCATCATAAATCCAGAGTAACTTTCCTGAAGCAATTGGAATTTCTCCATATTATACATATATGACATCCAAATTTGATCCGATACCTGTTAATACACAGTATAATGGATTTCGGTATATAATTCAGATTCTTAACGTTGCATCATTTTATGTAGTTTTTAAATGAAATTATTATTTGAAAAACAAAAGACAACCTTTTGTTGTAGACATTGCCTCTCTGAGCATTGATAGGGCCCCTTTATCTGAATGTTATTTAATGACTGTATCTAAGGGGATCATTATGTCAGAGCATGTACATTGATTTCCTAATCCAGTCCATCAAAGCTGCTATGATCTGGCAACAACATAGGCAACAGCAGTTCAGGGTTCATCATACAGCTCTGAAAATGTGTTTTCAAGTCTCTTGATGTGAGAATTTCCTCAGTCCTGAAGCCCAATTAATTTGAGGAGACTGTCAACAAATATGTCATTTGAATTTGCATTTTTGGGGTTGTGGACACCTGTCTAAAACATGGAATGAGATCATCAGCTCATTTACAAAGGGCAACAGATGGTGAAAATTTGCATTTGATATCAACTTGGGCTTTTCTGTGTCCCAATGCCAATTCTCTAAGCCACCAAGCCCCAAGAAATAATCACTACAAACCAAATATAGTTTTATGAATAATACTTGGTTTGAGCCCATGTATAGCAAACTTTCACCCAGTGAAATTATATATAGAACCACTGGAAAATGAGTTATAATGGAAATAGGCCACTACTTCTTTCCCAGTCCCATAATGAAAATGGTAGGGTTCATCAAAAATTTTCTGTGAGACTGGGTTTTTTTTAATGAAAAATTGGGTGTTTGATTAAACAAAATATTTTTGAATAAAAGGTGTCTGTTTTTTGTTGATTTTTTTTCAGCAATGCAAATGCCCTCAAACTGAAATATTCCGATGTGCCATGCTGCCGCAGCGACTTACAACAGGTCTAGTTAGTCTTCCTTATTTCCAGTCTTGTCTAAAAACTCTCTAGCTGCATCATAGCACCAATGATGCACAACTTTCCCATTCCAAGAAGTGGAATCATGGTGCACCATGAGAAATGTAGTATGACCAGATACCTTGGCCTATAGAGGAGAATGGGCACTCGAGGAATCCAAACTACAACTCCCATGTGTCACTACAGCAGTATTTCCCAATCAAAATCATTTGGTGTTTGGCTTTTTCATACCAGCCCTAGAAAACACATACCTAGTTGTTTCATGTCATTAATTGAGAACAGCTAGTAATCTAAACTCATTCTATGCATCTGGTAATTCCAATGGTCAAGTTCTAATTACATCCTGATGGCCTTGACACACACTAAAATTATTCTAGGTGCAAAAATCAATGGCCAACTGTGACATTTTGGGGTTCAACCCAGACTAGAAGGGGGCTGTGTTACCTTCAGCCCAGAAACTCTGGGTGACTTAAAATGCTATGTTGCCATGTCTCACAGCTCTGCCCCAACAGCCAAAAACAAGCATGCAAGTCCCGTCTTCACTTATACTAGCCTCAATTACTGCTTACAGGGAGACCTCAACGTCCCCTTCCAGTCCCGGATTTCACCAAACCTGTCTGCCCCGTGGTGTCCAGCCCTGTCTCTGAACACTCACAGAAGTTATTGTTTGTTGATCCTTTAAAAAGACAATACACTGCAGCCCGTTAGCCTAACTGGGTTAACACACTCTCCCCTTCAATCAGTGCACCAAACTAGCTTACAGTAAAACTAAAACAAGTTTATTTATCAAGAGGACATAGGATTAAGTGAAACCAAGTATAAGGAACAAAGAGGGAAAGAGTTACAAGGAAACAGAAGCAAAGCTATGCTTCTAAGACTAAAATCTCATTTAACAAATTAGATTCTCTTATTCAAAGAGGTGTTTTTCACCACATTTCTTCTCCAGCATAGCCGACTAGACTGCTTGGCTAGAACCCTTCATAGATCTCAAAAAGTTCAGGCAAAGTATGTCAAAATGTCCCTCCCCACCCCTTTTTACCTTCCCATAGTTTACTGACTCTGATTCAAGAGGCCGAAAGGCTTCATGGCGGTGCAGCCTTCATTCCCCATAGCGAGTGTGAGGCGGTAATCTTTCTCACACTTGCTCTCCTACTCACTTCATTTACCTTGCCTATAAATATACCGTTATCATCTTTCTTAACAGCCAGGCTGATCAAAGAATATACTTTCCTTTGCCTAAGGCAAACTGGGTTTATGCATTCTTGGCAAACCCTTTTAAGAACATAATTCCAGTACACATTTATAACTCTTTGTGTACCCCGTACGTACATCACACACCGATTTTGGGACTAATGTGTTGCCAGTTTGCATATGATCCTTACTTTTTACCTTTTAGATACAAACTATGACAATGGTGTGTTAGGTGTAGTGAGTGTGCCAGGCCTGAGAGGAGTTGCTGATACACAGTAGTGAACCACCAATGAGCTTTGGTGTCATCCTCCCTCCCCCGCCACAACTGTGTGGCACTTATGGTCCATGTCTTTCCCTAGGCATGCTTCAAGTGCTTTGAAATGCGAAAGCACTTGGTACTCTAGCTAGCTTCCTCCTTTTTGTGGTTGAAGTGTTACAAAATGCAACATTTTTCCCCCTCCTTTTTAGTAAATACATACTTTGCTTGTCCTATGACACTCAGGTGTTTGAGCTGCATGTGGTCCTTTGTAGCCTATTCTTTCAGTAAGGGGGACATTTAGGGGCCAGCTGGAATGGGAGTGGACAAGACTGTAGTACCGTAGATATTCCCACAAGCCCCATAAAGGTAATAGCAGTGAAAGGAACAGTTTAGCTCCTGAATGATGATGAACATCAAAGGAATTTTCCCTCAATCTCTGTGTGGGTGCTACTAAATCCCCAGCTAAGATTTCAATCTTACTTCCGCTGAAGTCAATGGCAAAACTCCAATTGACTCTAATGGTGGAGAATCAGGCACTAAGGTAGGATCCTAACGAAGCTAAATATTGCTGGGGAGATCATTCTCAATATTGCGGTCTGTTAATTCCTTTGCAGACTATGGAACATCACATTCTACATGCTAACTTCTGAAGAACTGGCTGTCAAATGAACTGAGTATAGTCTTAAATGTATAATAATGAAAAATACTCCCTTACTATTATTTATTATACATGCTGCATAGAATCCATCAAATTGCCTCTGTTGCCTCAATGTGTCCCAGCACAAATTTGGCATGCTCCCTATTTTTGGCATTGTTTAATTCCCTGGGTCATTAGTTATATAATTGTAATGATTTTCTCCTGGCGAGATTGGTGTTATCCATCTCTTCTTCTTTTTCTCATCACCTCTTTAGTAATGTTAGAGCATAGAAGGGAACATGCAACTCCCTGAGGGTGCCATCTGGTACTGCCATGTATGGAGAGAGCTAAATTCATGACATATTGTATGAGACTTCTTACTCATTAGTTACTGATTCTTTGGTTTTTAATTCATACCATTACCTATTCCTTGGTTATTCTCTTCATCTTCTTACTGTCTTTCCTTTATGCAACGTCTGAGGACTCCAGAGGGTGGAGTAACAGCTGACAAGAAAAGAAGTGACACACTAAAGGTTTTAGTAGATTAGGAATAATATTGTGAATGTATGAATAAATCATACAGGATTAACATTCAAAATGTATGCAGTGACTGACATAAGCAATACTGGAAGTGATCACCAAATGTATATTTACATAACTGGAAAAAACCTATGTCAGTCACTTGTTGACCATGATGAACTCATTATAATGTACAGTTTTTTAATGTTAAAGAATACATCTTTTATATTTAAATAACGCACATTCTTGGAGCTACCAGATCCCTTCCCAAAAGAGTTAAACTCCAGCGTGTTTCATGCAAATGAAAACTTGAAACAATTTGAAAACTGCCATTTAAATTTTATTAATGGCCATACACTGAACACAATCTGCAGGCACAGTTCCTACTGAAGATAATGGGAGTGCTGTACATAGAAGAAAAAAAGACAGTGTATAGCCTTATATTTGTAGTTGGGTCTACTTTAGGCTCATTTACATAAACCAGTTTGTAATTATTTTTCTTATATTATGTAGTACCATAAATGTGCATGGTGTTTTATATCCAAATATTAATCTTGTCAAGTAATTGTTCATGAAATTTGATATTAATTAGTCTTAATAGGGCAATCTACGGTATGATTTTGCACATTATAATACGTTATGTGCTTTCACCTGTATATATTGAAAACAAAGGCTAAGGTTTCACAAGCCCCAGACAAAGGGGTTGGTGAATGGTGAGCTGCTCAGAGGTTTATTTCATATGGAATTATAATCGGAGACCGTACAGCAGCACGATTTGCATATTTTGTTTGATGACATTTTAGGATTCTTTCTTCTTCCTTTTCGTGTTTCCACAGTCAACATTTCTTTCTGTTCGAAAATATATTGTGTTTCAAAAGAGAAGGAAGAGGGAATGAAGGCATAGGGAAGGATTCATAAAATGTGCAAACATCCACGATCTAGCACAAACACTACCATAAGATTCAACCAGGGGTGTAGCCATGGGTAGGCCAGGACCCACCCACGTGGCCCTGAGGCCCACCCACCTTAGCCCCTGGCCATGGCACAAGCTTCACCGCTGCGGCCGCAGGGCTGCCCAGCCGCTAGCGGCCACGAGCAGGGCAGAGGTACAAATGCCCTGGCAGCTGCGGCTGCAAGCAGGGTAGAGGTGACAGTGTCAATGTCTCTGCTCCACTCACGGCTGCCACACCCCACAACAGTGAGCACAGCTGAGGCGCCACGGCCTCTGCCCCGCTTGCAGCCTTTAGCCGCTGGCTGCTGACTGGCCCCATAGCTGCAAGACTGCTCCCAGCCCAGGCGCTGTGGCTGTCCCTACTTCCCTCGGGGGCAAGAAGGAGGCACAGGTTCTAGTCACATGACTGGAAGCTGCCTTGGCCAGGCCCGGCCAGAAAACGGGCTGGCTACTCTCCTGGATTCAACATACACTGCACAAATTATGCTGATACTCACTCCAGCAGTTCTCAGGCCTAATATTAATTATATTTAATCTCATTCATTAGGAAAGAGATGTTTTCAAATCTGGTAATCTCACTCAAATCAACATACCAGATGTAGCAAATAATTACTGCTCTTCCAGTTCACATCATTAATACTTTCGCTGTTAAGTTTGATCCCATTACCAACTAATGTGCATTAGTAATAGTCATTATGAAGATAATGGCACCCAAAATACGAATCATTAGTAGTCACAAGATATATGTCTTGATAGAGCCATATTTAGAAGTAAATCCTGGCCTTACGGTTCAGAGTCACAAAGCAAATATAGAGTCCGGGAGCCAGAATGGTATCCTGTAAAAGAAGTGTCCAGTCTTCACTGGGAATAAAAAGTCCCTTGTGGGACCAGCTGCTCATGCATCAGGAAGTTGTTGGTTTTTCATTATCACAGAAGTAAAATGCTCCCTGATGATGCAGCCATTTTGAATTGCCCATCCACGGAACATATTTGCCATGTGACTGCCCACACCCTTTTCACACTTCCCCTGCCTCTCATTGAGATTTTAAGGTGGATACATCTGTTTCTGTATGCTCAGGTGGCACCACGCAATTGCATCTACACTATGCAAATCAGCATTTCTGCTCCTGTTTTGAGCATCGTCCACTTTGTGCTCATGTGCACGCACTGGCAAAGTCTGCCCTCAGTCTTTTGATTATAACTTCTCGGAAAATGTTAATCTTTCACATTCCTTCAGCACATGGACTAAATCTCTCTTATAAGCATTTATTGTCAACCTATCATTCATGGGCCCAAGTCAGTCTGTTGCTACCCAACACTAGAAAATCTGCCTGACATGGGACAGATGCTAACTTCTGAAGATCATCATCAGCTCTTACTCCTTTAGTAAAAGGAGCAGCTCTGGTTGATAGGTAAAACCAGGGGTATAGAAAGTGGTGTCCTGGCCATAGACCCAAATGGTGTAGTCACACTTCGAGTTATGCAGGGAGTAATTGCTATAGCTTTGTGACTGTCGACTGTGATTCCTCCTTTAATAAGTCCATCTAGGAGGCACTCACAATTTTGCTGCCTGTTTTTGGGTATAAGATTTCTTCTTATTAATTATCATAATTATTTTTATTTCTTAATCATATTATAGTCACACTGGAACATCTGGATACTGCTTGTGTTAGACTCTGTACAAACGCAGAGTCAAAGACATTCCCAACTCCAGAGATGATAACTCCTTGGTGAAGATGAAAATGACTGAAAAACAATACATAATTCCAGCCTTAGTGGAGAGAGTCTCAGCTGGTCCAAATTATCCTATATCCATTAATCAATGGAGCTATACCAATTTGCACAATCAGTTGAGTCATCGGCCCATATTTTCCAGATTATTTTCATTCTAATTTAAATAATGGAATACTGAATGTATAATATCTATTAAACATTATTTGAAACAATAATACAGGGAGTGAATGTGTATTCATTCTTGAAAAGGTTTGTTTCCATTCATTCTTCTGTACATCAGCCTCTGTTTCCCCCTTGGCTTTTTCCTTTCCATTTAGCTTTGCAAAGCACTGTGACATTACACAAATCTTTTTTTTTATTTACAGCTGTCCTTTCCCTTGCTCCCCTACTCTCACAGTTTCTGCATGACACGTTCTTCTCCCTTGATTACTTTTGCTTTCTGCCACATCTTTTGTTTCTTAATTCTGTTCTGTTTCTTAAGTCCTGTTGCTGGACTAAAATCCACTTTTTTTGTGAAGCCAGACCCCTTTCTCATCCACCCTTAAAAAACATCATTTTGTGCCAGCCAAGCTGACAGACTTGCCATGTTCTCATTTACAAATGTCATGGCAGGACTGGCTAACCTTCTGCTTCAGTTCTGAATACTACACTGACACAGAACTCAAGTGTTCAAATAACTTATATATGGCTGCATTGTTTCTTCTTATTCCTTCTCCACGTTGGTTTAGTAGTGAAAACTGGTGAAATTTTAGCATGAGACACGTGTTCTTGGGGGCCCCACTCTTGCTTGTGTTGAAATTAATGGTAGAACTCCAATGAGGATCAGTCCTTAAGGAGGCAAAACCAGATAGGAGATGTTTTCTCATCCTGGCCTCCATTTTTCCAGTCTACTGCAACTTGTGGATATTTCCTCTCCAGATACTCAGTTTTAAACCTTAATCCTGAAATTTAATGCACTGATTTTAATGGGGCTTTGCATAGGCACAGGCATTAACCTATACAGATCTGCTTAACAGATCAGAGCCCCAGTGTTTACTTTAATGAAAGTCCTCAGGTGCCGACTCTACCATGAGTTGTCCGATAGTACATATACCAAATGATATGCCAGGAAGTCACAAATTTAATGTGCTGGAGAATCAAAATATAAGCCCATTTTATGGCCTCCTAAAACTTTTCCCTTCAGAAACGTCTTCCTTCCAACAGAAATTTGAGGGTTGCTGGCCCTAATAACCTACTAACCTGAAAACAAACATGCTCCAGTGACGCTGAAATAAGTGGAGTTGAACAAACCGCAGCAATGTTTTTTTTTTTTCCCCGTTTTCCTTTGCCCTAATGAAAAAAGAATGAGAGTGTGTGGACATACCAAGTTAAATTGTATATAAATAATGGACACATTGAGCATGACTTAGGGAAGTCAAGCATTCACACCCCTTGTCCGAGTTCCCTCTGGAGCTCCGTGCAATAAATATATATTCTGCCTATGAAAAAATAAAAACAAAGGAGATGGAGTTGAATGGAGAGGAAGCACATCTCATTCTTCATTACAAAGAAGTGGGATAGCAAAGCAATGTTGCTGTGTTCTGTGGTTCATCTGAGGCCACTGCACAAAAACAATATGCACTCAAGCCACTGAAGGCAATTGGCACTAACTGTATAGAGATGTTAGGAGCCATCAGGAAATCCTTGACTAACATACAAGAATCTCCTAGGGTCCAATCCAATGCCCATTGAAGTCAATGGAAAAAGTCCCATTAACTTCACTCGCTATTGGATTAGGCTCCTAAAAAGCACACCTAATTGCACCATAGTTTTAAGCTTGAATGTAATTGACAAATTAAGAATGCCCTTTTTCATGCATTTAGTTGTAATCTCACTACATTAAGGTAATTATTCTGAATTTTCCCCCTTTAACTAATAAAAAAAGGGATAGGACATTTGAATTTCCATTCACTAAATGCTAGTTGTGAAGGATTACTGATAAAAAAATTCAACTATCCAGCCAAATTCTCTGGTATAAATTGGTGCTGCTCCACTGAAGTGTTCATCAGATCAACTAGATAAAGAAAAAAAACTGTCAGAAGGAAAGATGTGAATTTGAATAGCCAGGAGACTGATATTTTTGCAAGCATGGGCTCCCAGATATAGGAATATATATCCTTA
Organism: Pelusios castaneus; assembly: GCA_007922175.1. Lineage (NCBI taxonomy): Eukaryota > Metazoa > Chordata > Testudines > Pelomedusidae > Pelusios > Pelusios castaneus. Next base: position 17,766,890 of record ML685770.1, read on the forward strand.
AGAAAGACAAACTTCCATTGACCTGAATGGCAGCTCAGCTATTGTAGGGAGAGAAACCTCAGTACAGTAACTTTCTATGATGCATTTCTGTGTTAATATTATGACTGCTTCAATTTATGGATTGGCACAATAATACACACACAATTAAATGGCCATAATGAAATACCATATGTGTGAAAGAATGGAGATGATTAATCACATGAAAGTCACTAAATGCTTGATCACTTCATCAAGTCATTAATCTACTTTCCAGAAATATCCCTGCCATATATATAGTCAATTAGAAGCATTTTAAATGATCAGTTCTCAGTATATATCTATATGATTAGATCAATACTAAGCTTAATTTAGGTTTTATATACTAGTAGGCATTTAGGGAGATTTTAAAGTAGACTGAGTTTTTCCTTTTTATAAAACAATTTCTGTGAAACAAATACTTTAGATTGTGTATTGGACAATATATGTGATCATTAAACACTGCAAAAGTATTTTGTATTGACAGCTTCCATACTGTGTTCTCTTACCCCTGGGATTCTGAAATTATTATGAAAACTGAAGAATGTTTTCAAGCTATATTTTTAACATTTTTCAGTTATAATTAGAGTCATTATTACATGAATAACATTTTAACACATTGTTTTTTCTGTACTGTTGTTCTTTACTGAATTGAATCTATACTGCTCAATAGTGTATCATAGATTCTCTCATGCTAACAGAGATTATCTGTCTAGATCCAGTAGTAAAAGTTTGTGCCATGACACATGCCTGCTGACCTCTCAGGGATTACATTTTCCAACACAAATTGTTATCAACTATCATTTCATTCATGATTGAGCACTAAAAAAACCCTAAAAATCTTCTCCCAAACATCTCCCTAGCCCCAGCTGCCTCTTTTGCCTATATCTAGAGCAGTTTCTGGTTTGGAATTTAGACCCATATTGGCATGCCAGGATATTGCAACAAGTCTGGACTGTCTCAAAACACAGAACATCCTAATACCATTGTGATACACGCTAACATATTTTGCACAAATAGAAATTGACTCTGACTCTTAAGCTGTTTCATTCTTTTAAATATCAGGGAACTGACTGGTGGAGCTCCAGAAGCTCTGATTAGACCAGATACACTATTTAAGCCAGAAAGAGACAGGAAGTTGTCTGTTCAATCAGGTAGATTCTGACTTGCTGCTTGCCAGCCTCATCCCTGTTTCTTGATTTCAGCCCTGCCCAGCCGTGTTCTCTCACTTTGATTCTTGATTTGACTCTCTGTCTCTGATCCCAGCTCTGAATCTTGACTCTGGCATCCAGCCACTTATTTTGGGCCTGACCTTCAATTCTGATTCCTGGCTCTGACGCTGGTTTGGCTCTGGCATCTGGCTTCTGCTTCTAGTTCTGACCCTGAGTTCCATTTCCTGGCTCCTGATATGTGCTCTGACTCCTGACATACACCAGCCAGGAAAGGTGGCAGGCACAGAAATGGGAGCATGGTGTGTTCTCTCCAAAGATGGTGTAACTGTGATATGAGGTATGCTACCTAGAGACACCCCCCCCCCCGAGGAATTTTGATCAGTGTCAACTTCTGTAGCATACCCATGACCCTATCCAATCATCCAGGAATCAAGTGAAAGTCTTTCCATTGATTTCAGAGGGCTTTGCTTCACAGCTCATTGTGACCGAGAGTTTCATATAAACCATTCTACCGATATCACATTCACAAAACTTCAAATAAAAGCTAAAAAAGTGCAGAGTATAGTAAAAATAAACAGTAAAATTAATAGAAGTATATAAGCATTCATTTTAAATGCCTACATATATTGGAAATTCCCATCCCAAAATTCCAGCCAAAACTTTTGTTTTATGCCTGCTTCCATGAAAGTCATTCCAGTTCTGAAATGCCTGTGGACACTGCCTTTTGACTCCTTGCAAAGTTCATAAACTAATTAACTGTTTAGTATTCAGTATCTGTTTTAGTAAAATGAGCAGCCAACTTTCCTCTGGGCCAAAATGCAAACAGAAACTCAATTCATACCAAAAGGAGCAAGCCTCACTTTTCTTAGAACTGGGTTACGCACCATCCTGTCACAACAGCCTTGGTCAGCCAAGCAGCTGGAACTGTGCAATGAAAAACAAACGGCCTGTCTGGCAGGAGGAAGAGTGTGTTTGCGGTGATACAGTCAGAGATGAAGTACATTTGGAACCTGGCTTACAACATCTACAAACATCCAGCATCCTGGATTCTTTTTGAAACACAAAATAAACATTATCTGCCAAGGACCAGCTTATGGCATTCCTTCACTGAAGTTGGGAAGTTGGGAGTTGGTCAGCCCTGCATTACAGCAGGGAAACCCTGAAGCAGCTCGTGAGATTTTTTGCACCATCCTTTTGACTCCAGCTCTTGTCCAAAATTCAGTCTAAAACCTTAACCTCTGTCTAAACCTGATCCTGTCTTCATTCCTTATCTGTAGCTCAACTCCTGTTCTTTGCTTATATCCCTACTAATCTAAAAGATCATGAAATGTTCAAGTAAAGGATGCACAGGGGAAAAGTATAGTTACTTACAGATTGCATCTGGGTGATATTTCATGTCTGTGATTAACACCTATCCAGTATCTCTACAACAGACTGGGGCTCGCGAGCCACAAGTGGCTCTTGAATGTGTCTCTTGTGGCTCTTTGCAGAACATGATATTAAAACACTGTGTGATTTAACCATTAGCCAATCTAAGTTATTAATCAATCTGGATTTTTTCTATATTAAACTGTAGATGATAAAGTATGTGACTCATCTATGTGCCTAGAGTCTACTTGAAAATGCCAAGGTAAGATAGGCTGCAAAAGGAGAGTAGATTCTCCCAGCACTGGTGGGTGGGACATGGAAGTCAGACTTCCTAACCAGCCCCAAACAACACTCCTGATTCCCTACACTGGTTATTAAGAAGCTAAAACAAAATATACACAACCTTTTATTTATTGCATTTCAGTCTTTGGCTCTCAATCAGTCACTAGGTTGAGGAAAGTGATAAAACTTTATGCTCTTTACCAAAAAGGTTTTCCTGACCCCTAAGGATCAGCCACATCACCAGATCAATATAAGTTTGGATCTCATCCAAAATGCCATGCTTCCAGCCAATCCTTTAGTTACTAAAACTAAATGTTTATTATAAAAGGAAAGAAACAAACTATAAGAGAAATCTTAAATGATTAAAGTGACCAGATACATACAAAGTCCATATATATCAAGTCTTCAGCAGAATTGTGGAGTTTGCAGACTTCTATATTCCCTCTGATGTACATCCAGTACCTGATTGGGTCTCAGTCTTTTGTTTCACAGATTCAGTTGACTGTAGATGAGTTTTAGGTGAAGACTGAAGACTAACTGATGACCAGAGAATCATGGAAGATAAAATGGTTGTGGTGCAACTGCCTTTTATGTCCCTTGACCTTTTCTATGCTGCTTGTGGAAATTGACAGAAATAAAATGGAGTTCAGGGTCACGTGAGTAAGTCCTGGTGACTCAGAAGATGTAGTCCCTGTGTTCTTTCCCTGGGTTTATTATACCTTTGAGTTCCCTTAATGGTCCATCAAGCAGCTGGTACTGCAGCCTTCCTGTCTAGCACAAGTTGAAATACAGATACATCAAAAATATCCTTAACTTCCAATACAAATATAACACATGCACATAAACCATTTCATTATCTTTTGCAAATTACAACCTTTCTAATGGTTCCTGACATGGCCTATCTCATACGAATTATTGTAATTTTGAAATATTGATGTCACATAATATTATAAACGGCCACCTCAAAACAGTGTCACAAAGTAACAATGTTTGGTCAATCATTTTGCTGTGAGATTTATTTATAGAAACTAAATATTTCCTGTCACAGTTTTTAAATTTTAATATACAGTACTATAGTAAATAAAACAATGAATTCATTCTACTGTGGCTCTTTTGGGTAATGCTGATCACTAATCTGGTTCCTGAACCCCTGAAGTCTGCATATCGCTTATCTAGAACAACATTCAGGGCTTCAGGAATATCATGAAGTCTTTGGATCTAATTGGTGCTACCTAACACTCAGCTAGTGCCAACTGAGGGCCAGACACAGAGGCCTGGCCTATGTTAACTGGAAGTTAGTCACAAGGGGTGTGTCTACACTGGCGCCTTAGGTCGACCTAAGGATGCTTAAGTCAACCTACAGAACTCTGCGTCCACACTGGGCACTTGTTAAGTCAACTTAAGCACTTCCTTAAGTTGACTTAATAACACCACCTCTGAAAGTCGACTTAAGACTTAAGTCAACCTTATTAAGTCAACTTAAGTCAACTTAAAGCCAGTGTAGACAGGTATATCTACACTACAGGCTCTGTTAAGTTGACTTAACTAGTGTAGACATAGCCTAGGAACTACCCCTCTGCTACATCAAGCAGTCAGAAAGAAAGAGGAGGCAAGAAATAGATAGAAGATGTTTTTAAATAGAAGCACTGAAAGCCACAGAATAATCCTTCTCAAACACCCTGATCTGAATGGTGATGGTCCTCTGTGATTTTTGCATCAAGACTGACAGCAAGTCAAAACAATGCCTCATGATTCATACATGGTAACATAATGTCAAATCAAAGGCACCATCCTTATCGTGAGGGGCTCCACTATTGATGGTTTGGTTCTCTAGCTCAACAGGGCCCCACTGTTGTATAGTAGGATGGGCTCTTCCTTATTCTTTGTGACACTATGTGGGTGAGAAAGCATATGCCCTGCAATTTTTCAGAAGACTTTCCGGTTGTTTACTTGTCACAGTGCATGGGATCAACTGGGAGATAGTGAGGCTGCCAGAATGGCAGGCAGGCTACAGCAATGTGTCTTTTATCAGTTTACTTCTCCTTTCATTTTAATGAGTGGTGGATGAAGTTAAGGAAATTACTTTTTTCTGAGTTCCTGAAGGATGGCCTGGACGGTATAGACACTGACTTAGGATCCTGTGTTTCAGAGGACCCTGAAATGATTTCAGATGCAAGAAGTAACTGAGACAGAGGAATTGAAGTCCCTGGGATCCCATCCCGAAATATAGGCTGAAGGAGAAAGTAAGACAAGAGACAATTCCATACCAGAATGAAGTGGAGTAAGTGGCCGGATGACATAACATTAGGGAGGAAAAGCTTTGGGTGTGTCAGGGAAAACTAATAAGACAGTGTGTCCCAGGGAACAGGAAAGAATAGGAAACCAAGGACCAGTAGAAAGGGCTGTGACAGAAAGTGGTGTTCAGAAATAAGTCACCCCTCCTTGATTTCAGTGGACCAAGGATTTTGCCCAGGAATGCCAATTTTCTTGGGGCTGATCCCGAGGTTAAATACAAATGCTGTCATATTGGAAATGGGATTCAAGCATGAAAACATATTCAGGGAAGGAATTTAGAAGGAAGGACAATAGAAAAAAAAAGGAGTTAAACCAGCTAATTTGGAATGTCACACTATTTATATTGTATTTTTTAAAAAATAACCCACCATTATTGGAAATGAAATGTAAAATATAACACACCAGATGCAGCACTTAATTACTTGTTTTAATTAACCTGAAGAATGTAATAATCTTACTACTATTTACATATACCATTTTGGTTATTGAAATATCTGCTGCTCTTGCAAATGTTGCATAATTATAGAGAAATGGCATGTGCATTCAAGAGCTGAGAAAGATTAATCTTGAGAAATTCTATTACTGTGGATGGTTGGGGCTCCAATTCAAGTACATTGATTAAATTTGATTTCTATGCAGTGAAATTACCATGACTTTTCACATCATGCTGGGATGCAGAAAAGTGAAAAATAATTGTCTTCTGCATTCCTTTGATCTTTGTTAAGAGATGCTGTTTTGAGCCAGTTGCTTCCTGTTATCACAGTAGTAACACTGGTATTTGTTGCTGTGGCAATATAGAAAACAGCATAATGAGGGGATTATGGCAACTGCATACATTAAATATCACTGTGAAATTTTAAAGGAGTCTGTCATCATCTTCAAATGTGGGTACCTAAATTCAGGGTCCAAAAATAGACATTTAGGAATCTAAATACAAGTTGACTATTATTAAAGGTGGTGAGCACCTAAAGCGACCATTAAAGTTAATGATATTTGTGGGTGTTCAGCAATGACTACAAAAATTAGGTCCCATTTCCATTTAGGTGACTTCCTATGGATTTGGGAGATTAATTTGGGACATCTGGGTTTAAAATGTTGGCCAATATTATTATTGTTTGAGCCTTTTTTTCTTTGCAGATAGGAAGAGAACTGTTACACATACAAATAGAGTAATGTGATCAAGTGTATAGATGGGAGAAAGAAATGCCAGAAGGTATCAAAGGCTTGATACATCTAGCACTGAAGTCAGCAGGAGTCCTTTCATGGGTTTCATGGGCCAATAGGCCAAAATACATGAGCAAGGATGTAAAGGCGAGTAAAACAATGAAAACCAGGATATACTGGTGTCTTAGGCCGAAAATGCGTTGATCACTGATAATCAATGCAGAGGGATTGATTGAGCGGACAGTGTAGACCCACTCAGTCGATCCTGGAAGCACTCTCCGGTCGACATAATAACTCCACTCCCTCAAGTGGAGTAAGGCTGCATCCACTGGAGAGCGCTTTAAGTCAATGGCAACAAGTGAAAACGCCAGTGAGTAGGATTAACTAAGTCAACGGGAAATAACATATTCTGTGGAACGCAAATTGCACATCTCTCTCTTTGTGCTGTAGTATAGGCCAGGCCCCAGATTAAAAGGGAAAAATGATTTAAGGAAGAGCATACAAATTTGCCAAAATATGGTAAGGTACTCTGAGGAAACTGTAAAGTGGTAGGACATAAGTAAATAGAAAATGTTTTATGCAAATATGAAAGAGGAAGTGTACAGATTAGAGAAGAAGTAAATATCTACAGATATACTTTCTGGAAACTGGATGCTGCATGCTTAAAGAGAGATGGTGAGAGACCCCAATGTACTGAATGTATAGTTTTATTGATATTTATGATTAATTTAGTGTCACTGGTATAGATAAATAAAATGATATAATTACATCCCAAGATAGTATTATAGTAAACCTGACTAGTACGTAATGAAAGGACAATGAATATGAAGAATGGGGAAGAATATTGGTCAACCAAAGTGAGGGGACTTCAGCCTTTGGGCAGTAATTGTGCTGGAGGGACACATTTTTCCCAGTGAAAGATGAAAGCTATATATCTTTTTTGCAGTTATTTATGATGTTATGGAATGTACAAGAATTAAATCATAACAGGCTGAAGTGTGTTTTAGCAGAGAATTGGAATTGATGGACTTTTGTGGAAGAAGCTTTTAATTTGAGTTGTAAAATATTTGTGTTTGGAGTTGCTAAGCTGCTATTATTGGTTCAGGCTTTTTCAGACAATCCAAGATATATTAGAGAATGGAAAGAAATAAATAGGTATTCAGCCAGTGCATTATGGTTCTGCTTCTATGTCTTCTTCTGATATAAAAACCATGAAAGGTGTGATGCTAATCATCCCTTATGACGCACTGTGCTAAGATCTATCCTGAAGCACCACAGTGGCTCAGCAAGAAGGGGAAACACTGACTGGTGCCTTGTGAGAGACATAGTCTATCCAGGGATCCTCATCTTGAGAGGCAGGTGGGAACTCAAGGCACCCAAACTGCAGCTTCATTGAGGCATTGTGGTGGCATTTTCAAGCTGAAATTTTCAGCCAAAAGGTTTCAGTTTTCAATTTTTTTTCCTGAAAAGTCAAAATTTCCCATGGGGGAAATAAAACCTATTTTCTGACCATCTGTAACAATTAGTTATAGGCCTGATTCACCACTGTGTTACAGTTTTCATGCCAATATAATTGCATGGTTGTACCAGAATAAAACTGACATAACACAGAGATCAGTGAAGCCCTGTAAATCTGGTAACTCGATTAAAAATGGAGCCACAGAAATTCCAACTGTGAATGTGTGCACGGAAGTTTCCAGTCTTGAGAGACTTCCCCTTCCCCTTAATTTTCATGGATTAGCTATCAATGACTCATAGGCCATGGCCAAAGTGTAGTACCCTGTTTTGAGGGACACATCATATACACACATGATCTCCTTTCCTTCTGGCTACTCATAATTTTCCCTTTGCCCTTGAAAGATAAATGGAGAGACAGGGATTCCATTGACAAACATTTAAATTCACTCCCACAGCTACCTGCCAAAAAACTTCATCTTTATAACAGTCTTGAACTAGAATCCCCAAATGCATGGATACCTGCCTGAATGGCCTGTGCAACTTGTTTTGGGAAAAAACTCACAGAATAAACTGCTTGAGCCACTTTGTTTTAAAGCTTGTTGTCCCATATGGTATTGTCCTTTAAGTCTCAGTTTTTTCTTCTAAGACCAATTTTTAATTGGAGTCACAACAAAACTCATTTACACCTGCATGGTTTTGAAGACTAAACTTTTCCTCTTAGCAGCTCACCAGCCGACTTCCTTATTTTTATATATTTTGAACAGCCCAATGCTTTGTTATATGCAGTTCATGTTCTTCTATAGAATACCTACAAAGGCCTGAGAGAACAGTCTCATTCTTTGATGTTTAATACAAAGAAATAGATGAATGCTTGGAGTTTTCAAACGTTTGTCAGACTTTTTACTCTCTTCTTCAAAACAATCGGCCACATCCTCAGCTGGTATAAATCAGCTCTAATCAAATAACTATATTGTTATACCTGGAAAATCTTAGCTACAGCTGAAGGGATGCCCAATCCCATGGAAAACCAGCAACAGCAAATGCATATTTCTACTTGCTTTTGAGCCCTTAAGTTATTCTTCCCATATCCCTTGTGTGCTAGTATATTATTTCTGTGGCAAGCCTGTGTGTCGTTGGTGATAGTATTGAACATCATGTCTCATCGTCCTGTTTTTAGGGAACTATACAGGTTGGAGACAGCAGAGTCCTAACAAAAGTCCAATTGAGATATCAATGAAACAATTGTGCAGCCCATTACAAAGTCAGATGTACTTCTTGGCATTTAAGCAGACAAAGCAGTCTGTGTCATTAACATGAATCACTATAAGTGAATTTGTGGTTACCATTTACTTCCCTGAAAAGAGAAGCAACTTGTTTTCACCGAAGTTCATTGAAAAGTAAAAGAAATAGTGGAGCAGTGACAAGAGTGATGGTTCCTTTGGGACAGAGACTGCGGTAACATTTTAAATAGCTGCTGAAGACTATATAGAGTTTCTCTCTTTTTATAATGCATTCAGTTAAGGAATCATAAACCAGAACCACTTAGGCTTTTGTGAAACATTTTAGAACATATTTTGGCTGAGATATTAATGTTAGGTTGGGAGCCAAATGTCCTCAAAATGTGAGAATTCTGATTTGAGTCTATCAGTAGTTTTGATATTATGTTCAAAGAGTGAAGTACCCCTTTTTTCCTTCTCCCCTCCAGTCTCCTTCTTCATTAGAGCCAAGCCACAAAACTTCTACATTTTAATTTTGTAGCATAAGAAGTTATAGAGCAATTAAAATGATGGGTTTCAGTTTCTCCTGTACATTCACCCTAAGGCCATAAGTCCTATCATAAACACCATCTGTGATTGTGTGGCACATTTAGAGTATTATGAAAAATAGTCTCTTAAAGTGAAATTCATCCTGGTTCTGGGGGCCAGCTCAGGGTCTCTATTTCAACTTCATTTATTGGTGTATATAAATATAAGTGATAATTAAGTATTTCATAGCCCTTGTGTGATGCTTGCTGGACTACGTGGACCATTTATGATGTTGTTTAACATCAATATTTCAAAATTATAATTCATATGAGACAGGCTGTGTCAGGTACCATTAGCAAGGCTACAATTTGTTAACTATGATTATATTGTTTATGTGCATGTGTCATATTTGTATTGGAAGTTATGAATATGTTTGATGTATCTGTATTTTGACTTGTGATGTCTTTCTGGGCCACACCCCAGAGTGGATGCCTGGTTAATGACTCATTAAGAAAACTCTCAGGTACAATGGGCCCCAGGGAGAGCCCTGATAAGTCACCAGGGCTTGCTCATCTGACTTTGGACTCCATCTTATTCCTGTACATTTCCACAAGTAGCTTGGAAAAGGCCAAGGGACATAAAAGGAAGCTGCATCAACTCCTTTTTTTCTTCAGTTCAATCTACAGTCGGTCCACAGTCATCACACTCTAGAACTACTCCTTCACAACTGAAGCTGTGAAACAAAGGACTGAGACCTATTCAGGTACTGAATGTGCACCACGGGAACTATACAAGCCTGTAAACTCTAAATTCTACTGAGAACCTGATGTATATGGACTTATAGATCATTCGTATGTATGTGATCGTTTTAATCATTTAACAGTTCTCTTATAGTTTGTGTCTTTCCTTGTATAATAAACCTTTAGTTTTACTTACTAAAGGATTAGCTAACAGCATGGCATTTGGGGTAAGGTCCAAACTTATATTGATCTGGTAATGTGGCTGATCATTTGGGGTCAGGAAAATCCTTTTCATAAAGGGCATGGAATTTTAAGTAACTTATCTCTTTACTAGGCCAAGTGGCTGAATGGGAGTCAGAGGCTGAAATGCAGTAAACGGGGGCTATTTATATTTTGTTTTGGCTTCTTTGTCTCCAGTGTGGGGAATTAGTAGCATTGTTTGTAGCTGAGGGGAAGTCTGACTTCAATGTCAACCGCCTGTGATGGGAGAATTTGCTCTCCTTTTTGCAGCCTGCCATGATGTTGGCATTTTCAAGTGTTTACCTTAGGCAAAGACAGGTCACACCTTGTGCAGGCCCTTCATACAGGAGTGAAATTTATCCATAAGCCCCATCTATACGGAAAATAACCTAACGTGTACAGCACAATCATGATGTAAAATATCTAACATATACAATATACCTGTGACATTTACTTATGCATACAACTAAAATAAGCATCCTGAACAAGTTCAGAGGTGAGACTCCACTACGTGCTCCCTGAGTCCTGGCAGTTGACTTCAGGCTCTGGCCTATGGTAGAGCAGTCTTGAGGATGATCTAATCTACATCTGACTTCAGGGAGATCTCAGGGGGTACTTGTGTCAGCTGGTGATAGCAGGTATGCAGTAATGCTTAAACATACTCATTTGTCCATCCTGACCCTTACACTAGGGGCACTGCAAAGGGGAATTAACGTTGGGCTACCTCTCTGTGATACCTGGGGATTTGTTATGAAGGGGCAGGCCCTCACATTAACAGAGAGAAAACTACCAAAATCCTCTGGGCCTGTTCATCACCAAGGAGGTGCACCTGCAAGTCTTACTCTGCCTGGAAGAGGTAGTCAGAGCTTAAATAGGAGACCCTGCCACAGGAAGGGATGGTGAATGGGAAGAGGGCTGTTCCACTGCAGACTTTGCTGAGAGGGAGACCGCAATAAGTTTCATTACTTCCAAAGCTGCAAGATCCGGTGTCAGAGCAGTACGCTCCATGAAGAGGGGCAGGAGGTAGACCACATTTTAGACTAAGCCCAAAGGACTGACCCAGGAAAACTGCCTGAGATCCAGGTCAATCTTACTTCTCTTTATTTTCTATGAACTCCTTTCTCCAATAAGGAAAAAAAGAGGGGACAGCACTTTGTTTCTTTGTTTGCTCTAAGAACCTCCTTGGGCACCTGATGGGGGTCAGTAGAGAGGAAGAGTACACAAGAACCTGAAGTGGGGTCCGGAGGGCCCCACATACTTTTACACTATGATTCTTCTTTGCAGATTATAGAGGGACTTAATGTAGACTCAGAAGTCAGTGTCTGGCACCCAGCAAAGAAAAACAAACATCTGGCAGGGAAATAACAGTTTCTTGTGAGATTGGTCCAAAAATTATAGCCGTGATATTTGTCAATTAAAGGTGTTTACCAGGCTTCAGGGGAGGCCCAGAGGCAGAGAAGAAAGAGAGTTCAAAGTTATTCATAATAAATTATTTGTTCTATAAAGAAAATGACCAAACAAACAAACCAGGCAATTGTTCAGCTGCGGGCTCTTCTCCTGTGTCTGCCTTGAACTTTCAACAGGATCATTAGGCACCCTGGAACAGAGGCTAGTTATATCCCAAACTTACAGTGGATGCTATCTAAGGGTACGTCTACACTGGCAAGTTAGGTCGACCTAAGGAGGCTTAAGTTGACCTAAACAAAACCACGTCCACACTGGGCTTTTATTATGTTGACTTAAGCATTTCGTTAAGTCGACTTAAGGTAAGCTAAAGTCAACTTAATAATACCTCGTTTTAGGTTGACTTAAGCCTTAAGGCAAATTCTTAAATCAATTTAAAGCCAGTGTGGACGGGGATTAGTGCTAAATTGACCTTATTAAGTCGATTTAAAGCCGTTAAGTCAACTTAACAAGGTCGACTTAAGGCGACTTAAAGTATTGCCACTCTATTAGTTTGACTTAATAAGGTCGACTTTAGGTTGACTTTAAGTCAACTTAACTTAACAAAGTCGACTTAACTTTGCCAGTGAAGATATAGCCTAAGTGTCCCAGATAATTTTTGCAGTTCACTGAGGGATGATTCTTTAATGGTGGGTGAATCTTTTTGTTTGTTTATATAAACTTAAACACTTTGTCATTTGCTCTAAGGTGGCAGTACAAGGAAGGAAAGAGCTCTTCCAACTCTGGGAGTGGGGGACAGAACAAGACTTCAGAGAGGCAAACATAATGAAGGGCAGGGAGTGGCCAGAGCCACAGATTCATTCCCCTCTGACATGTGGTCAGTGGACTAAGCTGGCCTGAGAGGGAAGTAAACTGATGACAAACAGAGATTCATGGAGGAAGCCAATTGCCATGCACAACAAGGAGAAAGGTTATTGTTATTGGTCCTACAAAATCTAAGTTCTATGCTATGTATTTCTGACTGCAATCTACTGGCACTATCAACAATTTTTACATATATGGTACAGGGGAGCTCTATCAGCAGTATTTACCCTACCATCCCGGTAATGGGTCATTAGAAAACTGTAGCCATTGGCTGCAAGTGACCCACAAGCTATACGAGTACCTAAGCTGTATGAAGTTTTGAGGCCCAAACATAAGATCCTGTATGTCAGGAAGGTGGTTCTAAGCCAGGTTTACTCATTATGTTCTGGGGTCTTTCAAGGGCCTGTCTGTCGTCCAATGTAAATCTGAGTAGCTCATCTAATATATTGTCTGCTTCTTGTGACCCCCCCCCATGGACCCTGGGTAGCAGAAAGTGGTTGTAGTGCACCACATGGTAGCCAGGCCTCCCTCTTGCCACCTTCCTCACCCGACCATAGACCACCCCACCACATCCCCTATGCAGATAATTTATGCCAGTGCTGCACCAGCCAGGAAGAGGTGTCAGGGAGTTGTTTCTGCCTCTTCAAGGTCCCTATATGGTCCAAGAGTACTGTCAAGGTGCCTTGATATAACATGGAATTAAGACCATTATATTTCTACACACACACGACATAATAGATGTTTATAAATACAACACTCCACGTTTCCAGCTGAATCACTGTACTACAGTACAATTTAAATAGCACTTCGGTAACATTCAATTGAGACTAACCTATCAGAAACAAATCCTAATGTAATAGGGAAATCTTTCCATTTAAATGATGTATTTTCTTTTTTTTATAAAGGAAAGAAACATATAATGTTTCTGAAATGGAGAACAAAAATGGCAAAGCACAGTTGTCATGTGCCCTCTAGTGATATCTGGAAAAAATAGCTCTCTCTATTGCTATTTCCTGCATCACTGTTGAAAGAAAGGATCTGTAGACCTCTACTGGCATAAAACTATATTCAAAGTCCCATTGTTTCCATTGTTCTGATTTCTACTGAGGAATTCAATTTATTATCAAATTTAATAACAGATTTGGTTTTATTGATATGTACTAACTGCTGAGAAGCTCATACAGATAATACTGAGTCTTTATTTTTTTTTAACTCAAATAGTTACATACCAATCCACTTTTACTAATTAGTGGAAAAGTTTATTCTTGTTCCTTTTGCTGTAGCCAAACATATCCTGAACACTTATATTATCATTATTACATTATCATTCATTTGTATGTAAGTAGCAGCAGACGGAGGTGCCCTTATGCTAGACTCTGTACAACCACATAGCAAGAATTGTTTGCTTTTGAATCTTTTGCTTTTCAAAGGCCAACCAATCTCCATTTATTTTATAAAAATATAAAATGAAACATTTGTACTGACCTTGTAAATAGGAATAATGTGATATGTGTGCGGAGAAGGGGTAGAAAGCAATAATTCATCTGTTTTTTTTAAATTGTGTAACATTCACATTATTCTTCAAAAAACTCTTTCCTTTTATGATGCAGTATCATGTGAGCATCCTATTCCATAATTATAGCTGCTGTGTATGACAGATTTCACTGCCACTGACTTCAATACTCTAATTACCATCTTTCTTTATGGATGAGTCAGTTATCTAACTACATGATTTAATTTGACTGATAGTCCTCGTGATGTAACATTTACAAATCAACACTATTGCATGGCCATTTTATAGGTTAGCATTATTATCCACATACATGTTGAGATATTCCCCAGAGCAATTTTTTCCCCAGTAACAATAGTATAGTAAATAACATAAATATATGTAGCAATGGCCTTAGTTTTATTTCAAATCCCTTTCTGGGTCAATGAAATCTCTTCATTTTCCTATCATTTTCATCCAAAGACCAATATAGTAGCAAGAAATCTAGACACATCCCTTGAGAAACCATCCATGCCACTTTATGCATCAATCTAAAGGGCTCGCTACAGAACAATACCAAAGTATTCTACACCCCAGGGACTGAGAGTTGATTCTCCTTTAATTTACACCAGTGTAAATCAGGAGGACTATTGCAATCAAAGTTCCACCAGTGTAAAAGTGATGCAAATGTGTGAATCAGAGCCCTATCTCTGCCAGCCGAGGAAAGAAAAACACACAATACAAACTCTGATTCTACAGGGGCTACAATTAGATTGCCAAGCTAGTCATCCGGTCCAAGCAACTGTGATGTCTGAGTCAGCACAAATGGGGCCGTCTTCAACACCCGCTTGAATGAACTGATGACAAGTCCAAAACATCATTGGTAAATTGAACAAGCTTGTTTGTTTTATGCCAGCACTGAAGAGAAGTGTTTGAATAACTGAAAAAATTAAACTTTTACATTTTAACCTTTTTGGGCCTTGTCAAATACATTTCTGTGTGTGAGACAGAAATAATTTTTATTAGAGTGCCGGACGCTCTGAACATAAGCTTATTTCCCATTTGCTGCTGAGCTGGAAAAATATTTTGTAATAACAAATCCTTCTTACTGTGAAGTGCATAAAATAACTTCAGTCTTTGAACAGCACAATCCCCTTTTTACTAGGGAGATTGGCACTTTCATAGAAACTGGAAGGGACCATGAGAGGTTATCAAGTCCAGTCCATTAGACTCCTGGGAAGACCAAGTATCATCTTAAACCATCCCTGACAATTGTTTCTCTAACCTGCCCTTAAAACTTTCCAGTGATGGAGATTCCACAACTTCTCTTATTCCAGTGGTTAATCACCCTGACAGTTAGGAATTTTTTGTCCAACCTAAACCTCCCTTGCTATAATTTAAGCCCACTGCTTCTTGTCCTATCATCAGTGCTTAAGGAGAATGTTTTTTCTCCCTCCTCGTAACAACCTTTTAGGTACTTGAAAACTGTTATGTCCCCTCTCAGTCTTCTCTTTTCCAGACTAAGCAAACCCAGTTCTTTCCATTTTCCCTCAGAAGTTTAGTGTTCCAGACCTTTAATCATTCTTGTTGCTCTTCTCTTGACTTTCTCCAATTTGTCCACATATTTCTTGAAATGAGGTGCCCCGAACTGGACAAAATACTCCAGTTGGGGCCTAATCAGAGCAGAGTAAAGTGTAAGAATTACTTTTCATTTCTTACTTACAAGACTCCTGTTAACATGTCCCAGAATGATGTTTGCCTTTTTTGCAACAGTGTTATGCTGTTGACTCATATTTACCTTTTGGTCCATTAAAACACCCAAATCCCTTTCCAGAGTACTCTTTCCTAGGCAGTCATTGCCCATTTTGTATGTGTGCAATTGATTGTTCTTTCCTAAGTGGAGTATTTTGCATTTGTCTTTATTGAATTTCATTCTATTTACCTCAGACCATTTGATAGCAAGTTGAAGTGTAAATTGGGAGAATGTTACAGTTTTGACTCTCATTCATTTCAGGAGTTTGTTTACACTATATAAAATGGTTTTAATAGCCCACAAAGCCTACTTCATTTTTTGAGGTGTGTACTTTCATTAGATTAATTAATGTGTGGGTGGGTGTGGCAAATTATTTCTTCCACTAAGGACTGCTACTTAATACGTCTTTACATTTAGTCTTATCCAAACAGTGCAGAATCTTTGACATCTTTGATAACTACCTGATTAAATGGAGAAAAAACATATTGAACTTCCTTAAGTCGACTTAATAACTCCCCCCTTTAGGTTGACTTAATGCCTAAGTCGACTTAAAGCCGGTGTGAACAGAGAATAGCCTAAGTCGACCTAATTGGACTTGGGCTGGAGAGAAGGGGAGAGCCCATGGCCTGAGAGAAGGGGCTAGGGATCAGGGGCTGGAGAGATGGGGCTGGAGGGAAGGGGGTGGGAATCAGGGGCTGGGGAGAGTTGTGGTGGGGATCGGGGGCTGGGGAGAAGGGAAGAGATGCGGTAGGGGATCGAGGACTGGGGAGAAAGGAAGGGAAGGGATGTGGCGGGGATCAGGTTGCATGAGGTGCGTGAGTGTAAGGCGGCACACTCGCAGCTGAGAGGGAACATATCTCCAGGCCCCCACAATATTCCTCCATCAACCTAGCACCTGCCAGTGTGGACGCAGGCAGTCGACTGGAGTGTTTAGTGTGGACGTTCTAAGTTGACTTAACAAGGTCAACTTTAAGTTGACCTAACGTTGACCTTGTTAAGTCGACTTAACAAAGCCTGTAGTTTATACATAGCCAAGGAGCTTTGGATCATAACTTAAAAGCTCAGAATGACCAACAGAAAAACATGATCAGCAATTGTGGTTATGTTTTATAGACTACAGAAAAAAAATCTTCAAGATTTGTCCTAGAAATCTCAAAAAAACTCAGTTGGGAAAAAATTGTTGACATTACATAGACCCACTTCATTTTTGTCATGATCAGAAAGCAGCCTCCATAATAATAAAATTACAAATCAGCTAAATGAAGGGAAATGTTTCTGACGAAAGGCTTTATCACAGATGACAAAGACTTCATGATTGATTACAAAAGTATACTTTAGCAACAGGAGAGAAGTCTAACAAGGATGGATTTCATTAGTGTATCTCTTTAAAGAGAAATAAAAAGTATAATGCTGTTGATGAGTAGATGCTCAGGTGTGAATTGGAAGAATAAAGCTCTCTCACTTAAGTATGTTAATGGTAATTCTATGCACACACTGATGGAAGAACAGGCCTGGCAGTAATATTGAATGTGCATGTCATGAACTTATGAGAACATTTTTTTAAAATCCATGATTCTATCTTTATTAATAGCTCAAGAATTGCAGATGAGGTATAGAAAACTTAAATCAGAAAGATTTAAACTGTTGCTGAGCACAACTGTTACAAAAATCATTCTGCACCACTGGAAGGTCTCCAGATTGCTAAATATGGATGATCAGGAAATTGAATTCCCTCCCCATAAGGCTATACCCTGCATCCATGGTAGAGCAGGGAATAAAGCTCAGAAGTCCTGACTTGCAGCTCCCTGCTCTAAGCACTAGACATCACTGCCCACCCAGAGCAGCAAATAGAACTCAGAAGTCCTGTTCAAATTCAGCCTCTACTCTACTCCTGCTGCTTTACCTAGATGTCCACTGCTAGGATCCAGTACACATATGCAGAGTACTTTCTATTGATTGACAGACCAAGTGCATGCTATTAACTCTAACTTTGCAGGCCTCAGTCCAGCAAAGTATTTAAGTACAGCTTTAGCTGTAAGCCTATGAGTGGTTCCAGTTAACTAATTAGGAACACAAATGATAAGCACATACTTAAGTTGTTCTTGTCCTTTCTGGTAGTAGCTCAGCTGACAAATCTACCTGGACATTCTGTAAAAACCATGCTAGTTACAGTACTTCAGAAAAAAGTACTTTAAAAAGAGGTCAGCACTTGAAACTGCAGGATAGTCTTTAAAAGAGCCACAGGACTCCTTGTTTGATATGCAAACTAGGTACCTTCAGACTGGGTTGGGATAGAGATCTTGAAAGGCTAAGTCGTAACAAAAGGTGATTTCCTCTCAATTACTCTTCTTGGTTCTTACTTTACAGCTCTTGCCTCCATCTAACACACAGTTTGAATCAAAACAGCCTGTTTACTTCACAGAGATAGGCTAGCAGTCTATCCCTCTGGATTTGTTTGCATTAACCTTGTGATCCACCCTTCTCTATATCTATAGACTTATAACTAAGATGCTATAATTCCATTTCATGCCTTTGATGAAGTGGGATTGTGCCCACAAAAGCTCATATGATAAATAAATGTGTTAATCTTTAAAAGTGCCACAGGACTCCTTGTTTGTTTTGACAAATCCATGTTGCCACTGAACTGAGAAAAGCAAAATCAACTCAAAATGAAAATCTTAATGATTTTTTAATGTCCAGGGTTTTTTTAATCTTCCCAGGTTCAAATGAATTTAGTATAGTGGGATCAGGGCTAATATACTTTTTCCAAACTCAACTGTAGAAAAGCAATTAGAAAATAACTATATCCCTCCCATACAAAACACCAAGTAATGAAAGCCCCATGGATGTTATGTCTTATGAAAACAAGACTACAACTTTTACATATTGCTTGGCAGCATACAATTCAAATAGAATGATAGGATATGTCCACAAAGCAGGGGTATATAATAAAAGGGATAAACTAAGGCTTATTTGAGATGCATCACTCAGAGACCACCTTATTATAAATGTGTAAGTGATACAGGACCTCAAGGAGTTATTAAATAAAATCATATCTGCTTTTCCACAAAAGGTTGGCATAATTCTGTGGAAAATGGAGAATAATGGCATCCCATTTGTTTTAGTCTGGGATTTGTTAACCCATCAATACATTTTTATGGTGAAAGTTGTGATGCCCAGAAGCATCAACTAGTCATTGTTCAGTTCAGGTGCATCACTAATGGTCACTCAAACAGCGGGATGAAAGGGGGAGTAGAGTTCTGTTAAGGGAAATCTCAATATCAGTGGAATTCAAATATTTCCTTCCACATAGAATTGTTTATATCAGTGGTCTCCAACCTTTCGCCAGAAGATGGTGCAATGCTCATAGGTTTCAATGGCAACTGCTTTTCCAAAGTAAATCATGATCTACTGGTTGGGGACCACTGGTTTATACACAGTCTGAAATAAATCAGTGGGTTTCAACCTGTGGTCTGTGGACTGTAGGGCCCTTTTTCATGCCAAGCATGTGCAACATTTATAGTTGAATCCTGTTCTGTCAGTTTTCAGCCTAAGACTGCTACAGTAGGGTTCTGTGGACCACAGGCTGAATTTCCAAAGGGATCCAAACATTTAAAATTTTTAGGGGTCCACAAATGAAGAAAAGTTGAAAAAGCAACAAAATAAATGGTCAAGGCAGTCATTGAAGCAACTTGGATTATATTTTAATGTTCTTTTGTGATACACAATAAAGCAAGAGAACCACATATGATATTGCTTATATCTAATCAGCTGACTTAATGCACAATATAAAGTCAACGGGCCAGATACTCCATTGCCTTGTACCATGTGTACTCTTGTGCAAAGATCTTCACATTGTGGCAAAGTGATATAAACCTTTACAAATGCTTCTTAATCAGAATGGTATCTAACACAGCTACCCCTTTGGAACAAATCGTTTCAGAATGTACACATGTGGTACAGATGCCAATGATGGTACAAGATAATATATTCACAGAGTCAAACACATTCTACTCTCAATGGCTATGTCTACACTAGAAAAGTTAAGTTGACTTGTGTTAAGTCGACTTAATAAGGTCACCTTTAAGTTGACTTAAAGTTGACCTTATTAAGTTGACTTAACACAAGTCAACTTAACTTTTCTAGTGTAGACATAGCTCCTTTTTGACCTCATTAAGTCAACATAACACTTTAAATTGACTTAATAAGGTCAATTTAGGCACTAATCTCCGTCCACACTGGCTTAAGTCGACCTAATAAGGTCGACTTAAGCGTTAAGTCAACCTAAAATAAGGTGTTATTAAATCAACTTAACTTTTCCTTAACTCGACTTAAGGAAAGACCAGTGTGAACGCGGAGTAATTTAGGTCAACTTAAGCCTCCTTAAGTCGACCTAACTTGTGAGTGTAGATGCACCCAATGAAATCAATGAAACACCACTGAAGTCAGTGGTTTGCCATTTCTAGGTCCCACAAATTAATGGCGGGATCAAAGTTAAAAAGTTTGTGACATTGCTCCGACATTGGCTCTTTGGAAAGGAAGAGATGGCAATGCCAAAGGAATTACTTTTGTGTAGATTTATCGAATCCTTTAGTGAGTAGAGTAGGGAGGAAGAGGAATATGTAGCTGTTCAAGTGTGGTTTTACTGTATGTCTACAATAAGACCATTTCCCTCCTGTTCATTAAACACTGAGAATACCCAATGGACAAGCAGCAGTAACTTACAGGTATCTCAAAATCATGAGTGATAAGAATTTTTTGCAAGTGGTATCGATCCTATATTGTCACTGGAGGAAAAGGAACTGATTTAGAAGCAAGTCATGGATTTTTCCATGACTCTTTTTCTGGGTATTTGTTTTAAAACTGTTCAATATAGTAACAGTTGAACTAGTCTACTGTCTTTAGGGACTCCTTTTTTCCCAGGTACCACTGGGCTAGATATGTGTACTTCTTTTCTGAGTCTTCAGTCAATGTCAGCCAAATTGAATAGTGAGGGGATATCAGTTTTAAGGACATTTCAGGGACATTTTTGTCATTCTGGATCTTTTAAATAATAAATATGTTTTTAGTTCCAGTAAGACATTCCTGAAAATAACCTTTTAATTTTGTCCTATTTTTATCTGCCTTCCCCAACTTTAGATGCCTAAAGTAAATCCTCTTCAAATCTACCTGCCCTATTTTCGAAGAACAAAGAAAGTGAGTTGTTTGCTTCCAAGTCGCATAAACATGAGACATAGAACATACTAAGCTTTGACAATTTTATGACAAAAAAGATGTACAATATGCAGTCATGGAGCCATGCACTGCCCGAAGTCTGTGAAAGAATACATCAAAAATATAGATATAAAACATACACCTGACTGTCTCATTATGTTGCATGGTTTTTTCTCCAATCTATAAATAATGGAAGCATCAGCACATTTATCTTTGCACAATAACAAACCCCATCCTCGTGGTAACTGTAAACACACTGAAGCTTGTTATTGACCTTGTATAAAATACTGACACAAGAAAAAGAAAAGGGTGGAGGGGGAGACAAGGAAGTTCCTTCCACCCCGTGCAAACACGCACATCCAAAATTCCATTCTGAGTAGGAAACTACCAGATCTTGTTCTGAAAAGAACAAAATACACTGTAAATGATGAGGAAATTTTTTTTAAAAGTATTGAACAAAACATAATGGCTATGTTTACACTGGTAAATTAAGTTGACTTAAGGAGGCTTAAGTCAACTTAAATTAAGCCACGTCCACATTAGGCTTTCATTAAGTCGACTTAAGAAATTCCTTAAGAAATGCTTAAGTCGACTTAATAAGAATCGCCTGCTTAGGTCGACCTAACCCTTCTTTAGGTTGACCTAAGCCCAGTGTGGATGTTTAAGTCCACTTTGTTAAGTCGAACTAAAGGCAGTTAAATTCCAAAGGGGTAGCCGTGTTAGTCTATTGTAGAAAGACAACAGAGTCTTGTGGCACTTTTAAAGACTAACAGATTTATTGAATCTGTTAGTCTTTAAAAGTGCCACAAGACTCTGTTGTCTAAAGGCAGTTAAGTCGACTTAACAAAGTGGACTAAGTCGATTTAACTTTAAGTCGACTTAATAAGGTCGACTTTAAATCGACTTAAAGTCGACCTTATTAAGTCAACTTAACAAAGTTGACCTAACTTTTTGTAGTGTAGACATAGCCAAAAAGCCATTGTTAATGTTCTGTCTAGCAAAGTGTACCATCTATCCAGTGTACTCGCCATAGCTTTCTTGAAAGGAACTTCATTTTAGTTCCAAAGGGGTAGCTATGTTAGTCTAGTTCAGCAAAACAAACAAGGAGTCCTGTGGCACTTTTAAAGACTAACAAATTTATTTATCGCATGAGCTTTCGTGAGATTTTTTTTTAAAGTGCCACAGGACTCCTTGTTTGTTTTTCATTTTAAGAGTGATCTTAGCACATTAGTCCCTGTAATGAGACTGAATTTATAAATCAATTTATATTAATAATCTATGCAATTTCAAATATTCAGATAATCGATAGACTTAGGCTGGAATGTTTGAATGGGCTAAGTGAATTAGACCCTTCTCTATCTTAGTGATTGCTTGCCTAACTCGGTTAGGCTCTCTTGAAATTCCCTGAATTAGCTCAGTACTGTCAGTGATAAATAAAATATTCATTGAATTTAGTAGGAACATTTCGTGAAATATTCTTTGACTTGAATGAACATTGGAAAATACGTTTCTATCAAGATAATGTAGCCATAACATTTTTATATAAAATATCCTCTCACACATTATCAGTTCGCAAGGACCATAAAGGGTTTTACTTAGCAACTCTATTCAAAATGTTTTCAATGAAAAATTCTTCTGATGGACATGATTATAATGGGTAACAAAATGCTATATTAGACACCTGCCCTTACTAGCTAAAAGCCCCTCAAAACTTAGTGTACAACACCCCTAGGAGCAGTCAGCCGCAGCTTTCAAAAAGGGCCATGCTCTTCTCACAAAATGAAGTCCACCATCCAGAAATCTCTTCCCCTGGACAGAGCTAGGGTCGCTTCCCTTTCCCCCAAGGCATGATGGGAGTTGTAGTCTCCTAATTAAATTCAGAGGGCCCCTCAAGTACAGGGTGCCTACATAAGTTTTCCAGGAGGGATCAGCTGCTATTTGAAAAAAAGAAGAAAAAACAGTTCAAAATGAAATAGTCTGACTTGCACTTTTATGTTTCCATAAAACCCCTTCCACTAAATGTTCACTGAAGTAGAAAACAGTAAAATGTAAAAATAAATAAATAAAACTAAAAAGTAAACATGGAAAGACTAGACAAGGTTTTTAAAAGTCACATTAAAATACAGTTCTCTCTGTTTGAATTAGTCTAATAAGGTTACTTAGGGAGGTGTGTTTTTTTCCCCTCCTGTAACACGTAGGTTTTAAATAGTCACAATGTCAAAGGAACTTGATTCCAGCATTTTCATAGTATATCCATGACATTGTAGAAATTAATCAAAAAGAATTGTTACTTACTGAAAGCTGACATGACAAACTAAATGGCCTAACGGATTTCTTTCTTTAGAATCGGATTTTCCTTAATTGCTGTAAACTGATTTCTACACTCTGATTTGCAGGCCCGTGGGCTTTTAAAATATCTTTGGTCTTTTCATGTGTTCGCTATTACTAAGGAATCTGTATAAAAACTCTTCATAAGCAGGAATGGTCTGAGAACAAAGAGTAAAACAGAATTCTTGATTGACTCTTGTACATAAACAAGAATCTTTTTAGAAACCTAGGGTTGAGGATGAGTGTGAAACAAATGAGTACAGCAGCAAGGGGAATTAAGTTTTTGGTTTGCTCATAGCACCTTTTCAGCATGGTACTGAACACAGATTAAGCCAAATAATTCAGCTTTCAGATTCCACAGATGTTGAGAATCATTGTCCTGGATACCTTTGACATACTGGAAGACTATAGCAGTGTTTTTTAACCTTTAGTGGACCAAAGAACATCCCAAAGTATTAATTACTTTACATGGAACACCTGATGAAAATTTTCTTGAAAAAGCCGGTATATACCAGCTATAATGTTCATAATATCAAGATACTACACATTCCTGTGAAACGATTCAGGAAACCAAATTAAATACAATTCGATGAATATAACGTATGTTTATTTCTATTATTTCTAACAAAATAGATACATAATGATTATGCATACAACTTAAAACTGAAAATTATATTACTCAAGTTTTAATGGGAATTTTGGACTTGCATGTTCAAACAAAGTTCATCTGTTCTTGGAGTAAGGTTCGTCAAAAGAAATCTTACTGTGGAAGATATCCCAAGAGATTTCAATGCCGGTGCTAACAGCGGTGGGAAATCTAAAATGCTCCAGCCACAGCAAAGGAGCAAGGCAGCAGAGGATGCCATCATGTGCTTGGAAGCTTTGCTGCAGCTGAGGCATTTTAAATCTCCCAGGCACATGTTGGGCTCACCACATTGCTCCTTCCCTCTCCACTCAGCTCCCCGACCCTCCAATGGGGAAGAGTCGGGACAGTTGTGAAACACCTTCACTATATCTGCGGATCATCAGTGTTCCTCGGAACACCAGTTGATAAACAGTGGACTATAGGACTCCAACACCCATCTAGCCAGGACCTAACTGGGATCCTTCTTCCCCTATAGAAATAGAAGATGCAAGATGGTCATGATGCTGCTGTCTGTTCAAAACCTCTATGCGGATACCTGTCTGTGTGTGTGTGTGTGTGTGTGTGTGTGTGTGTGTGTGTGTGTGTGT